>CM056607.1:27287846-27572936 GCA_029721355.1 Tegillarca granosa
ACAGCTACATAGAGAAAAACCTTAACCCTAAAGACAGCTACATATGAGAAAAACCTTAATCCCTAAAGACAGCTACATATGAGAAAAACCTTAACCCTAAAGACAGCTACATATGAGAAAAACCTTAATCCCTAAAGACAGCTACATATGAGAAAAACCTTAACCCTAAAGACAGCTAGATATGAGAAAAACCTTAACCCCTAAAGACAGCTACATAGAGAAAAACCTTAACCCCTAAAGACAGCTATATGAGAAAAACCTTAACCCCTAAAGACAGCTACATAGAGAAAAACCTTAACCCTAAAGACAGCTACATATGAAAAAACCTTAATCCCTAAAGACAGCTACATAAGAGAAAAACCTTAACCCTAAAGACAGCTACATAAGAGAAAACCTTAATCCTAAAGACAGCTACATAAGAGAAAAACCTTAATCCCTAAAGACAGCTACATAAGAGAAAAACCTTAATCCCTAAAGACAGCTACATATGAGAAAAACCTTAACCCCTAAAGACAGCTACATAAGAGAAAAACCTTAACCCCTAAAGACAGCTACATAAGAGAAAAACCTTAATCCCTAAAGACAGCTACATAAGAGAAAACCTTAATCCCTAAAGACAGCTACATATGAGAAAAACCTTAACCCCTAAAGACAGCTACATATGAGAAAAACCTTAACCCCTAAAGACAGCTACATAAGAGAAAAACCTTAATCCCTAAAGACAGCTACATATGAGAAAAACCTTAATCCCTAAAGACAGCTACATAAGAGAAAAACCTTAATCCCTAAAGACAGCTACATATGAGAAAAACCTTAACCCTAAAGACAGCTACATATGAGAAAAACCTTAATCCCTAAAGACAGCTACATAAGAGAAAAACCTTAATCCCTAAAGACAGCTACATAAGAGAAAAACCTTAATCCCTAAAGACAGCTACATATAGAGAAAAACCAATCCCTAAAGACAGACATAACTATGAGAAAAACCTTAATCCCTAAAGACAGCTACATATGAGAAAACCTTAATCCCTAAAGACAGCTACATAAGAGAAAAACCTTAATCCCTAAAGACAGCTACATATGAGAAAAACCTTAACCCCCAAAAGACAGCTACATAAGAGAAAAACCTTAACCCCTAAAGACAGCTACATATGAGAAAAAACCTTAATCCCTAAAGACAGCTACATAATATTATGAGAAAAACCTTAATCCCTAAAGACAGCTACTATGAGAAAAACCTTATCCCTAAAGACAGCTACATATGAGAAACAACCTTAATCCCTAAAGACAGCTACATAAGAGAAAAACCTTAACCCCTAAAGACCAGCTACATAAGAGAAAAACCTTAATCCCTAAAGACAGCTACATAATTACTATGAGAAAAACCATAATCCCTTAAAGGACAGCTACATATGAGAAAAACCTTATCCCTAAAGACAGCTACATAAGAGAAAAACCTTAACCCTAAAGACAGCTACATATGAGAAAACCTTAAACCCCTAAAGACAGCTACATATGAGAAAACCTTAACCCGTAAAGACAGCTACATATGAGAACACCCTTATCCCTAAAGACAGCTACATAAGAGAAAAACCTTAACCCCTAAAGACAGCTACATAAGAGAAAAACCTTAATCCCTAAAGACAGCTACATAATACTATGAGAAAAACCATAATCCCTAAAGACAGCTCCATAATTCTATGAGAAAAACCTTAACCCCTAAAGACAGCTACATATGAGAAAAACCTTAATCCCTAAAGACAGCTATATAAGAGAAAAACCTTAATCCCTAAAGACAGCTACATATGAGAAAAACCTAACCCCAAAAGACAGCTACATAAGAGAAAAACCTTAACCCCTAAAGACAGCTACATATGAGAAAAACCTTAATCCCTAAAGACAGCTACATAATATTATGAGAAAAACCTTAATCCCTAAAGACAGCTACATATGAGAAAAACCTTAATCCCTAAAGACAGCTACATATGAGAAAAACCTTAACCCCTAAAGACAGCTACATAAGAGAAAACCTTAACCCCAAAAGACAGCTACATAAGAGAAAAACCTTAATCCCTAAAGACAGCTACATAAGAGAAAAACCTTAATCCCTAAAGACAGCTACATATGAGAAAAACCTTAACCCTAAAGACAGCTACATATGAGAAAAACCTTAACCCCTAAAGACAGCTACATATGAGGAAAACCTTAACCCCTAAAGACAGCTACATAAGAGAAAAACCTTAATCCCTAAAGACAGCTACATAAGAGAAAAACCTTAATCCCTAAAGACAGCTACATATGAGAAAAACCCTAACCCCTAAAGACAGCTACATATGAGAAAAACCTTAATCCCTAAAGACAGCTACATATGAGAAAAACCTTAACCCCTAAAGACAGCTACATATGAGAAAAACCTTTATCCCTAAAGACAGCTACATATGAGAAAAACCTTAACCCCTAAAGACAGCTAGATATGAGAAAAACCTTAACCCCTAAAGACAGCTACATATGAGAAAAACCTTAACCCCTAAAGACAGCTACATATGAGAAAAACCTTAACCCCTAAAGACAGCTACATATGAGAAAAACCTTAACCCCTAAAGACAGCTACATATGAGAAAAACCTTAATCCCTAAAGACAGCTACATAAGAGAAAACCTTAACCCCTAAAGACAGCTACATAAGAGAAAAACCTTAATCCCTAAAGACAGCTACATAAGAGAAAAACCTTAATCCCTAAAGACAGCTACATAAGAGAAAAACCTTAATCCCTAAAGACAGCTACATATGAGAAAAACCTTAACCCCTAAAGACAGCTACATAAGAGAAAAACCTTAACCCCAAAAGGACAGCTACATAAGAGAAAAACCTTAATCCCTAAGACAGCTACATAAGAGAAAAACCTTAATCCCTAAAGACAGCTACATATGAGAAAAACCTTAACCCCTAAAGACAGCTACATATGAGAAAAAACCTTAACCCCTAAAGACAGCTACATAAGAGAAAAACCTTAATCCCTAAAGACAGCTACATATGAGGAAAACCTTAACCCCTAAAGACAGCTACATAAGAGAAAAACCTTAATCCCTAAAGACAGCTACATATGAGAAAAACCTTAACCCGTAAAGACAGCTACATATGAGAAAAACCTTAATCCCTAAAGACAGCTACATAAGAGAAAAACCTTAACCCCTAAAGACAGCTACATAAGAGAAAAACCTTAATCCCTAAAGACAGCTACATAATACTATGAGAAAAACCATAATCCCTAAAGACAGCTCCATAATTCTATGAGAAAAACCTTAACCCCTAAAGACAGCTACATATGAGAAAAACCTTAATCCCTAAAGACAGCTACATAAGAGAAAAACCTTAATCCCTAAAGACAGCTACATATGAGAAAAACCTTAACCCCAAAAGACAGCTACATAAGAGAAAAACCTTAACCCCTAAAGACAGCTACATATGAGAAAAACCTTAATCCCTAAAGACAGCTACATAATATTATGAGAAAAACCTTAATCCCTAAAGACAGCTACATATGAGAAAACCTTAATCCCTAAAGACAGCTACATATGAGAAAAACCTTAATCCCTAAAGACAGCTACATAAGAGAAAAACCTTAACCCCTAAAGACAGCTACATAAGAGAAAAACCTTAATCCCTAAAGACAGCTACATAATACTATGAGAAAAACCATAATCCCTAAAGACAGCTACATATGAGAAAAACCTTAATCCCTAAAGACAGCTACATAAGAGAAAAACCTTAACCCCTAAAGACAGCTACATATGAGAAAAACCTTAACCCCTAAAGACAGCTACATATGAGAAAAACCTTAACCCGTAAAGACAGCTACATATGAGAAAACCCTTATCCCTAAAGACAGCTACATAAGAGAAAAACCTTAACCCCTAAGACAGCTACATAAGAGAAAAACCTTAATCCCTAAAGACAGCTACATAATACTATGAGAAAAACCATAATCCCTAAAGACAGCTCCATAATTCTATGAGAAAAACCTTAACCCCTAAAGACAGCTACATATGAGAAAAACCTTAATCCCTAAAGACAGCTATATAAGAGAAAAACCTTAATCCCTAAAGACAGCTACATATGAGAAAAACCTTTACCCCAAAAGACAGCTACATAAGAGAAAAACCTTAACCCCTAAAGACAGCTACATATGAGAAAAACCTTAATCCCTAAAGACAGCTACATAATATTATGAGAAAAACCTTAATCCCTAAAGACAGCTACATATGAGAAAAACCTTAATCCCTAAAGACAGCTACATAAGAGAAAAACCTTAATCCCTAAAGACAGCTACATAAGAGAAAAACCTTAATCCCTAAAGACAGCTACATAAGAGAAAAACCTTAATCCCTAAAGACAGCTACATATGAGAAAAACCTTAACCCATAAAGACAGCTACATATGAGAAAAACCTTAATCCCTAAAGACAGCTACATAAGAGAAAAACCTTAACCCCTAAAGACAGCTACATAAGAGAAAAACCTTAATCCCTAAAGACAGCTACATAGAGAAAAACCTTAATCCTAAAGACAGCTACATATGAGAAAAACCTTAACCCCTAAAGACAGCTACATATGAGAAAACCTTAACCCCTAAAGACAGCTACATATGAGAAAAACCTTAATCCCTAAAGACAGCTACATAAGAGAAAAACCTTAACCCCTAAAGACAGCTACATAAGAGAAAAACCTTAATCCCTAAAGACAGCTACATAATACTATGAGAAAAACCATAATCCCTAAAGACAGCTACATATGAGAAAAACCTTAACCCCTAAAGACAGCTACATATGAGAAAAACCTTAACCCCTAAAGACAGCTACATATGAGAAAAACCTTAATCCCTAAAGACAGCTACATAAGAGAAAAACCTTAACCCCTAAAGACAGCTACATAAGAGAAAAACCTTAATCCCTAAAGACAGCTACATAATACTATGAGAAAAACCATAATCCCTAAAGACAGCTCCATAATTCTATGAGAAAAACCTTAACCCCTAAAGACAGCTACATATGAGAAAAACCTAATCCCTAAAGACAGCTACATATGAGAAAAACCTTAATCCCTAAAGACAGCTACATAAGAGAAAAACCTTAATCCCTAAAGACAGCTACATAATACTATGAGAAAAACCATAACCCCTAAAGACAGCTACATATGAGGAAAACCTTAACCCCTAAAGACAGCTACATAAGAGAAAACCTTAATCCCTAAAGACAGCTACATAAGAGAAAAACCTTAATCCCTTAACCCCTTAAGACAGCTACATATGAGAAAACCTTAACCCCTAAAGACAGCTACATATGAGAAAACCTTAACCCCAAAAGACAGCTACATAAGAGAAAACCTTAACCCCTAAAGACAGCTACATATGAGAAAAACCTTAATCCCTAAAGACAGCTACATAATATTATGAGAAAAACCTTAATCCCTAAAGACAGCTACATATGAGAAAAACCTTAATCCCTAAAGACAGCTACATAACATAAGAGAAAAAACCTTAATCCCTAAAGACAGCTACATAAGAGAAAAACCTTAATCCCTAAAGACAGCTACATATGAGAAAAACCTTAACCCATAAAGACAGCTACATATGAGAAAAACCTTAATCCCTAAAGACAGCTACATAAGAGAAAAACCTTAACCCCTAAAGACAGCTACATAAGAGAAAACCTTAATCCCTAAAGACAGCTACATAAGAGAAAAACCTTAATCCCTAAAGACAGCTACATATGAGAAAAACCCTTAACCCCTAAAGACAGCTACATATGAGAAAAACCTTAACCCCTAAAGACAGCTACATATGAGGAAAACCTTAACCCCTAAAGACAGCTACATAAGAGAAAAACCTTAATCCCTAAAGACAGCTACATAAGAGAAAAACCTTAATCCCTAAAGACAGCTACATATGAGAAAAACCTTAACCCATAAAGACAGCTACATATGAGAAAAACCTTAATCCCTAAAGACAGCTACATAAGAGAAAAACCTTAACCCCTAAAGACAGCTACATAAGAGAAAAACCTTAATCCCTAAAGACAGCTACATAAGAGAAAAACCTTAACCCCTAAAGACAGCTACATATGAGAAAAACCTTAATCCCTAAAGACAGCTACATAAGAGAAAAACCTTAATCCCTAAAGACAGCTACATATGAGAAAAACCTTAACCCCTAAAGACAGCTACATATGAGAAAAACCTTAATCCCTAAAGACAGCTACATATGAGAAAAACCTTAACCCCTAAAGACAGCTACATATGAGAAAAACCTTAATCCCTAAAGACAGCTACATAAGAGAAAAACCTTAATCCCTAAAGACAGCTACATAAGAGAAAACCTTAATCCCTAAAGACAGCTACATAAGAGAAAAACCTTAATCCCTAAAGACAGCTACATAAGACGAAACCCTTAATCCCTAAAGACAGCTACATAATACTATGAGAATAACCTTAATCCCTAATGACAGCTACATGATACTATGAAAAAAACCTTAATCCCTAAAGACAGCTACATATGAGAAAAACCTTAATCCCTAAAGACAGCTACATATGTGATAACACTTAATCCCTTGAAGGACACCACACAAGTTACAAAACTTAATCATTAAAATACAGCTAAGGTAACTCTAACTAAAACCTGAAAATAAGTGGTTAAATTTCTTTCTCTTTGCATTTAAAGTGCTGTCAAATAATAAATTAAAAAACCTTTGTAGCATGCAAGGGTGTAACACTGGAAAATGTTTCCAAGGACTGTTTTACTCAATGACATGGTAAAGATTCATATAAAATAACACAATTTGTGATTTCTATAGTTGGTTTATTTTCAAAATTACACTACACTTACAAAGTTAGAGATGGCATACAATAAAGACATTCACTACACAGTACTTATTTTATTGTTTTAGTTATAAACTTGGTGAATATATTATAACTCACATGTTTAATCCATTAAATCTGTTTTACAAATTATGGAACAGTGTTAATGCTAAAAAAACTGGCATGAAACAAAAAAGTAAAATAGCTGTGTATAATTAAATCCATAAAAATAAATGGTTAATATGATATCACTTAAACCATCAACAGTAATCAATTCAAATTATTCCATTAAATTCTACATTAAAAATGGGACTACTTTTACTTGCTATAGATTATCTGACAGAGAGAATAGTAATGTGGTGATGTGTGTATTGTATTTCTACACAATGCTTTCTACTTGTAATCTAATCCATTATGAGTTAATGTGGTAAAGAGCAATTTCCTCCACCAAACAATGTAGTTGCATTGTTTTACCCTGTGTTAAAAGTGAAAAACACCCGATTAAGATTTATTGTCTACTATGACTGATCAATACATTTATAGATGTATACAATGATTTGTGGCACAGCACACACATCACTGCCTGAGATATAATGAGATCACTTATAAATGTGAGAAATCAATTGAAATGCCAGACCCTGTGAATTCTTACAGAATGTACAGGAGCATTTAGAACATTATCCATTTTACAATGCAGAAACCAAAGCCATTGTTGTGAACAAGCACAGTAAAATACCATATAAATATATAACAAATACCTGCTAAATTTTGATGTGCCAGATGTGCACATTTCGGAAAATCATACCTCATCAGTGACACTAGGGGCCGAAAAAGTTGATAGATTAAAAAACATACGCAAAACAGTTGCAAATTAATGAATCTAAAGTTCCAAAATATGTGAATCAAAATCCAGCTAAGGAATGTTTTGCAGGAGGGAACAGACCTTAGTTTTAAATAAATTTCAAAAATTCATCGTCTGAAAATTTTGCTAAATGGTATATTTTCTGACAGCACAAAGTACTGCTTACTGAGTTATGGATACCCTGAGTTATGGATAAAACTTTTTTTTCCAGCAAGATATAAAAGAATACATGTATTTTTTATTAACTGTTAGATAATGAGCTTCAAGATGCTTTCTGACACCTGGGTAGTGTAAGATAGTTATATTTATGTCTGATAACAAACAAAGTTACACACATCTCTTGTTTAGTACCTTACTCAATTAAATGCCTTGTCAAGTATATTAGTTATTCACATATCTGGTCAAGTTCTCCATTTATACATAATCTTTAGTCACATAATACCACAGTCACATATGTGTCTGATTAAGTTATATCTTAGTTATATATATTTTGGTTGAGTACTATATTAAAACATATATTTGGTCATGTACTATAGTTAAATATGTGTTTAGTCAAGTACTTTATACTTATACAAGTCTCTATACAAGTCTTATAGTCAAACATGTGTGGGATCTGGTACCTTAGTTATACATCTTTTCCTCATTATCATAGTCATATTCAAGCATTCCCTAGAGGTTATCCTTAAAATGCATTGGCATTCCCTAGAGGGTTACCATCTGATGGGTCTGCATTACCTTTGGATTAACCTTGTGATGGTTGGCATTTTCTTTTGATTTGACCGTATGATAACTTTGCAAAGCAAGACATTTCCTTTTGTTAGGTCTACATTTCCCAGAGGTAAACCTTGAGATAAGTCAACATTTCCACCTTGTGATAGATTGCATCCCTTGTGATGTGTTGTCATACCTTTAAGGTTTACCTTGTGATGGATTGCATCCCTTGTGATGTGTTGTCATACCTTTAAGGTTTACCTTGTGATGGATTGCATCCCTTGTGATGGGTTGTCATACCTTTAAGGTTTACCTTGTGATGAATTGCATCCTTTATGATGGGTTGGCATACCTTTAAGGTTTAACTTGTGATGGATTGCATCCCTTGTGATGGGTTGGCATACCTTTAAGGTTTACCTTGTGATAGATTGCATCCCTTGTGATGGGTTGTCATACCTTTAAGGTTTACCTTGTGATGGATTGCATCCCTTGTGATGGGTTGGCATACCTTTAAGGTTTACCTTGTGATAGATTGCATCCTTTGTGATGGGTTGTCATACCTTTAAGGTTTACCTTGTGATGGATTGCATCCCTTGTGATGGGTTGGCATACCTTTAAGGTTTACCTTGTGATGGATTGCATCCTTTGTGATGGGTTGGCATACCTTTAAGGTTTAACTTGTGATGGATTGCATCCCTTGTGATGGGCTGACATACCTTTAAGGTTTACCTTGTCATGGATTGCATCCTTTGTGATGGGTTGTCATACCTTTAAGGTTTAACTTGTGATGGATTGCATCCCTTGTGATGGGTTGTCATACCTTTAAGTTTTACCTTGTGTAGATTGCATCCTTTGTGATGGGTTGTCATACCTTTAAGGTTTACCTTGTGATGGATTGCATCCCTTGTGATGGGTTGTCATACTTTTAAGGTTTAACTTGTGATGGATTGCATCCCTTGTGATGGGTTGTCATACCTTTAAGTTTTACCTTGTGATGGATTGCATCCCTTGTGATGGGTTGTCATACCTTTAAGGTTTACCTTGTGATGGATTGCATCCCTTGTGATGGGTTGGCATACCGTTAAGGTTTAACTTGTGATGGATTGCATCCTTTGTGATGGGTTGTCAAACCTTTAAGGTTTACCTTGTGATGGATTGCATCCCTTGTGATGGGTTGTCATACCTTTAAGGTTTACCTTGTGATGGATTGCATCCTTTGTGATGGGTTGTCATACCTTTAAGGTTTAACTTGTGATGGATTGCATCCCTTGTGATGGGTTGTCATACCTTTAAGGTTTACCTTGTGATAGATTGCATCCTTTGTGATGGGTTGTCATACCTTTAAGGTTTACCTTGTGATGGATTGCATCCCTTGTGATGGGTTGGCATACCTTTAAGGTTTAACTTGTGATGGATTGCATCCCTTGTGATGTGTTGTCATACCTTTAAGTTTTACCTTGTGATGGATTGCATCCCTTGTGATGGGTTGTCATACCTTTAAGGTTTAACTTGTGATGGATTGCATCCCTTGTGATGGGTTGTCATACCTTTAAGGTTTACCTTGTGATAGATTGCATCCTTTGTGATGGGTTGTCATACCTTTAAGGTTTACCTTGTGATGGATTGCATCCCTTGTGATGGGTTGGCATACCTTTAAGGTTTAACTTGTGATGGATTGCATCCCTTGTGATGGGTTGTCATACCTTTAAGGTTTACCTTGTGATGGATTGCATCCTTTGTGATGGGTTGTCATACCTTTAAGGTTTACCTTGTGATAGATTGCATCCTTTGTGATGGGTTGTCATACCTTTAAGGTTTACCTTGTGATGGATTGCATCCCTTGTGATGGGTTGGCATACCTTTAAGGTTTAACTTGTGATGGATTGCATCCCTTGTGATGGGTTGTCATACCTTTAAGGTTTACCTTGTGATAGATTGCATCCTTTGTGATGGGTTGTCATACCTTTAAGGTTTACCTTGTGATGGATTGCATCCCTTGTGATAGGTTGGCATACCTTTAAGGTTTAACTTGTGATGGATTGCATCCCTTGTGATGGGTTGTCATACCTTTAAGTTTTACCTTGTGATGGATTGCATCCTTTTTGATGGGTTGTCATACCTTTAAGGTTTACCTTGTGATGAATTGCATCCCTTGTGATGGGTTGGCATACCTTTAAGGTTTAACTTGTGATGGATTGCATCCCTTGTGATGGGTTGGCATACCTTTAAGGTTTACCTTGTGATGGATTACATCCCTTGTGATGGGTTGTCATACCTTTAAGGTTTACCTTGTGATAGATTGCATCCCTTGTGATGGGTTGTCATACCTTTAAGGTTTACCTTGTGATGGATTGCATCCCTTGTGATGGGTTGTCATACCTTTAAGGTTTAACTTGTGATGGATTGCATCCCTTGTGATGGGTTGTCATACCTTTAAGGTTTAACTTGTGATGGATTGCATCCCTTGTGATGGGTTGTCATACCTTTAAGTTTTACCTTGTGATGGATTTGCATCTCTTGTGATGGATTTGCATACCTTGGAGGATAACCTTGTGATGGATTTGCATACCTTGGAGGATAACCTTGTGATGGATTGCATCCTTTGTGATGGGTTGGCATACATTTAAGGTTTTGCATGTGATTGATTGCATCCCTTGTGATGGGTTCACATACCTTTAAGATTTACCCTTGTGATGCATTGCATCCCTTGTGATGGGTTGGCATAGAGGTTAACCTTGTGATGGATTAGCATACCTTAGAGGTTAACCTTGTGATAGATTAACATACCTTGGAGGTAAACCTTGTGATGGGTCACAGTTTTTGAGGGTTAAGTTTGTGATGCTTTGGCATCCCCTGGTTATATTGTTTTTCATCCCTCTAGGGTTTACCTTCACAAAAATAAGCATTTCCCAAAGGTAAACCTTGTCAGGTGTTAGCCTTCCTTAGCAGTAAACGTTGTGATGCGTGGCATTCCTTGAGGGTTAACCTTGTGATTTGTGGCATCCCTCGAGGGTTTGATCTTGTGATCTATGGCATCCATCAATGGTTAATCTTGTGATTGGATGGCATCTGTCAAGGATTAACCATTGTGATGGTAATAGTACATACTAGGGCTTAATCTTGTGATTGGTTGGCATTCCCAAGCATTGGTGCAAATTGACAATGTCTTCGGATCTTGTAATGGCTTGGCATTAAATAATAAAAAAGGAGTCTTAAATTTTCAGTCTCTTGACTGCAATGACCTTATTCTGCCAACAAATTATGCTTAGGAAATCACTAATTTTAAATAAATGCAATTACAAAGAAGTTGAATAAAAAATGATAAAAGCTCAAAGGACTTAGGTAAGAAATAAAAATTAAGATAAAAGGTACAATAATGACACCACATTGAAGAGGTAGATAGCTTGTTTGTTAATAATAATAAGATTAGAGAGAGATTCAATGTCACTATATATCAGAACAGTTAAAGAATGTAAAAATGTCTTGACTGCCATAATAATATGTGTGAAAATTAAACTGTCACACAGTGAATACCAATAACCCTATGTCTGTCTTTTGTGATCTAGTAGATATTTTTTATTGAAAAAAAAAATAAAAATGAAATTATATCTGTTCTATTGAATCAAATGAAATTGACCTTCAATGTATAAATTAATGAGTATAAAGATATAAATTTATATATTGATTATAAGTTCCACATCAATCGCCTTATTATAATGATCCATAAACAAGATTATAGATAAGAACGATAAAAAAAGATTAATCCACATCGTGACGACAAGAATGGTTGTCAATTTCAATGTTCATTTAACCCAATCAAAACATCATTATATAAAAAATAATTTTTTAATTACCTACCTTGATTTAATGAGAGGTCTTTTACATATAACAAAATACTCTTAAGATGAGACATTATAAAATAAATTTTCTGCCTATAAAATTTAATGCAGCAAGCATAAAATGAATCAATTTTAAAGTGGAATGGAATATAAAAAGGAACCCTGTTGTGTAGTCGTTCTGACTGGACTTCAATATCTACAAGTAAAGTGGAATGGAATATAAAAAGGAACCCTGTTGTGTTAAGTTAGTCTGACTGGACTTCAATATATACATGTACAAGTATAGTTATCACCTTTAATGGTGAAAATATTGCAATACTGAAAATCATCAATCATTGATGTTTAAAGTATTACAAAAGTAAAAACCACAATTATGGTTACATTTAAAGTAAAGAGAAAAAACAGGCCTCTGCAGTGTCTAACTGTTCTATATTACACAGATACAGATCACAGTCACACTCACTGCCTAGTTTTGAATACCACTTTGAACAGACCCAAAGTTTGTCAATATTTGCTGAAAGTCAGTGATTTTGTCTGAACACTCTGCTTTCCTCCACATTTCCTGTACTGACCATCTCAATGTGATTTTCAATGAGAGGTAGCCTAAATATTCCTAATAAGCCAATGAAACTTACAACTATTTATATTAATTTCAGACCTAAGTCTTAGGCAAGAAATTCTCCTTATCATACCCGTTCCTTAAAATGTATAAATCTGATGAAATAGTTGCTTATCCATCTGTATCAATATACAGTACAGTACAGATGATTCCTGAATATGAATTATGTAAAGTGAAAACCATTAAAGAATCATCTACCAAAAATCATGACTTACTTTATATATTATATCATATTTATTTTAAAAAAACATCAAAAGACTTTAATTTTAATGATCCAAAATTCAAAAAGGGCTTTTTAATTGCTCTGATTCAGGTGTTTTGTAAATATCATGGGTAGAGAGAGGTGTAGATTATTGTTGGTCTAAATTGTAAAAAAATGATATTTTCTCAAAGTTTATAATATCAAAGGTGAATTTAGGTTAGTATTACATTTTAAATGATATATATATATTATGATCTGTATGATACACTGTGTCAATACTTCAAAGCATGTTCAAACATATCTAAGTCAATTGGGAGATACTAGTAATATCATACATTGATTTAAAGATTGAATTTACCGACTTTCAATAAAAAAAAAAAAAAACTTTATGTCAAGATTAAAAAAGTTCCAGGATGATCATTTTTTTCTAAAAGCCAATCAGATACTTGCTAAAATATGATAAATTAAATAAGTTAGCCAATTTTCCTCACAGAGAATAACCAAATAGTCATCTCGCTAACTAATATGTATCTTAAATGATAGGGAACTGCATTTTTTTTATTTTAGCTAGCTAAAGCATGTTTTATAGGTAATTTTGATAATCAATTTTTCATTTATTTTTATTGTCCTGACACATGTACACTCTAGAATTACAGGTGCACAAATGCTGGTGGTAATTCTAGGGGGGACGACCATTAATCCTCCCTTAATTGCCTGTTATGAGGGTTAAAGTACAGACACACATACACAGACTTCATCCAGTCACAGCTCTGTTATACTGAATTATAAATAATAGACTTATTTATTTGATTTCTAACTTAAATTCTTTTCATATAGAGAGAATTTGTTTGCAGAAGAGTTTTAATAAAATTTAAGAATGTTAAAATTTACATAACATTACTAAGAGCTTGTTAAAATATATACATACTGGAGTGTTTTTGTTAATGAAAGACTTAAATCTAGGGGTATTTTTTAAGTGAATTTAATTCTCAAATTGGAAGTATAAGACTTGTGGTGGAATTATTTAGTGAACCTCCTGATTCATTATCAATTCTAATAATCAAGGTCTGATTTAACGCAATAGTAAGAGTTTACTCTTCTTAAAAGGTTCCTTGTATTTTAATATATCACTGGGTTCACTTTTTATTCAGTTATACAACTACAAGAATTCACTAAAATACAAATAATGCCAACTTTAAGATCATTTAAATCAAATGTGTTGCCAACTTTAAAACACAGTAAAATTCAAATGCTGCCAACTGCTTGCTCACTAAATTCAAATGCTGTAGCCATGAAAATTTGAATGCTGTCAGTTAAATGCACACTAAAATTTTAAAACAAATAAAGAGTGAACAACACCTGGAAAATTTTTAGATTTTCTCATTAAAAATCATGATAGGTGAAATCAGAATTCTGTGACACCATGGCAAGAGGAATATTTATGTTCAGTGAAACCATTAACAAGTAAAATCCAGTGAAACCTGGAAAAGTAAAATCAGAATGAAGGGAAACCATAACAAGAGAAATAAGAATGCACAGAAACCATGAACAAGTGGAATCAGAATTCCTTGAAAACAGAAGAAGTGGAACCAGGATACAATGAAACCATGACAAGTAGAATCAGAATCCAGTAAATTAATGGCAAAACCAGAAAACAGTGAAACCATGAACAAGTAGAACTAATTCCAGTTAAAACATGAGCAAGTGGATTTAGAATCCACTGAAACCATGACAAATGAAATTAGAATCTAATAAAACATGAACAAGTGAATAATAGAAAAAAAAACATTACAAGTGATGAGAATCCAGTTAAAGCAAGACAATAAGTATATAGTGAAATAATGACAACTTGAATCGGAATCTAGTGAAACCATGACAACATTGACCACAATCACAATCCAGTGTCTTTGTAAAAACAAAGAGTTAAATACACTGATAAAAAAAACCCAAATAGTTTAGTTTATTTATTGTTTATTAAGTTGAATCGAATAATAGAAATTTCAACAAAAAATCTATGATAGATTTCATTTAACAAATATTTATCTAATAATCTTTTTTCTTTTGTCTGTAACAAAACCTATAACTGACCCTTCAAATTCTATTCAGTTGCAAAAGAAGGATCATTGATCCTAATTCTAGTACTATCTTAAAGGCTAGTAAAAATTATTAAATAATTAAAAAGGAAGAAAAATTTTAGATTTATTAATATGAAAAGCTTTGATGAAAGCAGGCCATAATATTTATGACAAGAGTTTGTTTGTATTTAAACAAAAGCAGATACTAAAACCATATAGATATATATAAGACCAACATAATTAAAAAGAACATATTTTACTTATTGTGTTTTTGTAACAGTGTATTAAAATTACATAGGAAAAAACATTTTAATTACTTGTATATGTTCAATTTTCAAACATTTTCTTGTGGTGACTTGAAATATAGAATAGAAAAATCAATTACATTTGAATGTTCATTGTAATGTATACACCTGTCTAATATAGGTACATACATACATACATATATATATATATATATATATATATATATATATATATATATATATATATATATATATATATATATATATATATATATATATATATATATATATATAGGTATAAATGATCTGTAAGGTAGGTCTTCCTATCTTCTGGTATACTAACAGTACTTATAATCCAACAGCCGTTTTGTTATACAAAACCTGAATTGGTGTTTTATGCCTCAGTCAAGTTCTGAGAGGGTGGAGGAAACTGGAGTGCCTGGAGAAAACCACTGATCTTTGGCAAATGAACACCCAAACTTTCTCACATTAGAATCTGCTCAGATGTGATTCAAACCTAGGTGGTAAGAGGTGCTGTGTACCATAAGCAGGCACTTTATACCACTATGCACCTTTCTTATAATGCTTTTGTGATCATCTTACAGTACAAAAAATATACCATTTCTTTCAGTTGTATCTTTATAATAGATCAGTAAAAATACTTTTTTTTATTAATACAAACTTATTTCTTTTTATCAATATAAAGAAGGAACAAATATACAGAAGAATAAATAGTTAAAACTGTGATAAAAAAACAAGCCATATTATGGCATGTACTTGTAAGCTTGGAGGTTAAATCACACATTTTTATTACATAAAAACTGTATTAGACAGAGAGTGAAATTAAAAAAGAAAAATCTTAGTATTACATGTATTGAATATGATAATATTAAAATTGCAATTAAAATGTCTATGTGAATTCTGTATTATATTTGACCAGTCACTATCAATGTTATTATATATTTGTTTTCAGTATGACATAACTGTGTATTTACTTCTTATAAAGTATTTGTGAACTACATTGTAAGGTTATGTTAAACATGTTTACTTTGTAGGCAGCCTACAATTACTGTATAAGGAATTCATATTAAGACAGTGTGAGGTGTGGAGATAATATTTGATTTGATCAATATAATGGCCAGATTTCATTTGGTTGTTCTCATTCAATAAATAAAAAGACATACCATATCCCCTGTCGTCAACATTTAGAAAATAAACAGGAGCCTAGTTAAATAGATAGAATAGAAAAAATTTCAATTATTGTTTATAGTATTCATTTCAAATTATATCTTCAACTTTTAAAAAACCTTTAGTGTACAATATAAGACAAATTCTTTGCTTTGTTTACAGGTTTGACACTGTTGGTCAGGTAAGAAAAGAAAAAAAGAAATTTAAAAATTAGATTTGACTGGAGTCATATTGTTTATAACCCAGTGAAAATACTTTCACAGATTTTAAAGGGGTACTTGTTGGATGGTTGAGAAAACCAGAATTACTGGGGAAAACCACCAAACTTCAGTAAGTGATCTGACAAATATTCTCCCACCTTGCTACCTTGAGAAATGATCACTTTAAACTGGGAGAATTTCAACTGTCTCAGTTACAAATTCAAAACGAATGACATTGCAAGCCAATATCAAAGCCTGAATTAAAATAAATGGACAAAACAAACAGTTACGGTAAATTGTGGGGCACCAAGAACCACTCACACAACTATAGTTTAAGAAAGAAGTCATATGTCCATTTTTTCCTCCCATTTTTTGCATTCTCGTACATGCCCGTAGGTTCAAGTATAAAGTCTTCGTCAATTCTGTGTTTTTTGTCTTATAATACACTGCATTTGTCTCCCATACTGTGTGTGTATTACAACTCGACATATAATTGTAACTAAAACAAGACACTTGACTTAACACTCCAGTTTAAAAGCTAGAGACTTAAATTGAAGAACCGTGTTCTTGTATGTACATAATTATTTGTAAACATGTAACAACTTAACCACTTATATATTTGAACACCAGTATATATAACGTACAAAATGCCGTGAAAATCTCACGTCAACGTACAAACTAATTCTAAACAATTTATATGTATATATATGACAAATGAAATTATAATAACAATATCATTTAATTAAAGAAGATTCAAGACAAAACTTGTTTTAGATTTAAATAAAATTTTAACAATATACATCCCAACATTTTACAAGACGATCTGGAGACTTGTTAAAGATGATATTTGAAATAAAATATGAGATGGTAGTATAATTAACTAAATGTATATGAATATATGAGCATTATGTTTAAAGTGAAATAGATTGAAATGGTGAACATAAAAATGATCTTATTTAAATTTTAACATTGAGTTGGTGATAAAATGTTAGAGTGACCATTCAAACTGACCCAGCGGTTAAACTAAAACAGACATTAAATTTTTAAATATACAAAAAGAATCTTAAAGAATTAAAACCATCCAGTTAAACTGAAACAGACATTAAATTTTAAAATATACAATAAGAATCTTAAAGTATTAACACCATCCAGACTACAACATGGAGTAAGTAGTAACTACCAGTGCTAATCCAACATTTATCTACACCTGGAATTTATCAATAAATCTGATGAATTAAATTCAAACACAACAAAAACCACAAAATATTATCAAGACAAAGTATTTTGAAAGTAAAAATTATTTTGATTGTTGTTACATGATATTTTTGTCTTCAATTACAGTGGCAAATCTAGGAATCAATGTAGAGAAAAGGGAAAACTAAGTTTTTACTTGTGTTTTTTCGAGACTAAGGCTCTGTAAAGCAGTGACCATACCTCATTTAGCGGTCAACTGTTATGTAATATTATTTCTAAATACATGTAATACCACAATAAGAGATAGTGTGTTCATATTCAGCTGATAAATTAGTTTTTGGCCTTCAAAATTAAATCTTTGCATGCTTTGCATGTCAAAAAAGAAATGATGGGAATTCTGTTGTATTTTCTTTTACTGAACTGTCTTCAAACTGCCTTCCTTATCTTAATTCCTTCTAGCTAAAATCAATAAGGTCTTGTTTGATGAAGGATTTTGTCGACCAGTACTTGGGATAAAGTGGGATCTCCACTTATTCTTTCAGATATAAATTGGATCTGGTAGTATCAGGTATTATTATCAAATAAATCAAACATGGAAACGTGGTCAGGATAAGGTCAAACATAGTCCTCAAGTAATAACAATGTACTTATTGAAAACAACCCTGTACTTTTTAAAGATCAAGAATTTTTCTGTCAATTCTTGATTTCCAAGTTGTCATACTTTAGACTTATATCTATATATTGACATGACATATAAATAAAATCTTCCTTTTATATATATATACCAGTATATATAAAATACACACCCAGTCATTTTATTTCGATAACAGGGAATATATCTTGGGTCTAATTTGATGTTATATATTTTTATTGATTAATCAATCTTAAATTAAAAAAAAAAAAAAAAAAAAAAACAACTTTTGGCAAATTGTCAATTGGAATATTTTTATAAATAACCAAAGCAAAAAATTAAATGCACTATTATGTACAGAAAATAATCTGACCTTACACATTTTTCGCTTACTAATGTGAGTGTTGATCTTTTATAGATATGTTAAAAATTTGAGTAAATACAATGATTTAGTACTCTGATCTAACGATAAAACAGAGCCTCGTTGTCTTTCATGGACATTACTTTTTAATATACATCAAATCTGGTTATAATGCCCCTAGAAAACTTAGCCATCTTAGGTCCCCTAAAACCATTTCCATTATGTGATTTCTTTATAAGCCAGTCAATTTATTGCCAAACCTCATTATGAAGCCAAATCTGACTAAACATATGGTGGGAATGAATCAAGATTTTTACTGCATTCAATTTAGTGCATACTTTATTTGTTGATACAATTTTTAAATCCTGTATGTTCATAGATCAAACATGAAGGCATATCTTTTTTCAGTCTATCCAATTTTCTGGTTCAATCTGCATAGTTTTTAGTCTATCAGTTTGCAGATTTTGTTTGCAAGGTGGTTTTGTTTTTGTTTTTGTTTTTTTTTTATTTGTTTGTTTGTTTTTGTCTGCCTGTTTGGGGGGTGATTAGCTTGTCTATTTTTAGTCCGACAGTTTGATGGTTCAACCTGTATGGCTTATTTTGTCTGTTTGTTTGGGGGTGATTAGCTCGTCTATTTTTAGGTCCGACAGTTTGATGGTTCAACCTGTATGGCTTATTTTGTCTGTTTGTTTGGGGGTGATTAGCTCGTCTATTTTTAGTCCGACAGTTTGATGGTTCAACCTGTATGGCTTATTTTGTCTGTTTGTTTGGGGGTGATTAGCTTGTCTATTTTTAGTCCGACAGTTTGATGGTTCAACCTGTATGGCTTATTTTGTCTGTTTGTTTGGGGTTGATTAGCTTGTCTATTTTTAGTCCGACAGTTTGATGGTATGTCTTTTTTAGTCTAGTATTTTTTCATTCTACACAAAAAGTTATATACAGGCATTTCTGGCACATCTATAAATGCTATAATAAATGTTTTCATTGCTGCCAAAATTTTGGACTTAATAACCTTGATCTTTAACTAAAGTCAAGATTATAACATATCATCATAATACATTCAAAATTGGATGTTAATGAAAGAAGTCGTAATTAATATTTAAAAAAAAATATTGCACGATATTTTGAATGTATGTTCTCTAGTAAAAACACCAATTCATGCAAAAACTTTTTAAGATAAAGCATCAAACTGCCTACCGAACTGATGATGGCTATACCTCATGGAATTAAAAAATAAATAAACTTTATAACCATACCTCATTATCTTAAAACACCTGATCCAATATCCAATAAAAACAAATCAAAAAGTACTCCTGTTGACAAATTCACAATTCAGGTAACTTTATAACAAATAAAATCAATTCCTCAGAAATAAAATGTCACTAAAAAGTCAATAACAACAAATATTTTACAGCGGTAAAATTTAACCATCAGTAAAAACTCAACTTGAATTGTGCTGGTTAGTGTTGTATAGTAAAGGATAACATTCTGAAACTATAATCATTAAATGTCCAGGAGGAATAAAATTAATATATAGAGTTTAATACAAAATCACAACTTTACCAAAATACTTTAAAAATGAATTCACATTTGTTAAAGCTTATGTCTCTACATTATGGCTATTTAATTTAGCAGACATACTACAATGGGCTGAAATCTCTGTTGGTATTACCCATAATGCAACATTAAAATCCCGTTATTTTTAAAGTCTTTATTCAATATTTATTATTAGAGAGGAATAAAATAGGATTTTTTCATTTAACAAAATGAAAACATTATTATAATATCTTAAAACAGATTAATCCAACAGGAGCTAGCTAGCTCAGAAGGTTTAAAAATCAGAGTGGAGGATAAAGGTGTTTATTGTGTATAAAACTGCTCAGGGCTTTCACCATGTGGTAATGGAATTTTCTTTTGTGATGATCAAAGTTAGGTAAAATTTCACATTTATTATGATTAAAAGTAATTAAAACTTGTTAAAATGGCAATAAAAGTGATTAAATAATAATTGGGGGCTTTTTTATTACTGGGAAAATTGGCTAATTAAACAGCTATATTAACTAAACAAATACCAACTTCTACATGAAATACAATATGTATTTAAAAATACATTGAAAATGTGTATGTGCCAAAATAAAACTGTGTTGTAAAAACATGGTTATTCCAAGAAATTTTGAAATAAGTTTTCCAAAATGACAATTAGAATGAATAATGTTACATGGTATAAAATACTTACATAACTTATTTTATCATGCAATCAAATTTTAGCACAAATGCCATGTTGCCGTAAATTTGTGCAATCATAAATTACTTTCAATTTGAAAGCAGTATCATAGCTTATTTGTAACCGTCATGAGTAGTAATGACATATAGTAGCTTATAGATTCATTAGTTATTTGGTTTCTTAAACTCACAAAGTCTTATTAAGATTGGTTTTTTTTTTTTAGAAATTCAAGCACAAATTATATTAAATATTTTCAACATTTCAGAATGTTTTTATCGGTTTTTAACTTTTTATCAGTTTAATACAGTGCTACTATATTAAATATACCCCATCTAAAACCATCTCTGGTGTCAAACACCAGTCAATTACTGATATATATAACTTATATACATCAATATTCCCACAAAACCAATACAAAGTCAGATTTAAGATGACAGTTATATAATTTATAACCCCTATATACTCCAATATTATAACTTACTACCAATACTTCATAGACTCCCACAAACTGGAGGTCTGAAATATGGCCAAAAAATCAACATAATTATCACCCACAAGCTGGAGGTCTAAAATTGGGCCTGAAAAATCAATGGAATTATCACCCCAAAACTGGAGGTCTGAAATCCAGCCTGAAAACAATGTAATTATCACCCACAAGCTGGAGGTCTGAAATAGGGCCTGAAGAATCAATGGAATTATCACCCCAAAACTGGAGGTCTGAAATCCAGCCTGAAAACAATGTAATTATCACCCACAAGCTGGAGGTCTGAAATAGGGCCTGAAGAATCAATGGAATTATCACCCCAAAACTGGAGGTCTGAAATCCAGCCTGAAAACAATGTAATTATCACCCACAAGCTGGAGGTCTGAAATAGGGCCTGAAAAATCAATGTAATTATCACCCACAAGCTGGAGGTCTGAAATAGGGCCTGAAGGATCAATGGAATAATCACCCCAAAACTGGAGGTCTGAAATCCAGCCTGAAAACAATGTAATTATCACCCACAAGCTGGAGGTCTGAAATAGGGCCTGAAAAATCAATGGAATTATCACCCCAAAACTAGAGGTCTGAAATCCAGTCTGAAAACAATGTAATTATCACCCACAAGCTGGAGGTCTGAAATAGGGCCTGAAGAATCAATGGAATTATCACCCCAAAACTGGAGGTCTGAAATCCAGCCTGAAAACAATGTAATTAACACCCACAAGCTGGAGGTCTGAAATAGGGCCTGAAGAATCAATGGAATTATCACCCCAAAACTAGAGGTCTGAAATCCAGTCTGAAAACAATGTAATTATCACCCACAAGCTGGAGGTCTGAAATACGGCCTGGAGAATCAATGGAATTATCACCCCAAAACTGGAGGTCTGAAATCCAGCCTGAAAACAATGTAATTATCACCCACAAGCTGGAGGTCTGAAATAGGGCCTGAAGAATCAATATACTGTAAAATCACAAATATTCGTGGGGGATTAAATTTCATAATTTTCGTGGGTTACTGAAAACCACAAAATTAAATGTCATTGAAAATTTTTAATTTCCATTGTCCTCAATGGGATTTATTTTCATCAAACTCAATTCCACGAAAATTTCTACCAATAGAATTTTTTAAAAATGCAAAACCACGAAATTTTAACCCAACAAATATTAATGATTTTACAGTAATTATCACCAACAAACTGGAGGTCTGAAATAGGGCCTGAAAAATCATTGTAATTATCATTCATAAACTAGAGGTCTGAAATAGCGCCTCAAAAATTAATGTGGTAAACATTACAACCAACAAACCAATCTGTCAAATTTTGGATTTGGTGCTATAGAGGGAATTTGGGCAATAACCACAGAAAATTTATAGAATTATCTTTTGAATTTAAAATACTGTTGCAATTTGATTTAAAAAACCTGAAATCACTGAATAATGCAATATGTAATAATTCTATCAAAAATTAATTAATTATTCAATGTTTAATTCTAATAATCAAATCATGCAAGTGTAGAGTTTGAAAAAACTAGACAACCAATAGACAACTAAGATGAAATGCCTTATCCTGTATAACAAAAACAAACTGAGCTAAATAAGTATAGAATGGTGAACTGATTCTGTACAACCAATAGACAACTAAGATGAAATGCCTTATCCTGTACAACAAAAACAAACTGAGCTAAATAAGTATAGAATGGTGAACTAATTCTGTACAACCAATAGACAACTAAGATGAAATGCCTTATCCTGTATAACAAAAATAAACTGAGCTAAATAAGTATAGAATGGTGAACTGATTCTGTACAACCAATAGACAACTAAGATGAAATGCCTTATCCTGTATAACAAAAATAAACTGAGCTAAATAAGTATAGAATGGTGAACTAATTCTGTACAACCAATAGACAACTAAGATGAAATGCCTTATCCTGTATAACAAAAATAAACTGAGCTAAATAAGTATAGAATGGTGAACTGATTCTGTACAACCAATAGACAACTAAGATGAAATGCCTTATCCTGTACAACAAAAACAAACTGAGCTAAATAAGTATAGAATGGTGAACTAATTCTGTACAACCAATAGACAACTAAGATGAAATGCCTTATCCTGTACAACAAAAACAAACTGAGCTAAATAAGTATAGAATGGTGAACTAATTCTGTACAACCAATAGACAACTAAGATGAAATGCCTTATCCTGTATAACAAAAATAAACTGAGCTAAATAAGTATAGAATGGTGAACTGATTCTGTACAACCAATAGACAACTAAGATGAAATGCCTTATCCTGTATAACAAAAATAAACTGAGCTAAATAAGTATAGAATGGTGAACTGATTCTGTACAACCAATAGACAACTAAGATGAAATGCCTTATCCTGTATAACAAAAATAAACTGAGCTAAATAAGTATAGAATGGTGAACTGATTCTGTACAACCAATAGACAACTAAGATGAAATGCCTTATCCTGTACAACAAAAACAAACTGAGCTAAATAAGTATAGAATGGTGAACTAATTCTGTACAACCAATAGACAACTAAGATGAAATGCCTTATCCTGTACAACAAAAACAAACTGAGCTAAATAAGTATAGAATGGTGAACTAATTCTGTACAACCAATAGACAACTAAGATGAAATGCCTTATCCTGTACAACAAAAACAAACTGAGCTAAATAAGTATAGAATGGTGAACTAATTCTGTACAACCAATAGACAACTAAGATGAAATGCCTTATCCTGTACAACAAAAACAAACTGAGCTAAACAAGTATAGAATGGTGAACTAATTCTGTACAACCAATAGACAACTAAGATGAAATGCCTTATCCTGTACAACAAAAACAAACTGAGCTAAATAAGTATAGAATGGTGAACTAATTCTGTACAACCAATAGACAACTAAGATGAAATGCCTTATCCTGTACAACAAAAACAAACTGAGCTAAATAAGTATAGAATGGTGAACTGATTCTGTACAACCAATAGACAACTAAGATGAAATGCCTTATCCTGTACAACAAAAACAAACTGAGCTAAAGAAGTATAGAATGGTGAACTAATTCTGTACAACCAATAGACAACTAAGATGAAATGCCTTATCCTGTATAACAAAAATAAACTGAGCTAAACAAGTATAGAATGGTGAACTAATTCTGTACAACCAATAGACAACTAAGATGAAATGCCTTATCCTGTAAAACAAAAACAAACTGAGCTAAATAAGTATAGAATGGTGAACTAATTCTGTACAACCAATAGACAACTAAGATGAAATGCCTTATCCTGTATAACAAAAATAAACTGAGCTAAATAAGTATAGAATGGTGAACTAATTCTGTACAACCAATAGACAACTAAGATGAAATGCCTTATCCTGTACAACAAAAACAAACTGAGCTAAATAAGTATAGAATGGTGAACTAATTCTGTACAACCAATAGACAACTAAGATGAAATGCCTTATCCTGTATAACAAAAATAAACTGAGCTAAATAAGTATAGAATGGTAAACTGATTCTGTACAACCAATAGACAACTAAGATGAAATGCCTTATCCTGTATAACAAAAATAAACTGAGCTAAACAAGTATAGAATGGTGAACTAATTCTGTACAACCAATAGACAACTAAGATGAAATGCCTTATCCTGTACAACAAAAACAAACTGAGCTAAATAAGTATAGAATGGTGAACTAATTCTGTACAACCAATAGACAACTAAGATGAAATGCCTTATCCTGTATAACAAAAACAAACTGAGCTAAATAAGTATAGAATGGTGAACTGATTCTGTACAACCAATAGACAACTAAGATGAAATGCCTTATCCTGTACAACAAAAACAAACTGAGCTAAATAAGTATAGAATGGTGAACTAATTCTGTACAACCAATAGACAACTAAGATGAAATGCCTTATCCTGTACAACAAAAACAAACTGAGCTAAATAAGTATAGAATGGTGAACTAATTCTGTACAACCAATAGACAACTAAGATGAAATGCCTTATCCTGTACAACAAAAACAAACTGAGCTAAATAAGTATAGAATGGTGAACTAATTCTGTACAACCAATAGAGAACTAAGATGAAATGCCTTATCCTGTACAACAAAAACAAACTGAGCTAAATAAGTATAGAATGGTGAACTAATTCTGTACAACCAATAGACAACTAAGATGAAATGCCTTATCCTGTATAACAAAAACAAACTGAGCTAAATAAGTATAGAATGGTGAACTAATTCTGTACAACCAATAGACAACTAAGAAGAAATGCCTTATCCTGTACAACAAAAACAAACTGAGCTAAATAAGTATAGAATGGTGAACTAATTCTGTACAACCAATAGACAACTAAGATGAAATGCCTTATCCTGTACAACCAAAACAAACTGAGCCAAACAAGTATAGAATAGTGAACTAATTCTCCTGAATCCAGTAACAAACAAACAAATATCTCTCTATCAATCAAAGAATATTTAATGATAAAACAGTCTTTATTCTTATAAAAAATTAATACAAATACTTTACAAGATAACAGATAATAAAGTGAACCAACACCCTGATTGTGCTGACCCTTTGTTAGAGTCCGTTGTTAGATCCAATAGGATTCAGTGGAGTCTTTGAATAATAAATTATAAATAGCAGGAAAGAACTCAACAATCGACATACTGCATGTGGAGTATTTGTTAGATCGCTAGTTTCACCAGTAAGACGGGGTGTCATGAGGATTCCTGGTGAAACTACATGTAGTTGATCTAATAATTACTCCACATGCAGTCTGGTGATTGTTGAGTTCTATCCTGCTACTTATAAATACTTTACAAGAATTTAATTCTGATGAATGTCCATGTACACGTATATGAAAATTGTTGAGCATAGAAAGTATGATGTACTCCCAAAGATTTTGCTTTATGAGCCAGATCAAACTGCTCTCACTTTAGTATTAACTATCCGGTAATTACATGTAAAACTGTAAATTTTTGCACAATGACATTCTATTATTTAGTCCACAAAGAGCCACAGTGTGGCTAAGTGGGTAAGGCCTTTGCATTCAAAACCCAAGATGTTACACAATGTTTGTTAAACTTTAGTTGACTGCAAACGAGAAAGGGATTATCCTTGTCACTGGCTATCACAGGTTAGCCCAGAGCCCGTATAACAGAGTGAGTGCCTATGACATGTATCTGTAACATAGGGGGCAGGTGTACTAGCAATCTTAAGATAAGTGTACACTAGTGCAATGCAGATCAGAAATACTTGCTCAAACTCAAGCACAACATATATTCGTTTTGACTATTATTTCAGATTAACAAGAAAAGATGATCTGAATAGCTGAAAAATTGCTGATGTGACATAAAACAACAACCAACCAACTTTTAGTCTCTTAATGAGATCATTTGACATGATTTACAGTTACATCTCTATTGATCTTGTAAAATGGAATTACCGGTAGATAAATTCACTGATTACATGATGATGATCAGTGAGTTTTACAGATTCTATTGATATTTTCATTAAATATTTCTTACTTTAATTCTAGATAAAAATCTTTACAATTTTCTTAGCCCACACCTTGTGTAATGGTGACATGATTAATTAACCACCTTTACCTAGCTGTAGATTTCACGTAATAGATTACATATTAACTTATCATAATGGCTACATCACACCTGATACCTGTAGTAATTGTAAAAAATCCTTCTTTGACTTAAAAATTATAAACATTTATTTTCTGAAAATGATATAAAGTACAAATGTTCAATGAAGTAAATCATCTCACACTAAAAATCAATAGAGAATTACACATTCTACACAGTCACTTCTTAAATGAATTCTCTTCAACATAACTTAAACATTTAATTATCGGTAAATAACTTTATATTATATATTAAATGATATTCAAATTTTTCACAATACATAACTAATTCTACCCCCACTATGATCTTAATAATTAAAGTCGAGAGAAGCACTGATAATTATAGTGGTTTGTTTAACAGTCAAGATAAATCCACTTATACTGAGGCAGTCAATTCTGGAATGGTGGAGAAAACCAAGGTGCTTGGAGAAAACTCTCGTCTTTAGTAAGCTAAATGAAAAAAATTACACTAGGCCAGTATCTGCCCCAGTGTGGTTCTCATGCATTATGAGTATTTTCCAAACACTGACTTCATAATATTCTACATATTGTTTTTAAAATTTATAAAATTATCCATATTTTTTTTAGTTTAAATGGTATTTCATACATGATATATAGTGACATAAATAATTGTTCAAATATTTACACCTGTTAATTACTATCAGAATTTTAAAACTTAGTTCTTTAGCAATTAAAAGTTACCTCACTGATATTATACCACAACAAATGTATTCTACTGTAACTATTTCAGATCCTCTGTTTCTATGACATTTTTTATGGCCAGTGTATTATTTAACACAGAAAGTTCAAAGGCAAATGCTTTATACCATATGCTTGATATTTAAAGAAGAAACTCTCAATTCTGTTCAGTATTAAGTTTGATTCACTAGAACAGGTTTTTATGCCAAAGTCAAAATTACTTCACTAGTATTCATTGGATTATTTCTGAAATGGTGACAGAAACCACAATGCCCAGGAAAACCACTGACATTGGGCAAGTGAACTATATTAGCATGTGCCCTGAATAGGATTCAAACCCAAGTACTGTGTGTGAGGCTCTGTGATCCATCATAAGATGAGCACACTACAGACCACAGACAACATTTCAAAGCTATCTTTTAACCCAGTACATGTATTTGGCTTCAGCATACCTAAGTTAATAGAAATTCTTACCTTTTAAAAAACTGTACAAATCCTACTGAAATATTTTGTCAGATTACAGACACCTAGTAGTGAAATCTGTAAAACTCTTATTAAACCTATGTATGACTATTTGTCAACTTGTCAAACAACTTCATTCATATTTATAATGAAATTCAATTATAGTAGCACTATTAAATACAAGTTTTTATTTATCATTTTATTTATCATGTGTATAACACCACTGAGCAAAACAAACTTATTTAGCTCAAAATTACTTGAGTATTTTATTTTTCACTTAAGTTTACATTTCTCACAAACAATTAAGAATATAAAAAATGCTATTTAAACTATTTCATTAAAATGTCAATTTTTTGTATGCCTTTGATATCTATTTTGTAATGAAATATAAAATAAATATTTATATGTAACTCTTACCCTTTCCTCTGATGCATTGAGCCAAGATATTACAGAATCCATTAAATAAGTTTGTCTACATTAATTCTCCATTAAAGCTATCCATTCCATATAGTTAAATAAAAGTGTCCCCTCTGATAACAGTAATATAAGCACATACCTTGGTTTTCTATCAGGTTATATTTATATACATACATATATATCTGTATTTACTTACATTGGTTAATTTACCTGATTTTTCAGGTAACAACTTGTGACATTTTACTTCAATTTCATCTAAAGACACCGAGGTTGTTTATTCAATCATTAAAACCAATGTCCTTATTTAAAGTTGAACACAAAAAAAATAAATATCAAATTTCATATTTATGAAGTATAACAGAGATTTTCTTACCTTTAAAGGTCTCTTATATCTACTTGTCATTGTACAATGTAATTAGTTAATAATCCAATTTACGAAAAAATAAAACTAAACTTGTTTATCTATACATTGGGTGATGGTAATGATACTGAATGAGGTATGGGTTATTTTCCATCTTTAGTCCAGTTCCATGTTGTAGCAGACCCTATAACACAGATGTAGTGACAGAGGTTCCTCCTATACAGGTGGGATATACAGGTGACTCTACAGCTACTGTTAAGACTATAAACTAATGGCTTTTATTGATCAGTATTGGGTTTTTGTGATCAATCAATTGTTGAAGGCCAGTGATTGAAGAAGCTTTAATTCTGTTCATATTGTTAAATTCCGACCATGACCAATAGATGGCATTCATCCAATAATCAACAAATACCAGAATGTAACGATCTTGATCAATTTGTCTTTGCAGGGGATATCTTTGGGGAGTTTTATGTCATACAAAACTGACATTAAAAACACTTCAGAAAAAAAATTTAAAAAGTCAAATACTTACTTATAACAAATCAGTCAAACTTTTCATTTTATTTCACTGGTACATATGTATTTATAATCAAAATGTTTATCTTGTTTCAATCTAATCAAAGAGATTTTTAAGACAATGTTTTTAAAGATTAAAAATATAATCTGTTCTAAACATTACAAAGTTTTTTATTTTAATCACAATTTACTCATTTATAGATGGAAAATTTTCATTTTTCTCAGAATTTGTAATTTTCAAAAATTGGCTTTCTAGCATTCATCAAAAATATATTTATAATTTATAAATTACTTTTTCAAATTAAGATGTTTTGATGTAAGATTAATGACCAAAACAAAACTTTAACAAGCTGTACCTTAAATTCCCTCCGTGAGTATGTCTAATTGTTCTAATTATGTTTAGATAATTAAAGTAAGACAGAAATCTTACGTTACAACAGTCACTTCAAGATATCACACAAATAAATAATTATGTAAATTATTGACATGTTGTAAACTATAATGGTTTCACAACTAGCTTTACTGATTTTGATAAAACATCATCATCATCATCATCATCATTCCATAAAATCAGTGACAGTATCGTTACTAATTAGTATTAAAAAACTCCAGTGACTTAACAGATTGCTTGACTGAGAGGTAAAAAAAGATATATTTTAATCAGATGAGTTCAGGTTCTTTAAAATGAATCATTGATGGTGTTCAACTTTTCACAATATTAGACACCTGAATCTGGTTCTCTAAAATTAAAATTGAAGTGTGGGTAGTCCTATCCCATATATAGGGGTTTTTGAGACAAGTAAAAAAGAAGAAAGACCTCTTTATATATTTCCAGTAAAAAATCAGTCATCAACATTTTGTATGTTTTATTTGGCAATCTTTACAGCCACAATGTCATGTAAAGAAAACACTGCTATAAAACTTCTTTTTTTAACAAGGACACCTCAGTGACGATAGGTGCACTAATTCACCTGGTGCATTGCAAATCCATCTTTTTCTTGTTGTTAAATGGTCTCTGAAAAATGCATCAGCATTTTATACTGCAAAAGATTAATCAGATAGCTTAGAAATTTATCAGTGGTTTTCTCCAGGTACTCTGGTTTTCCCAGAACTACCTCAATATAAATGAAAGATTCCTGACTGAGGCATTAAACCACATTACTCCACTCTTCTTGTTGTTAGAAGATTCCTTTAATTTGGGTTTTACATTAATCTATACAACACATTTTATATTGAATCAAATCTGAAATAAAATATGAAATTTTCTTTCAAAAACTTTGGGCTACACTGAATATAAAATTGATGTAAAATTGTGTTATTATGATTAGATGTTGATAAACAATTCAGTAGTAACCACTGAAAGTACAAAAAATATGTACATTTTACCTGTAGTATTTTTTTAACATTCAAAATGATTTGGAGTAAAACCTGTATATAAAGACCACCTGTGGGACCTACAAAATAGTGACTGTATAGAAAGGTGGTCTATATTTAGAGGTATCTTGGTTGAATTATGAAACATAGGGATCTTAAATAAGATGTTTTTTTTGACAGGTGGCTAATATTATATAGGTGTATTTTGAAGGTGATTGAGTGCTGTAATGGGGTTTTACGTCCCAGTCAAGAATATTTCAATTACATGTATATAGAAATTTTTACCTTTGCAGTGCACTTAGGGCAATGTGCAGGGAGGGTTATTTAGCATGCTAATTACCTGTCATCACACAGGGCATCAGTTTTTTAAAAGGACCCTGTGACTTTCATTTGCAAATGGCGAAAGAACAGTCACTTCCAATTTTCAAGTCTTGGTTGGACCTGGCCCGGCGTTCAAACCCCAACCTCCCACATACGAAGCTAGCACTCTCCCAAGTGAGCTACCATAGTGGTATTAATTTAAAGGTGATAATCAATAGACAAAGAGGCTCAATGGAGCTTGATTATCTGCTATAACTTCTGTTTGTGAATAAAATCCTCATCCCAAGATTACATTAGAACAAACAAAAGGTTCATGGTCTTGTTAAGTATCAGATTAAAAATAATCTGGTCCAAAAATGACTGAAAATTGTTATGGAGATGTAAGGCAGCTTATCATGAATCTATCTGCATAGTCATAGCTCAGAACTTGACGTCAGAACTTTAGTCTGCATGAGTATGTTATGTCAGATAAACATATAAAGCTCCAAGTTCTATAAATCTGTCAATTATTTTGTCACATTTCGGGATCCTCCTTGATAAACTAAAATACTTTTTAAACAACCAAAAAAAATCCAGTGAAAAATATTATATAAGTATATAGCCTATATATCTATAACTAGGACCCTGGTACACACATACCTATCTCCAGGTGTGTGTATCCCAACATGTTATCATAAATAACAATGTCTGCATTTCTTGTTGAAATTAAAATCAAATCTATCTTTTAATAAAAATTCTAGTATTTGCCTTTATAGACAGTGAATTAGAAATTTACTGAGATTAATTGATAAATGATAATAAATAATCGGATATAATCCCTGGTCTTAAAGTAAAAACAATTTGTCTTGATTTAAACATGTCAACACACACTTGCTAGAAGTCATGTTGTGTAATGAAATACACACATAAACACACATAAAACTGACAACATACACGTATGAAATAGATTTAATAATGTCACAACAATTAATTATTTCTCTATTATTATGTCACATCAATTTTTTAATCATTATCTTGGCATTTTTATGATATACCTATGTATGTTAAAGAATAATGGATTTAAACAATAGATGAATGGAGAATAGTTCAAATAAAAAGTGTGATATTCATGTGCTTAGAAATAAACTTCACTTCTCTGTGCATTTCACAATGAATAAAAAAAATGAACTTATTTATTTGAATCTATTTCTTTGGATTTCCCAAAAATTTCTTCTTAAGCCAGCCAGCAGACACAAAACATTCATCTCTTATAGGTTGTTTTTGAACCAGAATATGTAAACTAAGACAGTTATCTGTATTAGACAGGTGATGTTATCTATTTTTTCCACATATAGTAAAACCTCTATATGTGAGATGTCATGAGACTTGAAAATTTTGTCCTCTTTTACATCTAGACATTTTTAATCTTTCTCCATCAAAATAAGAATGAACTGTCCTTCATTGACAGGGGTCCTTTATGTTGATGTTTATGTATATAATATATTGTGTTAAATTAACAAGATAGTAAAGATTTTTTCCCCAGTAGTTTTCATTTCCTGATTGGTTTAAATTTGATCATTTAACAACTTATGAGACAACAAAACTGCAAGCTACAAGAATATTGTAAATCTTGAAAATCTGAATATTCAAAATTCCTGTTCCAAAGTTTCCACATTCTCTCTTTTATGTCAAATTACTGAAGTTTAATTCTATACCTACCTATTTGTTAAAATAAAGTATAATGTTCTGAATAATTTTGTTAGGTAATGATAAGTAATTGAGTATGTTCATTTCAGCAGAATTAGTGTAGAATGAATATGCTATAATTGTAGTGTTTCATATGAGAAATGTATGTTTATCACACCATATCTTCTAATTGCAGACTAACAGCCATCATGTTGTATTGACTGCTACATACTACATGCAAAGTACTGGAGTAACAAACCATCTTACCAAGTTTGAAAAAGTATTGTATATATAGCTTTCTGTAACCTGTTTTTATGTATACTTTTTTTTCTATTTTCAGTAGATTTAAATAAAAATGTAACTGGACAAATTCCATCAGAAATATTGCCATAAAATATTAAAAAGACTAAGTAAGAACACTTAGGTTGTATTCAGTAACAAAATCAGACATTACTATCATAGTGTCATTGTCTGAAGTCTGTCAGTAACAAAACCAGACATTACTATCATAGTGTCATTGTCTGATGTCTGTCAGTAACAAAATCAGACATTACTATCATAGTGTCATTGTCTGAAGTCTGTCAGTAACAAAATCAGACATAACTATCATAGTGTCATTGTTTGATGTCTGTCAGTAACAAAATCAGACATTACTATCATAGTGTCATTGTCTGATGTCTGTCAGTAACAAAATCAGACATTACTATCATAGTGTCATTGTCTGATGTCTGTCAGTAACAAAATCAGACATTACTATCATAGTATCATTGTTTGATGTCTGTCAGTAACTAAATCAGACATTACTATCATAGTGTCATTGTCTGATGTCTGTCAGTAACAAAATCAGACATTACTATCATAGTTTCATTGTCTGATGTCTGTCAGTAACAAAATCAGACATTACTATCATAGTGTCATTGTCTGAAGTCTGTCAGTAACAAAATCAGACATTACTATCATAGTGTCATTGTCTGATGTCTGTCAGTAACAAAATCAGACATTACTATCATAGTTTCATTGTCTGATGTCTGTCAGTAACAAAATCAGACATAACTATCATAGTGTCATTGTCTGATGTCTGTCAGTAACAAAATCAGACATTACTATCATAGTTTCATTGTCTGATGTCTGTCAGTAACAAAATCAGACATTACTATCATAGTGTCATTGTCTGATGTCTGTACAAAGTCGGGGTAACTAGTGGTCTTACTTTAAATATGTATTTATTGTGTTTTAATTTTCATGACATTCTGTTATGTGGTGATTTGTTCTAAAGATTTCTAGATATAATCAATGGTATGCATTGAACTGACATACAAATATATAGACTGATACATGAGCTAGTATATCCTTAGCAATGCTAACAACATAGTGGGTCAGAAGTAGAGTTCACCTCAAGAGCAGGAGGTCATGGTATCGAACTCTGACAAGCTTATACACAAGACTTTAAAATTTAAGATATGGTGATCTGTTAGCTCATAGACATAGGACTACTGTTGCTGACTTATATTTTTAATGTTAGTTTAATGTTGTTGGCCAATGTAGATTTATGCATTAGCACTCTAAAAGGTTCTTTTTGTTGCACTCTGTAAGAATAAAAAAACTTACATAATGTAAATCTGGATTCCTTTTATGACAAATATTTCTGGTAATACAAAATTTAAATTAAAACATACTGCAGTTAATTAAATAAATAAATAGTCTATTGAATTCTTAAATGTGAAAAAAACAAAATTTAGTATTAGAATAATGTTTGATTAAGACGACCGCATTGATCAATTTTTTATGCATGTGGTTTCTGAATGAAGCACATTTTGTATATGCAAATACTTTATCCAGTGTTACAAAACTATGTAAATAAAATCCTTCATGTCATAAACTGTCTTCAAAGTCGACCCTGGTGATACTCAAATACTCCAACTTAGAGTGGGGTAGAGTTTGATCAAATAAATATTTTGAGTGAGTAGTAAGTTTTAATGTTTTTGATATGTATATCTGCTTTATTTTCTCTCTGTTTATTCTTCCTTGTAATATGTCTATTAAATTCTAAAAATAATATTTTAAATTAAAGACAATTTTGAGATCAAGGTCTTGGGATAGACCATGTACACTTAACATTGAAAGAAAAAGCTGAAATAAAAGATCTTTTTTTCAGCATTCTCTTACTGTATTCTTGTCTCAAAAAATCTTACTTTAATTTATGATGTACATGTACTTATATACATATATTTACTGTGTTCTTGTTCTCACATCTTGATATTCTGGTAAGTTTATGCAAAAGTTAAACAAATATAAAACATTTTAACTGATTATAATCTATAAAACCTGCTACAGTACCCACCTCTATACATGACCAACTGTACATTAGGACAACTTTTAAGGATTTTTTCTTTATATTTTTTATTTAAAAAGAACCTTTAATGAACAGCTTCCATAAAATTTTGTTCCATGGGTCAAGGGGACAGGTTTTACTATAAATGAATTTTTCAGATTTTTTTATATGTGGGTAAAATTTTTATTTTTAATAATAATAATAATATAATAATAGGCCTGTAATAATTATGTACCTAAAAAATTCCATCTATTTAATCTGTTTAACTTAGGTGTTATAGCCAATTAAATCAACCTAAGAAAGAGTTGGGGAGTGGACAATGGCTAACAAGTTAAGAAGCCTTCTGATTGAGGGTAAATCAGAACCTTAAGATATTAACACAATCATGATAAATTCAATTAAGCTTTTAAACTTCTCAATTAAACTTAAATCATGATACCAAATATAGAAAATTAGAGTTATTGAGATATAGAAAGGGAATATTGAATCATGAATAGAATATCTACTCAAAAAAAATCTTCATACAGACCTCAAATAAACCTTAGCATTCATAAAAGTTTGCTTTAAAAAATTGAATACCAAAATATAAAGACACACCCTCAGTAAATCTATGTAGGACATCTGTGGTATTTTTCCAGTATTTATGGTATATACAGGCAGGTTTACTGTCTACACGGGGGGGGGGGGGTGTGTGTGTGTGTGTGTGTGTGTGTGTGTGTGTGTGTGTGTGTGTGTGTGTGTATAAGAATGCAATAACAATGTTTTACATCCGAGTCAAGATTCTTTCATTTTCCCGTATAACAAAGCAGTCAGTTCAGAGATGGTGGAGGAAACATGAGTACCATCAACCTTTGGTTCCTTACTCATTTATCTGCCTAAGTGGGAATGGAAACCTTGCCAGTAAAAGATGATATCATCTATAAGCCAGAGCTTTATACCACTTGACTACAAACTGAAATTAGGCTCCCATTAGTAATATAGGGTGAACATAACATCAATTATGTAAAAAAAGTCACTTCAAGATTGTAAAATTTTCATTTATGACTGTTCCTCTATAAACTGCTAAAAACAGTGAACAATCTTAACCATGCCTCTTCATAAGGCAACACCATCACTTGTGTTAATGGTACATGTATTACAATACTTATTATATTAGTGTGGAGTTTTCTGAAGACAATGAGCTATTTACCTCAATTTAACAAAACTTTAATAACAGATTAGGAAAATGTTCACTGAACACTTAGATTACAAAATACATATCTTTGTTCTTTGGAAACCATGAAAATCATCATTTATTTTTGCCCGTGACTATGTCTACTTAATCAATAAATTCAGCAGGACTTTGCTTGGTAAATTTGGAGTTTATTCACAACAAATGCTTTATATTTTACAAAGGCATAACAAAAAGATGGAGCAAGACAAAGAGTTGTTGAAAGAACATCAGAGCTTGTCTGCACATACCATAACTGCAAACAAGAACTACAAACAAGAACTTAAATCAGAATCTATGATGATTAGGATGACATTCATGTTTGTGTCTGGGGTGTAATATTCTGTTCTCTTCTTGTCATTTATCTGGCCTTTTTTTTTAAAAGTAATAATGATCATGTTTGATGCCAGAGCCAGCCATCTTAAAAAATCTTTAATCTACTCAACCCAGAAACCCTTAGTTTGGTTTGCAATGGCTCGTTAGTTTTAGAGGTAATAATTAAAGTTTATGTATGCACCCAAAACATGCTGCCAAAGGCATGATCACACACACATGTCCATGTCATAAGTTTAGTTGACTATAACCCATTAAGCCAAAAATTAGCCTACTTTTAACTATGGCAAATGTCTCTAAATATAGGATATATATAACAAACTTACAAGAATACTGAATGAATACTAATTTTCAAAAATGTAGAAAATTGTGGGCTAGTTTAAAAAGAAACATCAATAGAAATCATAAAACAGTCTCAGTTTTAAATACCATTCAGGAGCTTCACAAATTCTGGCCAAGTACAAGTTAAATCAATATATATCTTTGAACAAGGCAATCAGTTACTAAAGAAGATTTACGACCTGTTGACTGACCACACACTTTAGATACTCTTAACAACAATCTAGTATGTACACCAGTTGATTAAAAACATCAAAGTAGAGGTCAGTATTTACTAACTGGACAATACAATAGTCAAAGTATATAAATGTTGATTAAAAATGTGAAGTTAAATTCCTCCACATTAAATAAGATATATAGAGTGATAAAATACTTCCAGTTCAATATAGTCAAAATGTAAAAGGACACACCTCAATACCAAACTTATTATTACAGTTTTATTTATCATGTATGTATAGTAGAAAATTAAATTTTTCTACGATCACAGTGCAGATATTTGATAAAATGTATTTTTGAATTTTCTGATTTTTTCTCTATAAAATCTATCAGAAATCTCTCTCTGATAAGCAGGAGCTCAAGGAACCTGTTCCCAGCTGTAATGAAAACTGAGAACTCATAAATGGGTAGACTGGTTATTTTATCATCATTCCACACTACAAAATTATTGAGTAATGATGCTCTTTTATACACGACACAAATAAAAGAAGAATATTTGATGATCATCACCAAAAACACATTGTATAAATTTCTACAATTTTATTTTAATTTTAGCTTGTGATACCTCATGACTTTTAATATAATTTTGATGGGGACATAGGTTCTCACCCACTGGATTTTTAGATTTTTATTTTTTAAATAAAAAAGGCATTTCCCAGTCCAAATCCACTGGATCTAGCACACTATTTACAATACTAACACTGTGTGCTTTGAAGGGTTACAAGTCACAATTCATTTTCAAGAGATGGTTAGATTTAGCCAGGGTTTAAACCCAAAACCTATCACTTGTGTAACAAACACTGAGCCTACTGTGATACCACTGAAGTCAAAATTATTAAATTATAATTCTTGATATATATCATGATACACTTTTTCGATTTTTACAGCAATCTGGTTTTTTTTTTTTTTTTTTTTTTTTTTTTTTTTTTTTTTTTTTTTTTTTTTTTTTTTTTTTTTGTTATAGGGATTAACCTTTTTATATTTTTCATAACTCTGGAACAGCTTAGTAAGTTGGTTACTTGGAATGGTGTTTAATGTCCTAGTCAAGATTTTTTTACTTATGTCAGGAGAGTCATTTCTGATATATTGGAGGAAACCAGAGTGTCAGAGGTAAACCAATAATCTGTTCAAGAAACTGATAATCTTCTAAAACTAGGAACTATCCCCAGTGGTTTCAAGTGTATGGTTTGGCACTGTGAGACACTGTGACCTGTAAGTGAGCACTAAGACCACTATACCACAAAGATCACAAGGGTTCCAACCCTAGAATGATGGATCAACATTTTTTATAATGGACATAAATTATCTTTACAGATCAGAAGCTTTATACAAGTACTGATTTTATTACTAAACACTAAAACTATTAAAAATAAATGAAATATTTTAATATATGTCGAGAGTAGGTTATCAATCATATAAATAGCCGATAAGATGTCCATTTAAGGACCCATACAACCAATACACATCCATATAATTAATACACATCCATATAATCAATACACATCCATATAACCAATACACATCCATATAATCAATACATGTCCATATAACCAATACACATCCATATAATCAATACACATCCATATAATCAATACACATCCATATAATCAATACACATCCATATAATCAATACATGTCCATATAACCAATACACATCCATATAATCAATACACATCCATATAATCAATACACATCCATATAACCAATACACATCCATATAATCAATACATGTCCATATAACCAATACACATCCATATAACCAATACACATCCATATAATCAATACATGTCCATATAACCAAATTCCATAATACTATATAACCAGTGGTAGAAGTTTTAAATCTTTTAGCACTTTCAAATAATAAAGGTACAAAATGTCTGTACAATAGGAGATAGACATTCCATAGAAAAATGAATCTATATATCCACACAAAATGCAATTCTAACAAAAAAAAAAAAAAAAAGAATTCAGGGTACAAAAAGCTAATAATAAAATACTATATAACTAAAGTAACTTAGAAAAAAAACAACAAAAACCAGTCAGTGGCATTTATGTCTGAATCATACAGCTGGTGTAAAAATTTTAGAATTTTGTGTAAACAAACTAAGAACATATAAGATAGTTAACTATCTATCATCTGTTAGAGTTTTGTTTGTGGTTGATTTTTGTAGAGTGTTATTCCTGATTTTTTGTGACAAGTGCTAGTCAGTTTTTGCTTATGGTAGATTTTTGGAACAGTCTGTAACTTATCCCCAGTCAAACATCAGATAAATGTTTAGTTTGTGACAACTGATTGTCTCCAGCCAGCTTAACATGCCTGATCTACATTCCATTAAGCTCCAGTTTTGCTTTCATTACTTGTTGTCACCTTTTTTACTCAACTATGAGTCTGATATGCATTAGGTGTGTTTTCATTAAACCATAGAAATTTTGTTTTATTGAAAATTTAATTAAGATTTTTTTTTCCATAAACCCAATAAAAAAAGACTGACTCTTTGTATCAAAAAAAAAAAATCTCATTTAATTTCCGTAAAATGTTAATTACTAAATGCTAGATTGGTAAAGCTAGAAATCAAATTTACAATAAATAAAACTAACACTGAAATATACATAAAACTGACTATGTAGTCTTTCTATGATATGTTAAAATCTGACTTTCGTAGTTTAAGCATGAGAGATAAGAGCATGCATGTCTGACTTTCGTAGTTTAAGCCTGAGAGAAAAGAGCATGCATGTCTGACTTTCGTAGTTTAAGCGTGAGAGATAAGAGCATGCATGTCTGACTTTCATAGTATAAGCATGAGAGATAAGAGCATGCATGTCTGACTTTTGTAGTTTAAGCATGAGAGATAAGAGCATGCATGTCTGACTTTCGTAGTTAAAGCCTGAGAGATAAGAGCATGCATGTCTGACTTTTGTAGTTTGAGCGAGAGAGATAAGAACATGCATGTCTGACTTTCGTAGTTTAAGCGTGAGAGATAAGAGCATGCATGTCTGACTTTCGTAGTTTAAGCATGAGAGATAAGAGCATGCATGTCTGAATTTCGTAATTTAAGCATGAGAGATAAGAGCATGCATGTCTGACTTTTGTAGTGTGAGAGATAAGAGCATGCATGTTTTCTGAAAGTTTTAGTGCCTTAATAAAGATAAACTGAATTAAATTTAACACAAAGTGAATTATATTTATTGCCAGAAACAAACTTTTAAATATTTTTATTTAAAACTGTAACAAATAAGGATTTATATGTTAAGTATAAAATTCCATTTAATGTGACACCAAATGCTGACAAGTTGAAATTCTTTTCCAAAAAAGAATAAAATAGCTACTTTCTTATCAATAGCAAAATTGTAACATAAGAATCTTTCAGTTTATTACTTAAATCTGGTTAATTTTAAATCTACTGGCTTGTATCAAACTTTATAGATCTAAGGGAGGGAATTACTATAGTTAAAATGGATCATGTTTACCAATGTGAATATTTTATAAACAACTTCCTGTCTCATTTCAAATATCTTACAGTATGTAGGAGGTTGGGGTTCTTACCCCAGTTGGGTCTGACCAAGAATTGAAAGTTGATAGAGACTGTTCTTTTGCCAAGCACTCTGCATTTAGAAATGAAGGTGACAGAGTCCTTCATAGGAGCCCCTAAAAACCGATGACCTTGAAAATTAATACACTGATATATATTGATACAAACAAAATTTCAAGATTTGAAAGTGAGGTCATTTAGTTCACTATGTAACTACTGTTTGAGTCGCTGCATTTGCGACACTGAATTATGCAAAATACATTTATTCATAGAAAAATCCAATTACCATGAATTTTGGAATTTTTTACTTACTTGAATCTAGTCTAATGGGAAATGGATAGCATCCATGATTACCATGGAACAATTGTTCTTACAGTAAAAAGTTGCCACTATGGGAATTTTACATGTTAAAAAACCAAGGCAAATAATGGATTCTTTTGTGTAAACCATGTAATTCATCACCAAAAACAGCAATTCTGGTGTAAATATCACCATTTTCGACATGTAAAATCCTGTAGCAGCAACAGTTTTATTTTTACAAAAAGATATAGTGATTTTCAGTTGGGACTAGTTTATATTTTTGGTTACATTTGCTGTTGCCAAGTACATTTTTTAGTTTTTAGTTACAAATGTCTATATATTGCTTGTACATGGGTATTTAAAAAAAAAAAACCTCTTAATTGTTAAAGTACAAATAGATATTCTCATTGTCATAACAATCAAAATGATACAAAAAATTCAACAATGTTTTAGAATTTATTAAGTTTGATTTGTTTTTTTTTTTAAAAATCAATAAAAAAAATAATTAACAAGTAACATACTTTCATTCATATCATTTAAATTGTAAATACAAAGCATCTTAAATTATATAAATAGCTTCTTTAACTAGTATAATTTACAACAAAAGCATTAACAGATGTTATTAACAGAATTATTTATGTGTAATAGCCAAATAATCTTCCTTTGCATTAAGCTAATTTTTTTAAAGGAATATGGCGATTTTAAATATGTTTCAAAGAATGATATTCCATCTACTATATACTAGTAATTTGTGTGTCATCTAAAGTAGAGACCTATATTTCAACTAGAACTGTCTCATGACAGCAAAATATGCCCACCACACCATCTCTATTTGACCTTGTGGCCTTGACCTCTGACCTACACACCTAAATGTCGTACATGACACATCTTCTCAAGTTGGAAGATTGATCAAAATCTACCTATAGATGTAAAATTAATGGACACAATTTTACATAGATAGACAGACGGACATGTTGATTCCTATACACACCTCTTCAAAATAAGTTGCAGAGAGTATAAAAAAGAAAATGTATAAAATTTAGTAATCTCACAGTATATTGTAAGATATTTGAGCAGATCAGCATTTGTCAATTAAAATAATAATACTGAAAAGTTTTTACACTGATATTGCAAAACCTACATTTTATCTCATGCAACAAATAGCATGGCTAATTGGCAGGCATTTCAAAATGTGTGTTTGGCTCAGGTGAGCTAAAATGTGAAATTTTCAAATTAAAAAAAAATTGTATATCTATTCACATGAAAAGTTTATTTTATTTCTCATCCATTATAACAACTGTATGATATTAAAACATCAAACATGATTCAGTAAACCCATGTATGATGTTTTCTCCAAACAAACCAGATATAAAAAGTTACTTGTTTCAGATTATTGGCTGTGGTTTTGCTTCATTAAAAAAAAATTCAGAACATGTATTTCCTTATTCAATTATCTTAAACTTTCTGTATATAAATCTATAAATTACATACAAACAAGAATGACTAGAAACTTTTCAATTAAAAACTTATCCACAAAACAAACAAGATGTTAAAACAACATGCAAACAGAAAACATTTGATAATTTTGTAAAGGTAGACAACCTTATCTTAAATTACCTTTATTTACATGATTTAATGATGTCTACTTTTACACAATGACTGGTTTCCATGACGACATAATTATGGAATTCACCTGTCCAATGTTTGATTCTACTTATGTTAAATTAAATATAGAATTGTTGTTATGAAAGTTTTTTAACATAAAAATTGTTCCTTTTAGTATTACATGATGACTCCTAAAGGCATCTTTTTACATGCAAAACCTTAATCCATCATCATCATTTTTAGCAAGATTTTGGCATTATAAATGCTTTTAGGAAGAAAAAAAAGTCAAGAGAGACTTATAAGGAAATACATAAAAGAAATGGACTTTTGGAATTCAAATTTTTGCTACTGATAAAACCATTTTTATAGCAACAGAGTTATTGCGAACTATCATTTATATATTTTCAGAATTTAAGTTACTTCCACTAATTAATCATCAATGTCACCATTTTCTTTCTGTTGTCATGGAAACAACATTCATTTTCTGTGAAATTAAACTTCTCAAACAACTTTAACAATATCAGACTTACTTAACAATTTACACATTACATCTGTTACTATGACAACAAATAGAGTATTTATAATCGTCTATGCTAAGAGTCAGGTGGATAGAGTTTAACTAGATGATCTGATGATGCTGGGTAGTTTGTTACAGGGCAGCATTTGTGTTGTTGTATGTATTCACGTATACAGGTATAACAAAACACATATCTGAAAAATATACAAAGGCAATTATCACTTTAATATATTGTATATATAATAACAATCCAATTCTACAAATAAACATGATACAATGTATATTGTTTTTAATTTACCTGTAACTTTAGATCATTGCTGTTAGGAAAAGCCCCTTTATATAAGTCTGTTAGGAAAAATCCCTTTTTCTGAGGCTGTTGGGAAATTACTTCCAAGCCTGCCAGTAAAAGACCTCATCTTTTATGTGGTAGAGCATAACAAAACATACAATGGTGGGATATATTTGGCATGAAGATTGAGACACTTAGTCTTTTACAATTATGGTCTCTTTTTGGAAATGTTTGTTTCCATGGTAGAGTGGTCTAAAGCACTGAGTAATAATTCACTGTGTCTCTAACTGTCTTTAATCATGATTCCACTATGACATGTGAGTTTTTCTTGTTAGCTTGCCATAGGTTAGTGATTTTTGTACTTGTACCACAGTTGCTCTGCCATCCAATAACTGACCTCTTCCAAAATAAGAGAAAAGATCTTGACTGTGGTTTAAAACATCATTATTTCACTCTTTAAAATTGTGACAGACAGATAAATAAAAGCCAAAAGTAGAATTAACTCTAGTGGTATAGCACTGTTAAATCTATAAATGTAAACAAAGTTTTGCACATTAGTAAAAGACTTTGCAAATAGGTGGTTGTCCTGCAAAATGAATTTGACACCATGAAGAATTCAGATTTCTCCAAGGGAGAAAATATACATTCTGTTAGAAGGAATGAGAGATACTTACCCAGATATAGAGAGTGCTGTGTCGTTTGTTCTGGTTTTCATACACACAGGACAAACACCTAATGGTGCTGTAGTTATATCTGTATTGTGCTGAAAGTATCCAAATGACATTGATATAAACATATTTATTTAAAACTGTTCAAGCATGTTATATTTCACATTAAAGTAAAGTAAAACCTGTTTATAAAGACCACATAAGGCATCTAAGAAATATTGATAAGAAAGATAGGCTGTCATTAAATACTTTTATAAATATTATTATTTTTGGTTGAAAATATGAAGAAGAGGGTGCTTAATCTGTTATAGCATTTTATTTTTTACACTTAGGTACAGTGAATCCTGTTTATAAAGACAAAATGTGGCACCTAAGAAATATAGAATTAAATACAGGTGATCTTTATATAGAGGTTCTTTTTTGGTTGAAATATGATGCAAAGAGACCATACAACAATGGTCTTAATGAAAGGGTGGTCTTAATACAGAATTGGTTTCTTTAGAAGGTTTAATTGTATTTTGTTAATCAGTGTTGTAGTACTATACTTACAGCTGGAGGGTCTGGTACTGGAAGGGATAACAGTGATGTAGAATTTTCATCATTGGAATACCACCAATCTAAAAACTGTAGAAAAAACACACCAACAGATAAACTAGTAGATAAAGTCACTGCTGTTATGTTTAAACCTTTCTTCAGCAAAATCTTCACTTTCTGACTACCACTGAAATTTAAAAAACAAAAACAAAAAAAATTATACTAATATTAAGTTTTAATGGACAAGAACACTCAGAAAGCTACTACAGAATCTAAAAATAAAACTGCTTTCCCTTTTATATTGCTGATAACTTTAGAATAGCAAATTTACCTGATAATTACGGTAGTTTGTATTTTATGATGTATTGTACTGCATTTGACTGTAAAAATGTAACAATAAAAGTGCATGGTAACAAAAACCAGGACTTCCCAATACTAGCAGGTATAAATATTATATGTAGATGTACTTTTTCCTATTTTAGGTTAGTGTAACTCTTTGTAACCATAGTGTTACCTTTGTAACCCTGTAACCTATCTAGAAAATGAAGTGGGTTTTGAAAAACAGAAATATTTTGTAACCATGTAACTGTTTGTAACCACTCTATAGTGGCGGTTACAAATTGCATATTTTGCACACATAATTGGCCATATATGTTCCTGTCTGTCAGCCATATACAATACATCATTCTCTAGTTGTTTTTAGACACACTCAACTGTATAGGTATATATTCATGTATAGCATTTATTTGGAAATGTTATATTTCAGTCATCTCCCAAAGTTAACACATGCATACGGGTGAAATATTAGCTCAACTATCTCTAAAATTTATGTTTATTCTAAAAATATACGAGTAAATTTTAATAAAAACTCAATTCTTTCCTATATATAAAAGATAACTGACATATAGAAGAACTTATATGTAATCAAAGGCAAATAAACTATGTTGTGGTGAAGATTGATCAGACAGGACTACTCACCTGGCCTGGTCCCAGGATGTTGAGGATGACAGGGTCTTGTCTTCCAAATCTGAGGCTTCCAGATTCCTAAGTTCTACTTCACTGAGTTTAACAAATGGAGAATGCCAGTTTGATTTACCAAACATATAGGCCATCTGATACCACAATACTGAGCCCTCCCACACTGTGTGTACATAAGGGTAAATAGATACAAATGCTCTATAAAGCTGTCCCAAAAGATTCTTCTGGAAAATAAATAAATAAATAAATAAATAAATAAATAAATAAATAAATAAATAAATAAATAAATAAATTTGTATGTATATAAATAAATAAATAAATAAATAAATAAATAAATAAATACATGTAAATAAATAAATAAATAAATAAATTTGTATGTGTATGAGTGTTTAAAGCCATACTGCTATTTTAATATCACCTAGATCACTTAACTATAACTTAGTCAATTTTATGATACATGGCAAGTAGTTCACTTGTAGAACTGTATTATCATTAGAGAGAGTTCTCTCTCTATTGTTCAGATTTACCTACCTGACTACATTGACCAGAATTTACTGCATATCTAGAATCTTCAAAAAGTTTATCTAGTTTCTGTTTAATATATGGGAGGAAAACCTAGAAATAAAATCATATATAAAGAAATATGGTTATAAACTATTTTTGTCATTCAATGAATGAGAAGGTAAAAGTCAATAATATTGAGTATATTATACAGTATACTGCTGTTGCAACTCCATTTCTTGAATAAATTTTCCAGAATTTTACATTTCATTTTTATCATAGAGATATTTCCATATCAAAAGTGAAAACAAATAAAAAAAATAACAAGTTTCATAAAAATATCAAAATTGTTGCTGTTGAATGCTTGTATATTGTATAAGTTAAAGTTCAGACATTTTTAAGAAATACAAGCATATATTTCCTGGCATGTATATTTTTTTCCATCTGACTTTCTGAGGAAATACAAGTATGTATCTGACCACATGCAGTTAAAACAACAACTCAACATTTCTTTTTTTGGTCAGATTTTGACCAAATGAATTTTTTTAGTCAGATTTTGACCTTATAAAGGGGTTGAGAAAAACTGAGGTAGAATTATAAAGTAGATTATTTTAACATTCAAAATGCTCTGGTGCTAAATGAGATGGCATGACTTCTATAACTGCTAGTTGAAAAATGTTCTTAAGTCTTGCTAAACAGTATTTAAGGTCAGAATTATCATCATTAATACTCTTTTATCTTTCTCCATAACTCCCCCTTAATTTATCAACAAATCCCTTTATAATGCTGAATTATGACTGACAAAATGGTGATAATGAACTGATTTTTACTATACTAAAGCTAACCCTAATTATATAAAGTCATGTGTATTGATACCGTAGTTTATATTTATGAGTAACAAACTCCAATATAAAGCACAATAATACCTACAAGACATATAAGTGATTTCCAGTGTATCCTCTTTGGTAAATCTTTTAATGGAGGTCCTTTAAGTGGTACTCTTTTCAAACCATAAAAATTTTCTGCAAATGAGGCATCTGTATAAAAATAAACAAGAATAAAAAGGTTTATAAATTAAATCCTCTGTCCCAATATTCAATTAGAAAAGGTAATTTATTAAAAAATAACAATAGGTACATTGAAACTTGAAACTGTAAGTAAACAAAGCCTTTTCAATTTTTTTTAAAAAGAGGCTGGGTCTCATTAATTTGGCAAATTGAATGCATTTAAACAAGAGGTTCAATAACTCTCTCCCCCCCCCCCCCCCCCCCTCTTTTTTAATTTTTTTTTTAAATTTTTTTATTTTCTTTTCTTTTTTTTTTAATTTAGTCTCAAACGTTAAAGCTTGTAAATCCTGGCATTCTCTATCTAAATGAGTGACCAATTGGTTGTGGTTACAGAATCATGAGCCATTACAACTTGTTCACAGATCCATCTTTAATCTCAAAAAAAAAATTCACATATATGTACCACAGGCACTTGTTTCGTATACGGGGTCCCCCCCTACCTATATTAAGGGGGAACCCGTATACGAAACAAGTGCCTGTGATATGTACTTACTATAAAATTTGAGATAATAATTTTGAAGTATAAAGTCAAACACAGTGTAGATCTCATCATAGTACTGTAACAACCAGGTAAACTTGTCTGGACGACTTTCAACTAAAACCTGCAGAAATAATTACAAAAACAGTTACCAAGGTAACAAAATATGAGTACTTTATCAAAATCTAAAGCAGATAAACTGTAAAAAAAATTTATAAAATACAATACTTTCGGAAATTTTTTTGCAGATATCCTTAATGATATAATTTTTTTTCAGAAGCAAGAAAAAACTCCATTTTTCCTTGAGAAATTTATTGTCACTCAATTCCTTGGAATAAACATTTTTTACTAAATGACCTATTCTGTTTAAAGAAAAAATATCAAAAGTTTAAGTACACGTAATTTACTTTAAATCAACCTCCCAGTTGTCATCAATCACTAGATATTAAAGTTTAGATACCTTCAGTGATTTAATGTCTGAAGCAAGTACCAGCAGAGCCATTAGTAAAATTGATATACACATTGCTGATCAGTAACAACTAGGGCAACATAATGTGAAGTCAAGACAGCAGGACTTTTATGTCTGATCTTAAATTCAAAAGGGAACAGATGTATTATGATAATTAAAAAAGAAATCATGGGGTTGGCTTTAAAAGTAGGTCGTTAAGGCTGTGAATGCTCACCAAAGAATATTTTGCATCACCTAGCTTAATTCAAGCTACATAATCTAGCCACTACAGAATAAACAAGGTTTTCTATGATTTACCGGTAACCAAGTGAACTAATTCTTGACCAAACAAGATCCAAATCTGGTGAAGATGAGGCAAATGGTAGTTCTAATGTGTTTATAAAGTCTGTATATAATTCTGTTTTACTTTTTTATTCAGCTTGATCTATATTTTGAACTTCACCTTGCTAATATCAAGAAGATTATTTTGAGAAAGTTTAATGAAGAATTTAAAAAAAAATGTTCTAAAGTGTAAGTAGCCTATTTTTTCACTTGACACAATGCACATACAATTTGTTCTAGCTTTTGTCAAGAGGAACAGTATGGGAAGTTTGAAGAACATTTGACTTAAAATGTATTCTTTGTTTACATGTTTGTTTTATATAGACAAAATCCAAAGGGCCCAGAAGACAGAGACAATTATAAGTAATACATACATGTATCTGCAAATAAAAATTGAGAACTAATTAGAACATTTGATAACACATTTTAATTTTTTTCAAACCCATAAAGCTGCCATAGCATCAAATTTATAAATATTACATAATTCAATTTAACCAATTCTCTTACAAAGAGTTTCTTTAAAGAACCCCAACACTGGTCACAATATTCTTTTTATAGCTAGAATTTATTAAGTAATTGCAGATACAATTAATTAATTTTTAATTAAAAAAAAAAGATCAAATGAGTAAAAAAAAGTGTGAAAATTGACAAGATTGCAACAACCATACAGAACTATAGATCTTATCATGGCCCTCACATGTACCAAAAAATAACTTGATCTTGGTAATGGTATCCTTATCTGTTTCGTAAATTCTATATTGTGATTCAACGTAATAGATTTTACTATTTTTATTTCTGTTTTATTAAAAATTGACAATCTTAACTATCAGCATATCAAAGGTTTTTTTCCGTCGTACAAATTGTCTATATTCATATTATTGAATTATTTTACAGTCATGCATTAACCAATATTTACCTTCACTGCATGTTTTAATGCTGGTCTTATTGTTGACATCAAACTGTCTTGTGCCAAAACTTCAAATATTGATGGCTTTGTATCTAATCCAACCGAAGTCAGGTGTGCTGCATGTTCTGCCATGCTTGATAATGTATAAATGCTAAAAAATGAAAGAGAAAGTAGAGATCTATATGAAAACCAAGCACTTCCGGTATCACAAAGTTCAAAGTTACAAATTTTACTCTGTCAAAAATTCGCCATATCTGGCGGAAGTTACTGTTGTATACATTTACAATCCTTCTACCATCGAGTTAATCGTAAGTAAAACTTGCCCTAATTTGCATTTTTCTATTAGAAAATTGTTTGTTTTACATGTTGGGCTAACAAGTTTGGAGATACATTTCGAAAATCTGCAATATTTAATACCGGTGATTTATGTATGATCACTTCCGGTATTTACGTTACGAAGTTATCGATTGCCATCTGAAATAAAAACGTAATTTTTAGAGTTGATTAAATATTACATACAAGAAATTCATTGTCCAACTGAAAAAGAACAATAATAATTATGTTTATTTTTAATTTATATAAGCATAACTTTGAACACGATATAATTCAGTGTTAGTGACACGCCCCCAAACAACGAGAAAGTGCTCGGTAGACACTTGTTCGTGTCCTTTGAAATTAATACAATGCAGATCATACTTTTTGTATGATGATTGCTGATTGTGGCAAAAAATCTTACATGATACATTTAATATCAAATGACCGTGTTATGAAATGTTGACGAAAACTTATGTTAAACCAACTAGATTACGAACAAAATATTAAATAAGTACATGTAGTAAAGATATAGTGACCAAATAACAATATTTGAAAATCAATTACTAATATTGTTGACATAATTTGCTGTTTTTTACTTGTGACCTTCATTTTACATACATAAATAGATAAGTAGAACAGTAGAGCGGTAGGTATAAAAAGTATACGGGAGTAAACGGGAGAAATAAAAGAAAAGATAATTGACATGTTTTGCCTACGGTAGGTTCATTAGATGCTGATTTAAAAAATGAACAAATTAAAAAAAAAATATGACTCTAGAATGATTTTTAACGATTTTATGGCGAAAATATGTATGCATGTGTATGCTACTGTTCATCAATACGTGTTAGACAGGAGTAAACGGGAGGAATTATAGAGAAGTTAATTAACATATTTTGTCTACGGTAGGTACAGTAGATGTAGTTCAAAAAAATAAACAAAATTAAAAAAAGAATTATGGCTTTAGGTAAGATTTTAAGTATTTAACAGCTAAAATTGTCTGTCAGTGTTGTAACTACGTAATGTCAAAGAGAGGTAACTCTTCTAAACTGTGGGTGTCAATTAGCAGATGCGACATGATTATTCGACCGTATAATGCTTGAACACTAAGACTGTGAAATGAGTAGAAGCAAGTTATAAAAACAATATAATAATTCAAAAGAAGAAAATATTTCAACTAAGATATATTTCTATGTATGTGCATTAAAATAATAAATTAACTATTTCTTTGCAGAATAAAGAAACTTCAAAATGACAGATTCAAAGTATTTCACTACCACCAAAAAAGGTAAATATTTAATGTTGGATTTTGAAATGAAAAATATTAGCAAGTACACACTAAACAATTAATTGTTTTAATAGTGTTGTATATCATAGAAAGAATTTATTCAGCCAGTAAGGGAATTACCACAAGTAACACAAACATCAACTGCAGAAACACTTGTATAAAGTTAAAAAGGCAATATACATGGCTCACAGTCTGCAAGGGAGGTAATACCAAAACAAAACACAAAAGAAGATATATTGAAATTACACACACACACACACACACACACACACACACACACACACACACACACACACACATAATTATATATGTATGTATACATATATAATATATATATATATATATACAATTATATATGTATATATACATATATATATTAATATTAGGGCTCCGGAAAACTTTGATTGGGGTGTTTGACATTTTTTTCAAAGCAACCGTACCACTGATGCTGTGTAAAGGCAAAAAAAAAAAACAAAAAACGTATCATGGATGTTGTGAATAGCAAGCTAAAAAAATAGTTGTTATTGACGATATATTTTAAAAAGATTTAATTTTTGATATCAAATAGATTTTAAAAAGGATTTAACTACTACATAGAGGTTATTTAGGTACATGGACCTTCAAGGATTAACCCTCGTTATCAGCTGTTTAAGGCTTCCGTCTGTCAAGCGATGTGATTACTTGATAAACAACTTAACAACAAAATTAATGAGGGTTCGGATGATGAAACAAAAGGAACAGATTGAGACAATGGATTCTAACTGATTAATAAACAAAAGCCTAATTATTAGATCTGTAGTATTTATTGAAAACGGTTGACAGGTGATAGCAAACAAAACTCGAGTCAAATAATGACCGACAAACATATTTATTTACATGTCCGATTAACTTAATTCTATTGTTAACTAAAAATGTCCGACAAGTGATTTTTCACATCGGACAAAAATATTTTTTGTCGGACATGTCCGGCAAATATGACCGTTTCCAGACCCCTGATATATATATATATATATATATATATATATATATATATATATATATATTGGCACTGGGTCAATTTATGTGATTTTGTATAAGGTCCATGTGACTTATAATTTTTGACAAGATCACCAATCCTGGTTTTAAATGTTTCATTCATTTTACATTTTGACAAATTATAGATCAAATTATTTAAAGTTAGAAAATAGGGATCACAATATCTTTCACCGCCAGGGCAGATTCTGTTTTGAGAAATAAGTAAGCTTGCTGAAGGTGGGTAGTTTTCTCAGACACTTCAGTTTTCTCAATATTTAAATGACAGTACCTGGATAAGATGTTAAACACCATTACTCCATCATACACTGTCCTATTTTATAGATCTTACAAGTTTCAATATTTATGCTGATTTTATTTACAGGTGAAATATTTGAATTGAAAGCTGAACTAAACAGTGATAAAAAGGACAAAAAGAAAGAAGCTGTAAAGAAAGTAATAGCTAGTATGACAGTGGGAAAAGATGTCAGGTAAATTTCTCTCTCTCTCTCTCTCTCTCTCTCTCTCTCTCTCTCTCTCTCTCTCTCCAGATTATATATGGATTGACACATGTCATTCTATTATCAATTAAATTCAGCAAATACTAGTTATTTATAGAAATTTCAATATTGATTTATTTTCTTTTATCATTTTATTTTGTTGTGTGTTCTTGGTGGCACTGACTTTTGTTTCATCCTTTATTTATGTTGTATCTTTGTTTTAAATGAAAAGTTTTAACATATTTAACAATAAAGGTTATAATAATATATTTGAAGGCATTTAAATTTTATGGTATAAAATTTTTTAAAATTTTATAACTGATTTAAACTCATTAAATTTCTTTAACAGTGCCCTCTTCCCTGATGTTGTGAATTGTATACAAACAGATAACTTAGAACTGAAGAAACTTGTCTATTTGTATCTCATGAATTATGCCAAAAGCCAGCCCGATATGGCCATCATGGCTGTCAACACTTTTGTCAAGGTGAGGAGTACTTTTTGTTGTATAATTATATTTATTGCTTTATTCACAGCACTCTTTTTCCAGATGTCGTAAAATGTGGTCAAACTGATAACCTTGAAATGAAGAAGCTTGTTTACCTTTACATAATGAATTATGCTAGAAGTCATCCAGACATGGCTCTAATGTGTCTATGTACATTAACTAAGGTCAGAACAAACAAGATAGATCTCTACATGTAGAAATTGTCACGGTATCGTTTGAATAGCTTGTTAACAGGGCTTCTAGCATTTCATTTTTCACCTTTTTTTGTCTGACATCAGTTTTACTAACATTTTATGACATGTTAATGTCTTCTTCTTATGTCTGTTTTAACTTGGGATTTAACATCTTTTATGTTGATTAATTGTGGTGATCTATGATGTAAAAGTCATGTAAAATAATGAGGAATTAAGGCCAAAACTTATTGTTAAAACAGTTGGGTTCAAGGCCTATCTTTGCTGGAATTTATATCCTTGAGACTCTTTATTTTGAAATTGACCCAGTCTTTTGAACTAAATAAATAGATACTAGTAGAAATTGGTGGATTAGGGAGGGAGAAAAGAGATAAAAGTTAACGTTGACTGTCACAGGAGACAGGACATACTCGAACTTTATAAACTTGAAGATGGACATTCTGGTATAAGAAGTGGTTATGACAATAATTTTGGTGTAACAGAGCTGAGATACATTTAGTCTTGTACATAAATCCCTATTATTGACACATAAGCACGTTCTATCTTTTATGGTTATCTGGATTAAATTGGCCATTTCATCCTGTAACTTTTGTGTGTGTTGAAAAAAGTCCCACTGTTCTTTGTAGACAATTTAACACAAATTTTTAGCTCACCTGAGCCGAAGGCTCAAGTGAGCTTTTCTGATCAAAATTTGTCTGTCGTCGTCGTCGGCGTCGGCGTTGTCGTCGTCGTCGGCGTCGTCGTCGTCGTCCGCGGCGTAAACTTTTACATTTTCAACTTCTTTTCTAAAACTATGAGGTAGATTTCAATGAAACTTGGTCAGATGCATATATGGGCCAGTGCAATTCAGATTTGTTTGTGACGTTGTCATGGCTCCCAAAACTAGGTCAAGGTGACCCATGGTTCCAAAAAACTTAAAAAATCTTCTTCTCCGAAAGCGATGATGGGAGAAAAAATCTGATGTGATATTTGGCTTCTCTAGGGTCTTAAGCTTATAAATTGTTCATTTCGTGAAATTTGGTAAAAAATTAGGTTACGCGTTTTTGCGTTTAATTTTGAAAATTTCGTAAAATGGCTTCAAATTATTATAACTTGACTATATGAATAGGTATTGACATGGGGTTTTCAGTTTTGACTTTTTCTTGAAATAACCTTCAAAATGGGGTCAAGGTCAAAGTTCAAGGTCATGACCTAGTTTGTAATTTGTGCAGTTTTAGGCTTTTTTCTTCCAAATTATAAGAGATATATAATATTAAAACATTGTTAAAATGTTTAGCAGGACAAAATGTAAAAAGGTACAAAGTTTCGTAACTGTATGATAATGCATGTAGGAGTTGTTGCCCCTGAAATGTTATTTTTTTGCTAAAAAAGACTAAAATTGTGCATTAGCTTGAAAACTATAAACTTTTTGTATAGGCATGTATTATAAAATATTGTAGGTATTGACATGACAAACATTTTGATATATGGCTCAAGGTCATACATTCAAAGGTCAAGGTCATAGGTGCATAAAAAGACTGAAATTGTTAATTATCTTGGAAACTATTAACTTTTTGTATTGGCATGTATATTAGATTATTGTAGGAATTGATATGGTGATCATTCTGATATAAGATTCAAGGTTTTACATTTGAATGTCAAGGTCATAGATGCATAAAAAGACCCAAATTGTTAATTATCTTGAAAACTATTAACTTTTTGCAAAGGTATATATACTAGAATTTTGTAGGTATTGATATGACAATCATTTTGATATGTGGCTCAAGGTCATACATTCAAAGGTCAAGGTCATAGGTGCATAAAAAGACTGAAATTGTTTATTATCTTGGAAACTATTAACTTTTTGTATGGCATGTGTATTAGAATATTGTAGGAATTGATATGGTGATTATTTTGATATAAGATTCAAGGTCTTACGTTTAAAGGTCAAGGTCATAGATGCATAAAAAGACTCAAATTGTTAATTATCTTGAAAACTATTAACTTTTTTGTAGGAATGTATATTAGAATATTTTATGTATTTTTGCAAATGATTTTGGATATATCCTCAGGTTGGCCATGTCCTCAGGTGAGCGTTAAGGCCCATGGGCCTCTTGTTTGTAGATGTTTTCTATTTTTCCATCATGGTGTTACATAACAGAATAGCTATACCTCTCATTAAAGATGTTGTTTGATGTTTATTGTGCTTTTTACTTGTTGTTTACATGTGTTTCAATGAAACATCATCCTAGCAAATATATATATTGATCTATATAGCAAATAGCTGCCATTTATCTGTAAATACTGGGACGGACAGGCACACAGGCAGATGATACACTGTATTTATTATATAGGTTGTAGGTATTATGTATTTTATCTGTTATATTACTTAATTATACTTGCATGTAAACTAATAACTGGTATATTTTATGTATTAATTGTCAGCATATATGTGCTGTTTGAATATTGGGTGTGGGAAGATGTTTTATCAAGTTGTCAGCAAAAATTACAAAAATAATTTACTACAAAATTAAGAAATTAAGTGATGGAATCAAATACAGGAAAAATCCATGCTGTAATATGTTTCTTTGATGCATGTAACTTTTTGATTATAAATTTGTTTTAATTTTATATCTCATCAGTGGCTGGTTACAGAGAACAAATCCAGCCTAAAGTGTGGTGAATGTTGTGCAGCTTGGCAGAGAAAAACTTCACAGAATGTTTAGTACTTTTTACATGCACATGTATTTTAAAAATGTGCCTCTCTGTTATGAAATGTTTTCAGAATTTTTTCCACATTTTCCATTTTCGACAAACTTTTAAACAAAGTAGTCTTATTTTATGAAAACAACTGCTCCTGCAACTTAGAAAACTCACACAATGTCTCTACATACATGTATATTGAAGATGTGCATGTCACTAAGTAGAATTATTTTATAACTTTTTCCCACACTCTCATGCTTTTCAGTAACCTGGCCATTTGAGTCTCATTTTTATGTGATTAATAATATTAAAAATAACTATGTTAATAATGTATTATTGTACAATATGATTTAACCATTATTATCAGGACTGTGATGATTCAAATCCATTGATCCGAGCTCTGGCTGTTAGGACAATGGGATGTATTCGTGTTGATAAGATTATTGACTACCTGTGTGATCCACTGCGGAAATGTCTGAAGGATGAAGATCCATATGTACGGAAGACAGCTGCAGTTTGTGTGGCTAAACTTCATGATATAAATGCTCAGCTAGTAGAAGATCAAGGCTTTCTGGATCATTTACGTGACATGTTGTCAGACTCTAATCCAATGGTTTGTATAATCTACTGTTTTACCACTACCACTGTCTCAAGCACATGAAAGAATGTCAATCTTTTGCAACTTCACCTATTGCTGATGATATCTCAATATCAGAAGTAATTTCTTGATGTAGATGTTTAACCCCATTTTACTCATTTACTTACTACAACATATTTATAAAATTGCTTTGAATAATGCACATTTAAAAGCAGATGTGGGTAATTTAAACAGATAGGACACACAGAAAAAACCAATAAAGATTTCAACTAAAACAAATCCCTTCATATTATAGACTGATGGTACCAGTAGTAAAGTAGTGATTTACTGACATAAAAATGTTTTTTCATAAAAAAAATTGATTTCACTCATATATCTATGAGTGTGAAATGGTGAAGTATGGTATTTTTAGCTCAACTGGCTAAAGCCAGCTGAGCTTATGGCATGGTTTTGCGTGCGTCCGTGCGTCCGTGCCGTGCGTCCGTGCGTGCGTGCGTAAACTTTAATCTTCTCCTCTGAAACCACTGGGCCAATTGGAACCAAATTTGGTGTGGAAGGTCCCTAGGTGGGGTAGACCAAAGTTTGTACCAGGCGACCCCGCCCGACATCCAAGATGGCCGCTGTTACTATAAATAGCAAAAACACATAAATAGCCATTGCTGAGTCATTTTTTAACCGATTTTGTTCAAATTTGAAATGTAGAGAGTAGATAGCGGGGCATTTAACATATGTAACGGGTTTTTATGAGAAATTTTTCGTTGACCCGATTTTTACGAATTATGCAAATGAGGTGTAATATTTAATCAATTCTTTGAAAATCTTCTCCTCTGAAACCACTGGGCCAATTGGAACCAAATTTGGTGTGGAAGGTCCCTAGGTGGGGTAGACCAAAGTTTGTACCAGGCGACCCCGCCCGACATCCAAGATGGCCGCTGTTACTATAAATAGCAAAAACACATAAATAGCCATTGCTGAGTCATTTTTTAACCGATTTTGTTCAAATTTGAAATGTAGAGAGTAGATAGCGGGGCATTCAACATATGTAACGGGTTTTTATGAGAAATTTTTCGTTGACCCGATTTTTACGAATTATGCAAATGAGGTGTAATATTTAATCAATTCTTTGAAAATCTTCTCCTCTGAAACCACTGGGCCAATTGGAACCAAATTTGGTGTGGAAGGTCCCTAGGTGGGGTAGACCAAAGTTTGTACCAGGCGACCCCGCCCGACATCCAAGATGGCCGCTGTTACTATAAATAGCAAAAACACATAAATAGCCATTGCTGAGTCATTTTTTAACCGATTTTGTTCAAATTTGAAATGTAGAGAGTAGATAGCGGGGCATTTAACATATGTAATGGGTTTTTATGAGAAATTTTTCGTTGACCCGATTTTTACGAATTATGCAAATGAGGTGTAATATTTAATCAATTCTTTGAAAATCTTCTCCTCTGAAACCACTGGGCCAATTGGAACCAAATTTGGTGTGGAAGGTCCCTAGGTGGGGTAGACCAAAGTTTGTACCAGGCGACCCCGCCCGACATCCAAGATGGCCGCTGTTACTATAAATAGCAAAAACACATAAATAGCCATTGCTGAGTCATTTTTTAACCGATTTTGTTCAAATTTGATATGTAGAGAGTAGATAGCGGGGCATTCAACATATGTAATGGGTTTTTATGAGAAATTTTTCGTTGACCCGATTTTTACGAATTATGCAAATGAGGTGTAATATTTAATCAATTCTTTGAAAATCTTCTCCTCTGAAACCACTGGGCCAATTGGAACCAAATTTGGTGTGGAAGGTCCCTAGGTGGGGTAGACCAAAGTTTGTACCAGGCGACCCCGCCCGACATCCAAGATGGCCGCTGTTACTATAAATAGCAAAAACACATAAATAGCCATTGCTGAGTCATTTTTTAACCGTTTTTGTTCAAATTTGATATGTAGAGAGTAGATAGCGGGGCATTGAACATATGTAACGGGTTTTTATGAGAAATTTTTCGTTGACCCGATTTTTACGAATTATGCAAATGAGGTGTAATATTTAATCAATTCTTTGAAAATCTTCTCCTCTGAAACCACTGGGCCAATTGGAACCAAATTTGGTGTGGAAGGTCCCTAGGTGGGGTAGAACGAAGTTTGTACCAGGCGACCCCGCCCGACATCCAAGATGGCCGCTGTTACTATAAATAGCAAAAACACATAAATAGCCATTGCTGAGTCATTTTTTAACCGTTTTTGTTCAAATTTGAAATGTAGAGAGTAGATAGCGGGGCATTCAACATATGTAACGGGTTTTTATGAGAAATTTTTCGTTGACCCGATTTTTACGAATTATGCAAATGAGGTGTAATATTTAATCAATTCTTTGAAAATCTTCTCCTCTGAAACCACTGGGCCAATTGGAACCAAATTTAATGTGGAAGGTCCCTTGGTGGGGTAGACCAAAGTTTGTACCAGGCGACCCCGCCAGACATCCAAGATGGCCGCTGTTATTATAAATAGCAAAAACCCATAAACAGCCATTGCTGAGTCATTTTTTAACCGTTTTTGTTCAAATTTGAAATGTAGAGAGTAGATAGCAGGGCATTCAACATATTTAAAGGGTTTTTATGAGAACTTTTTCGTTGACCCAATTTTCAAGAATTATGCTTAAGGTGTAATATTTAGTGAAATCTTTGAAAATCTTCTCCTCTGAAACAACTGGGCCAAGTGGAATGAAATTTTGTGTGGAAGGTCCAAATGTCAGCCTGACTAAAGGTGGTACCAGGCAACCCGTCCTGACATCCAAGATGGCCGTCATAACTAAAAATAGAAAAAAAAAGACCATTGTTGGTCTTTTTTTCCACCAATTGAGCTCAAATTTTAAATATAGAAAGTATACTGTATGGGATTCAAAATATATGATATTCTTTTCTGAAAAAATTTTTATTGACCCAATTTTCAAGAAATATGCAAATTAGGTGTAATATTTAGTAAAATCTTTTCCTCTAAAATCACTGGGCAAATTGGAACCAAACTTCCTGTGGAAGGTTCCTACATCGGCCTAAAAAAAGTTTGAACCAGTCTAAGATGCCTGTTGTTACTAGATATATATATATATATATATAAAAAAGCCATTGTGGATCTATTCTAAGCTCAACTGGCTAAACCAAGCTGAATTTATGGCATAGTGAAGCATGCCTGCATGTGTGTGTTGCAAAGTAGGCTTTATTGAAGCAAAAATGGTCATAAGCTCAATTTATTTCCCATCTTAAGCTGATGAACCAATTATGGTAACCACATCACATTGTCTTAAAGGCACCACAGTGGCTGTGTGGTCTTAAACATTCGATGTTACGAAACACAGCACCTTTCACCCCTGACATTGTGCATTAATGCCAAGTGGGCTAGCACTTCATCTTTGAAAGTTTGTCAGTAAACTTGCTGCTTGGTTGTGGTTTTCTCCTATAATCCAGTGTCCCACCATTTCCAAAATTGACAGTCTCCATATAAGTGAAATATTCTTGAGTTGAACGTTAAACAGCATTTCAATCAAAAAAAAACATTGTCTTACATATGCAGCCAGTTGAGCATCACAGGCCCTATTGGGCCTCTTGTTTTAATGAGTGGGGTTTTAGGTGTATGTAAGAAATAAAATTTTAATGTTGTTTTACAACTTACAGGTTGTAGCTAATGCTGTAGCAGCCATATCTGAGATTTCCGAGTCATCTCCAGCCGCTCAGCAGATACTAGAACTTAATTCTAACACAGTAAATAAACTACTGACAGCTCTTAATGAATGCACAGAGTAAGTATTCATTCTTTATATTGAAACATGTTTATACTTATAATATTTAGGTAATTTTGATATAATCATAATCTACATATGTGTGGTGAATTAAATAAGTTATTCTGTGATTTAAAAATCTATATATTCATTTCATTGTGTAAAATTTCCTATATAGTTTTGTATGTTTTTGCTTGATAAATATAGCCTTGTCAAAACGAGGATTTAGATATGATTATGTCTACCTTTTCCTCACAACTACAGTGAGAGTTTGTGTTATTTTACATTTTATGGGCGTACATGGCTGAGTGGTACTGTCACTGGCTTTCAACATCAAGGGTTGTGGGTTCTCAGGACTCAGATGATTTTCATCTGCCCATACTAGAGCCATAAAAAGCTCATTATCAGAATAGTCTTTCTGATGAGACAAAACCAAGGTCCCAGGTCTGATTGCACTCTAAAGACACCTCTGTAGAGTTAAAAAAAGAGTAGTCCACTTGTGGCCACTACAGAGGACGCTTACAACTAGAAGCAAATAAAACAGACTAAGCAAGATAAACTAAACTAAATTTAATAAAATTCTGTTTACTATTGAAATTTGATTTAAAAGTCAGAAATGATATGTGACTAAACCAGCTGATTTTTTTTTTTTTTTTTTTTTTTTTTTTTTTTCGTGTTTGTAACAGATGGGGACAGGTGTTTATCTTGGATTCTATATCAAACTACACACCTAAAGATGACAAGGAAGCCCAGAGGTAAGTTCTCTTCCTTATTATATACTGTCGAACTTCAATCACTTAAACTTTGATACCCCAAACATCCTGATAACTCGAAGACATCTGTCCATCCCAGTGCTTGATATACCCAGTTCTTTAATCTCTTAATCCAATGGCTTTAACATTTTGTCAAAGTTCCACTGTATATTTTTCATTATTTTAATTTGATAAACCAGAGAAATGATCCAGCTTATCAGTCAGGTACATGATTTTTTACTGTTTTGATTAGTGACTTGCGTTATTTGGAAAGTTTATTTTACAAGTAAAAGGTGTACTTGTATGTAGATTTTACAAGTAAAAGATGTACTAATATGTAGATAGAACTTTAGTTATATACTTTGAATTCATTATGATTGTATAATTGGCACTATTTATATTTCAGTATATGTGAGAGAGTTACACCACGTTTGGCTCATGCCAATGCTGCAGTTGTTTTGTCTGCAATAAAGGTAAATGTTATACATATAACATTTTATAACATATAAAAACCAAGATATAAAAACATCATTTTTCATTAACATTTATAATTTATTCACTGGACTATAAAATGAGAGAAGCATTTTGGACAAGCCTGATTTAAAATTGCTACTATTTCTAGAGTTGTTATATCTACTATAACTTTAACACTTAAAAGTATCACAATATATTAGGTCTACTTGCATGTTAGTGGAGATCTACATGTGTGTCTAAGTTTTGCTATTCTCAGTGCTTTGACTTGTAAGTTTGAAGACTAAAGCATTAACTACCGAGCAACCATGGCCCTGAAAAGATTGGAAGGGAGATATAGGTGTTAAAATTTAAGTGTTATTTTCATAATGACATCATTAAGATTTATGTGAAATTACCATCTTATTACATTCAAGTTGGAATAAGCTGGACTTATGAGTAAGTCTTTTTTATTGACTTTCAGGTTATAATGAAATTTTTGGAGATGTTGGAACAAGGCAGTGATTATGTAATTCAGTTGGTAAAGAAACTATCCCCTCCTCTGGTGACACTTCTTTCAGCAGAACCAGAAATACAATATGTAGCTCTCCGTAATATCAACCTTATTGTACAGAAAAGGTCAGTAATTTGTTCATAAATTAAAAGTTAAAGGTTATTTTATCCCACTTGTACCAGGTGTACAACAAAGCATACATTTGGAAGCATTTATCTCAGCATCCTGTCAGTGTGACTTTGGTCCTGATGAGTAAGTAAGCTTGTCTGATTTTTATATTACATGTTTTCTTACAGTAATATCAAACATTAAAATTTGAAAGTCTCTTGATATGATCAACATGAATTTGGGATTTCTTGGTTCCAGAAAAATAGCAGTGAATAATAATTACATACAAAGTCACTTTATAAATAGTTATTTGAAATAACTGTGTCAAAATGTTTGTTTTGTAATTTCTAATTACAAGAAACACATATGTAAACTTTTGATTATATTGCTGTATTCAATCAGGGTTTTAAAATAGGAAGGGTTTTGCTCTTATTTATGCCCAAGAAAGTGAAAGTGGAACATAATAATAATAATACATTACAATTTATTGGGTAATAATAATACATTATAATGTATAAGGTGTTCATTTTTCAATAGTTTTCAATAGAGGCCAACACAAAGAAACAAGTACATGACACAGAGAAACAATTGACAATAATGAGTAATATCTGGGAATATTTGTTTGTAAATACACATTATTCAGGCATGATTAACAAGTATATTATTTATTTAATTTATTTAAACTACAGACCTGAGATTTTGAAGAATGAGATGAAGGTATTCTTTGTGAAGTACAATGATCCAATCTTTGTAAAGTTAGAGAAACTGGACATCATGATAAGACTTACCAATCAGGGAAATATTGCACAAGTCCTCGCAGAATTAAAGGAGTAAGTATTTTGTCATGAAATTAATATATTATCAAACTTAATGCCTTAGCAAGGCAAGATATATACAAATTTACTAAAAATACTTTTTTGAAATGTCCCATTTGTGAAAAGACAGAAAAGTGTGATGTTAATGAACGAAATATTTTGATTGCTGTAATTTGATGAAAATTTAGAACTTGCTTTGCTCTCAGAAGAAAAACTGAATGATTTGTGATTATTTTGACAGATATGCCACAGAAGTTGATGTAGACTTTGTCAGGAAGTCTGTGCGTGCTATTGGTAGATGTGCCATAAAAGTGGAGCAGGCGTCCGAGAGATGTGTCAGCACTCTGCTTGATCTCATACAAACCAAAGTCAACTATGTAGTTCAGGAAGCTATTGTTGTCATAAAGGTAATCATTATAAAACTTGTGTAAAAGACATAATAAGAATACCAATTAATATTTCCAATAAAAAATTTTCTGAGGTAATTCAGCAGTGCACGTGAAAACCAAACTCTAAAGTAAACTAAAAACCTATCTTAACTGAACAACAATGGAACTTGTGAAAACCAAAGCATAGATAGAAAACCTGTTTAAATAAAACTTAATTATGAAATATTGTAAAAAATTGTTTGTTAGATTAACCTGTGTAAACAAAACATAAACTTCTGTTTGATGGAGTGTCCAGTAAAGTAATGTTTAACTGTACAATATAAACTCTCTGAACAGAGAACATACACAGGTATTTACAGAATATTTTTATATATTTGGTAATTTCACTGGATGTAATTTGTTTTAACTTTGGATTTTATTGTGCAAGCCAGTTTTTCACTACTCTCTTGAACACATCACAATTACATGTATTAACTTTTCAACAAAGAGCACACTCATGTTGTGTAATTAAAGCTGGTGTTTGGAACATTAAGTTGTTTTTAAAGCATTTTTATAAATTTATGAAACAGTTGAAAGATAAATGATTCACTTACAGAATATATGATAAGGAATATTGTTTAAATAAATTGTAATAAGTTAATGCAGAAAACATTGTAACTTTATACATGTACTTTTAAATATACTACTTTCTGCTCAGAATTGGAGATCTTTATGAGTTTTTATGCATGTTTGAATTTTGCAGGATATATTCAGAAAATACCCCAATAAATATGAGAGTATAATTGCTACCTTGTGTGAAAACTTGGATACATTAGATGAACCAGAAGCCAGGTATGAAAAGATCATTCTACTAGGATATATTATAATGAGTTAATAAGAGGCAAGTTTTAAGGTGTCCATAGTTTTATTGACCTTGGTTATAGCGTTTATTTACAAAACGGTATTTTTCAAGCAAAACCTGTATCTGCAAATAGTGTGTTTATAAACATACTGTATAAAGTTACTTTAAACTTGGTATTTAGATTAATTTTTCAGCGGATCAAATCTTGCAAATTTTATTGTTAAACCAAATTTAGAGATAGTAGTTTTATAGAACATGTTTTAGGATCTCATACATGAAGTATTTAAATGTTAAAAGAATTTTCTGGGCAGTGTCCAAAAGATTAAATACAATGTATCTAGCCAGCCCAATCTCAAAATTTCCATTTCTTAAAAGAATATGCATGTATAAGAGAATTTTTAAAAAGTCATAGGTCTTGGAACTGCAAATTAATGAAAATTTTTGACAGTTTTAGGGATTCATTAGAACTTCTTTTATTTTCTTCAGAGCATCTATGATTTGGATCATTGGAGAGTATGCAGAAAGAATAGACAATGCTGATGAATTGTTGGAAAGTTTTCTGGATGGATTCCAGGATGAAAATGCACAAGTAAGTTGTGGAACATTTTATAGTGAATGAAATAAATGATAATGATAATATTAATAAATTACAAAACAATCTCTTTCATTGAGCTGCAAATGCTTGCTTAATTTTGAAGATTTTTATATTGAATTGATGTAATGTATAGAAACAGCTACATGTAAATAATGTTGGTGTTTCATTTGATAAGTAATGGTTTAAATGACCACTATTAGAATGACTTGTTTCTAATTTTAGGTTCAGTTACAGTTACTTACAGCCATTGTAAAACTATTTTTGAAAAGACCAACAGACACACAGGAACTGGTACAGCAGGTTTTAAGTCTGGCCACACAGGTATACAATGATTGTAGTTTACATGTATACATGCCATACCTTTTGAGGTCAAACAGTTTAGTTGTAATGCAATTTTAAAGGGGCTTTTATTTAAAATTAAGGGAGATTTACTTTATTGTGTTGATCTATCCAGTTTAAGTATCACACACTTTTGTAAATCGTTACATTTCATGATCTCATAATATAACCAGTCAGCAGTATAAAATTCACTACATCAAAGGCTAATGAACAACAACTTCATGCCAGGATCTGTCTGAGAAGGATTCAAATCTAGACCATGAAGCAATATGATCAATAAGTACACACTCTTGACCACTCTTTTATGTAGGCACCTTTTTATCATAGTGGTTTCATCAGCTGATTGCTCTAAAGTGGTACAGAAAAAAGTTGTCAGTTCTCTTTAGGAAAGTCTTCTCATTTTCTCTGGGCACTCGGGTTTCTTCAACAATTCAACCACTTGACTGTGATGTAAAACACCATTATTTCAGTCCACTCCTGTTATGATGATAAAAACATTACTTTGAAAATATATTTGTTGTTGTTTTTACAGGACTCGGATAATCCAGATTTAAGAGATAGAGGATACATCTACTGGCGTCTGTTGTCTACAGATCCTGCTGCAGCTAAAGAAGTAGTGTTAGCAGAAAAACCACTCATTTCAGAGGAAACTGACCTAATAGAACCGACACTCCTAGATGAACTTATATGTCATATTGCTAGTCTGGCTTCAGTTTATCATAAACCTCCTAATGCGTTCGTAGAAGGACGAGCATCACTCAGAAAAATATTACCCCCAAGATCTCAGTCGTAAGTTATAAAAATAAAACATATAGAGAAGTTTGTGTTTGAAAAATCAAATCAATCTGAAAAAACTAATATTTGATTATTTGGAACAAATATTAACCATGAAGTAATGTTTGTCATTTGCTAGTCAGCTACTGTAAATCAGAAAATTTTTGCACCATAATTTTTATGAGTATCATCAATTTACTTACATTTATTTTTGCATTGTCAGATGATGGGCAATGCAAGTGAAATGTATCAAGAGAAAATATTGAGGAAAGTTTTTGCATCTTGTAACTCATACAGATTTACACAAGATAGAATCTATGCAAAAAGTTCCAAATTTACAGTATAAAAATTAATACACTATATTCATGTGCATGCATTTCGCAGTAAATGTTAGTTACTAAACTGAAATGATAAATTGGTAGATCCTACAGCAAAATTGTTCTGCAGAAATTTTGTTGCTGTGTCTTGTGATACTTTTGAATTGAATTATTTGATAAAAATTCAAAAGTAGCATATGACAGCTGTACAATTATTTATTCTTTGATTAATGGTAAACCTGAAGCTACATTGAATGGAGTAAAAGATTTCAGCCCATAAGTCCAGCATGAATGTCAGCATCAAATTTTGAGTATAATGGTTCAAGTAGTTTTTCTGTTGAACACTTCTCGGAACAAATGAAAAGAATTATTATTGGTGTCAATATGTTTGCGACAGAGTATTTTGTCAAATAATGATAATTAGGGTTACATAGATTTTTTAGTGATGACTAAAGCTCGGGTTAGTGAACAATATTAAACTTTATTCTAATTTGTTAGATTTTTCTAAGATAATTTGACAAGATACACTGTAACATACTTTAGTGACAGCAGCAAGTTTGTCATTTAGGAACACTATAAAACAAAGTTAATGAATTGATTTTCTTTTACTACCAGGAACAAACCAAATATAACAGACATATATGCCAGAGTTGTCCAGTAAGACATCGCATGACACTTATATATGTATATAATAAACTTGTAATGATAAATAATGGCATGATAAAACTCTGTCAAACATATCATATCAACTTGGTCTCAGTACTTCTATCTGGTATATACAAGTTACTACACAAATCTTTATAAAATTCTCTCAATTTTATCATCACTGACTGCAAAATTGTCTCATTTTTATCATCACTGACTGCAAAATTGTCTCATTTTTATCATCACTGACTGCAAAATTATCTCAATTTTATCATCACTGACTGCAAAATTGTCTCTATTTCTTTTTTCATCACTGACTGCAAAATTGTCTCATTTTTATCATCACTGACTGCAAAATTATCTCAATTTTATCATCATTGACAGCAAAATTATCTCAATTTTATCACCACTGAGATCAAAATTATCTCAATTTTATCATCACTGACATCAAAATTATCTCTTTTTAATCATCACTGACAGCAAAATTATCTCAATTTTATCATTATAGCAAAATAATAATTTTAGCAAAATTATTTCTTTTTTATAATCATGAATGCAAAGTTGTTTCTATTTTATCATTACTTCCATTCCACCCATAACAGCAGTAAGTTCTGTTATCATATTTATCATTTCTCTATCTTACAGTATATAATCCTTTGATTTATTCTGATACATATACACTTATCTACTACATGTATTACATAGAAGTCTGAATTAATGTATTCCATTTTCTCACTTTATACTCGCTGTCATTTATTGGGTAGACATTTGAAATGATTCATTGATATATATGGATGTATTCAAAAGTTAGGGTCTTGTTATATCATCATCTCAGCTTCATTGAATTTTCTTTATTTCACAAACACTTCCTGGTTTTTATTAGGCTGTATAGGATATGTCCAGTATCATTGTTGGTTACATTGACATTTAAGTGGATGAAGATTTATGTTCATTACTGTATGTTAATATCTAAGTGGGGATGACAAGACATATTTGTATTAAATTAATTATCACACATGCAATATATGAATTTTTGTTTTTATGTCTCATTACTAATTGCATTAATTAAAGACACTTACTCTTTGCTGTTATTTTTATCATTGGGTGTTTTTGTCACCTTTACTCTTTTTTAAGCAACCATCAGTATTTTATAACTCCAAAGTGATGCTAGAGAAAGAGGTAGTGACACAAGTAGCACTACTTTTAAGAAAATTGCCTTATCACTTTTCAATGTTAATTTGGAAATCTACATCTGTCTATATTATTTTCCTATTCATCAAAGCATCAGCCCTCTACATTTTTTTTTCTTCAATAAAACAAATTTAAGATTACATTCTTCTTATGTTCAGTATTTGAACATAGATTCTTGCAGTAAATCATATTAATTGTTTGGCATCATAATCAGTTAGAAATAATGACGTGGCCTTAAAAAGGGATATTTACCTCAAATGTTATGAATTATGTAGATAAATGTATGTTAATTTTACAACATCTGTTGGAAAATTTCAACAATTATCTTGTGTATTATAGTGGTAATGTTGATGAAGAGAATGCACAAGCAAATGTAGAAGCAGCACCACCACAGACAGCAGGAGCACAGCCCACAGTAATACCTGGTGTAGATTCTCTCATTGGTGATCTGTTAGATATAGATTTAGGCGGACCTTCCATGCAGCAACAACAACAAATGTATGGTAGCCCTGCCCACTCACAGACACCAGTACAGGGATCTGGTCTAGATATCCTTGGAGGACTTGATTCTTTGGTAAGTAATAAGTTTAATTGTTTTCTCATTTCACCAGAAATAATTTTCATACAAGCTGTAATATATTTACTTAATAAAAGATGTGACATCATTTTCATTATTTACTTAATTTATAAACCTATTACTTTCTTCATATTTTATTTTCATTGATGACCAAAAAAAAGTCAAAATGGATTTTATATACATATATGTTATGTTTGATATAAATTAATTATGTTAAACCATGTTAAGAACTAGTAAATAGTCAACAAGATGTTTTTCTTTGGTTTTGCAGTTTAAATTGCAATGATATTTTTTAGTTTTTTCCTTTTTTATTATTTTTATTATTACAGTGCAACTTACGAAAACCGGCCCTTCTAAAAACCGATCACCTCCACATACTGAACACGCCAGACCGGTCCCGAATTTATCCTTCTTTGTTTATATTAAAATAAACTTCCATAAACCGGTCCCTCTGAATTCCGAATACCGGCCTTTTTTAAGTGCCGAAATCATGTAACATCTTAATAATTTACTTCCGAAAACCGGCCTTTGGGAGTCGCAATGCATCAATGAACCGTAACGGACAGCTGCTAATCCGATTACTGAAAAAACAACGGTATTGTAATGCGCTCATCATTGTACTGGTAGACAGGATTACCTGTTCAGATATACTTGAATAAATAATTGAATTAATTTTAATCTGTTTCTTTTATTGTTCGATAATCTAATTATTGCAATTATTGTCTTTCTGATGGTTTTAATTTCTTTATTTCGAGGTTTTTACCAGTCAAGTACCCCTCACTTGAATATGATGAAAACGTTTTATTATAATGTTTATATCACCCGCGCAATGCAAAATATATTAAGAAATATTTTTTTTTATTTAAAACATCATTATTTTCTGGTTTTTTTTTTTTTATTATTATTTACACACTTTTTAAACAATACTATTACTATTTAATATTAAAACATTCCAGTCACCACGACCCGGAAACCGGTCACTAGAGATACAGGACAGGCTTGTAATTCACGAATCGGTCCTCGTTTTAAGTGATTTGGATAATATTTTTGCTTCATATGTTGTAACTAGCCTGAACAATTAATAAAAAAATATTTTGAAAAATAAATTGTTTCATTTTCAACCGGAAACAGTAACTTGTATGCCTGACTAACACAAGCAGCACACGTGTATCCGTTTTGGATATCGTACAGTTGTTTGTAATAATCTGCCAGTTTGTAAGCTTTTTGGGGTTTATTTACTAGGTACTTGTTAAGTTCAAGAATTACAGGTACGATCAATGCTTATGAGAATGTATTGACATTTACGTATTTTGTCAATACACCGTTTGATAAATTTCTGAAATGGAAGAGATTCGGACCGGATCGGACTACCGGATTTATAAGGCCCTCTAAATACCGGCCCCTCTGAAAACCGGCCAAATTCCTCGGTCCCATACGAGGCCGGTATTCGGAAGTTGCACTGTATTTATTTTTAAAAATTTTCTTATGTTCTGAAATACATGTATGATGTGTTTAGTATTTCTTTGGTAATTGATTCAATTCATGATCTAATAATCTTATCATCTAATGATCTAAATAAATATTAAGTTGTTTTTGTATCTATGGCTACCAGCAATTTGGGAATATTTTTGCTTCTGGTCGTAAATGACTGGAGTTGGTAAGACTCTTAATGATGTTAAAGGTAAAATGATGGTTGTTTATTTGTTGTTTACATATATATATAAATATATACTTATCATATGATAATTAGGCATGTCATGTTGTAAGGGCTTTTTATCAAATCAATTCAGTCTACCAATGTAATAATCTCCATAAGTATGGAGATACCTGAAATGTTTCAAACACAGGTGAAAATGCACACAGTCAAAATTACAGGAGTGAAATCGAATCCCATTACAATCAGTGGACATGGTTTTCCCTACTTTACACAATATTAAGTGATATTATAATGAGACCATAAGTTGTTTATTATTATTATTATTATTAAATCGATCATAGTATATTAAATGAATTGTGATGTTGATATTTATTTGAAGTTTTTAACAATGAATTTAATTTTAAGCCATGTGCTGTGGTAACATAATTTTTTCATTTTTTGTAATTTTTTTATCTTGGGACAGGCAATTCATTTCTTAAGAATTTCATTCACTCTTACTGTTACTTGGTCAATAATTATGATTTAAGATTATTAAGAACTGCTTCTTACTATGAGTTAATTGAAATGAACAAGCCATTGTAAAGTTTGCTGTTCTTTAAAAATATCAATGTTTTAATTCTACATTGCATGATTTTTATAAGACATTTGGATTCCACATTAATTCTACAGTACACAATTTCTTGAGGCACTTGGGATCCACATTCAGTAGCACTTGAAATCCACATTAATTCTACATTGAAAAATTCTTGAAGCACTTGGGATTCACATTCAGTGGCACTTGAAGTCCACTAAATTCTGCATTGAGTAATTTCTAATGGCACTTTGGACTCATATTCAGTGAACTTGAATCTACATTAATTCTACACTGAATGGTTCTCGAGGCACTAGAATTTACATTTCTGCAATTTGAAATCAACATTTACTGCTTCTGTATTTTCATTAACATCTCCACCCTTAAGGAAATGAATATTTCTAAGATCACATTTTTTGTTCCATTTTTATTACATTTAATCTTACATTATTATCAATCTTAAACCAGAAAATTTATACATGCATGTTACAGTAAGAATTGTTTACCCTTGCACACACAGTGTTTTACAAGCTTTTAGATTAAAACAATGTATAGATTCATGCTCACTAGCCACATTTTTGTTTAGTTTTGATTTTATTTTTATTTTGTTGCTTTTAAAATTACTGGTTTCATTATGTCCCTTTATAAGACTCACAGACCTCATAGAACAATGGTATCTGTTGTTAGACTTAAAAGTTTTGAGTTATTTCTAAAATATATGAATGTTCTTGAAACTTGGAATGGACAAGATCTCTGCTTTCCTGTTTGGTATGTGAAGACCACCCTTGGGACCAAAGAAATATGAAATTTACATACATATGATCTTTATAAAGATTTCTTTTTGGTTTATATATAAAGGGATCTTAAATCAATGGTCCTAATAGACATATGGTCTTTATAAAGATTTCTTTTTGGTTTATATTTAAAGGGATCTTAAATCACTGGTCCTAATGGACATATGGTCTTTATAAAGATTTCTTTTTGGTTTGTATTTAAAGGGATCTTAAATCACGGGTCCTAATGGACATATGGTCTTTATAAAGATTTCTTTTTGGTTTGTATTCAAAGGGATCTTAAATCACTGGTCCTAATGGACATATGGTCTTTATAAAGATTTCTTTTTGGTTTATATTTAAAGGGATCTTAAATCACTGGTCCTAATGGACATATGGTCTTTATAAAGATTTCTTTTTGGTTTATATTTAAAGGGATCTTAAATCACGGGTCCTAATAGACATATGGTCTTTATAAAGATTTCTTTTTGGTTTGTATTCAAAGGGATCTTAAATCACTGGTCCTAATGGACATATGGTCTTTATAAAGATTTCTTTTTGGTTTGTATTCAAAGGGATCTTAAATCACTGGTCCTAATGGACATATGGTCTTTATAAAGATTTCTTTTTGGTTTATATTTAAAGGGATCTTAAGTCACTGGTCCTAATGAACATATGGTCTTTATAAAGATTTCTTTTTGGTTTGTATTCAAAGGGATCTTAAATCACCGGTCCTAATGGACATATGGTCTTTATAAAGATTTCTTTTTGGTTTATATTTAAAGGGATCTTAAATCACCGGTCCTAATGGACATATGGTCTTTATAAAGATTTCTTTTTGGTTTATATATAAAGGGATCTTAAATCACTGGTCCTAATGGACATATGGTCTTAATAAAGATTTCTTTTTGGTTTATATTTAAAGGGATCTTAAATCACTGGTCCTAATGGACATATGGTCTTTATAAAGATTTCTTTTTGGTTTATATATAAAGGGATCTTAAATCACGTGTCCTAATGGACATATCGTCTTTATAAAGATTTCTTTTTGGTTTGTATTCAAAGGGATCTTAAATCACGTGTCCTAATGGACATATGGTACTTATAAAGATTTCTTTTTGGTTTATATATAAAGGGATCTTAAATCACTGGTCCTAATGGACATATGGTCTTTATAAAGATTTCTTTTTGGTTGATATATAAAGGGATCTTAAATCACGGGTCCTAATGGTCATATGTTCTTTTTAAAGATTTCTTTTTGGTTTATATTTAAAGGGATCTTAAATCACTGGTCCTAATGGACATATGGTCTTTATAAAGATTTCTTTTTGGTTTATATATAAAGGGATCTTAAATCACGGGTCCTAATGGACATATGGTCTTTATAAAGATTTCTTTTTGGTTTGTATTCAAAGGGATCTTAAATCACTGGTCCTAATGGGCATATGATCTTTTTAAAGATTTCTTTTTTGGTTTATATATAAAGGGATCTTAAATCACTGGTCTTAATGGACATATGATCTTTTTAAAGATTTCTTTTTTGGTTTATATATAAAGGGATCTTAAATCACTGGTCCTAATGGACATATGGTCTTTATAAAGATTTCTTTTTGGTTTATATTTAAAGAGATCTTAAATCACTGGTCCTAATGGACATATGATCTTTATAAACAGGTGGTCAATACAGCAGATTGTCCTTTATTGTTGCAGGACATTTTTATTATAAATTGTCAGTGGTTATAAATAGCTCATAATGCAGTTTGATATAAAAGACTTTTGAAGTGTGTTGTTGATCTTTATTACATATTTATAGTACATGTACATGTAGATATTTGTAGGTATGTTAGGTTTAACTTAAACACTGCATTATGAAATATCAATAATTCTTATGCCTAAAGTAGTTAAGTTAGAAAGGCATTAAAACAAATGCTAAATTTAATATGAGAAATTCAAGATTTAATTGCTTAAGTTTCCCTTTGTTCAAACATAGATCACTTCTCGAAAAATCAAAGATCACTTCTCGAAAAATCAAAGATCACTTCTTAAAAAAATCAAATATCACTTCTCAAAAAATCATAGATCACTTCTCGAAAAATCAAAGATCACTTCTCGAAAAATCAAAAATCATCAGTTGTCAGTTTTCTACAGTGTCCATGACTTCACATACAGAGAGTTAACTTTCTATTCTAAAAAGTCTTAAAAATAATTTGATATGAATCTATACCCTCTTTTCTTTCTATCCTTAAAAGTAAGCAGTAATAATGGAAGTTTAACAATTACATATTACAGATATTTGTGTAATAGCATGGTTCAGTAACAGTGTTAGCAGCACAAAGTAGTTATATGTGAACCTTTTACTCTATTGTCTCTGTTCAATAATGTATTAATACCTTTTGTGGTATTTTAATTGAAAAAAAAAAACAAACACATTTTAAAACTCTTTACAAATTTTTTGTTATTAGTTACATTTATATCATTCCATGATATTTTCAGTTTTACAGTCTTGTGATATAAATATAGTCACATTGAGTTAAATAACATGTAGATTTACTCTCTGTTAAAATGTAACATGATATAACAGTTCTATGTATGAAATGGAAATTTAAAAGAAAAAACATATTAACTATATAAAATAAAATTTGGAAGTTTGGTGTAATTATTTGAATTCTGTATTTTCAGCTTGGTCCTACAGTTGCTGGTGGTGATACACTTGGTGGTTTAAATGATATTTTTGGCATGTCAGCATCAAACTCATATGTCCCTCCACAAGAAGTAAGTTTTATTTATAAAATATAGTTTATTGTTGTTTAAATGGGTTTTTTTTAGTCGTGTATTATGATAGTTTCACGATCTGTATTCTAGTTGAATAAATTTGGATATTTTATCTGGAGTTATGAAACTTTTTTTGTCCAACTTGAAAAATTTCTTGCATTTTGCATTATATCCTAGAACTGTGAATTTGTTGTAATTTACCTCAGATCATAGTATAGAACATCCAGTCATGTTATATATATATAATATATTTATAATTTATATATAATACTTTTCTTATATGTATCAGTGTTTTCTTGGCCATATTTTATATGAGTGCTGTTTCAATCATTTTTATTCAAATTTTAGCATATACACATAATTATACCAATTTAAGAACATTAAATTTTAACATCTCTGGCTGGGTTACTAAATGGTCCAAAATGCCAACTTTCTTACTGCTTAGGTTCAAATTTCACCCTAAATTTGAAAGTTTGCTAGAGGTTGGTTATTTTTCCCAGGCACTGTGATTCCCTTTAGCATTCTTTAACTAATTGTCTACTTACGAGGAGTGAAATATAAGATTAAGTAATCTTGAGTTAGCATTATCAACAAGACTTTTAAGCAATATATACAATTGAAATCAAAAGAGCTTTAACGGTACATGTATTTTTCAAGCATCTATTTCAAAGCAGTATCAAAAAAGCACATTAAAGGAAATGCTTTATTTGAAGAATAAACATGTTTAAAGAACTGACTGATTGAACACTTGTATTGAACCAGGTTATATGGATAATTTTTGAAGATTCTAAAGAAATTATTATACTGTAATGATATATACATGTATAATACTTTGATATTTTAGGTATGGTTACCAGCTGCTAAAGGTAAAGGTTTAGAAATACACGGAACATTTAGTAGAAAACAAGGACAGATCTTTATGGAATTTAATTTTACCAATAAAGCCATGCAGCCAATGTCTGGATTTGCAATACAGTTTAATAAAAATAGGTATGTGTGTATGTATATATCAGATTGTGGTAATGTGCTGTGTGCTTTTAATCTTTTGTCTTGTTGTAAGGAGATGATGAGATTACAATTTCTGAGTAGATATTGTGATACAAAATAGAACATTCATTATAAGGGTTATTATGGTTGAAATTCATCTTAAAATTAAAAAAATTATATACCATCATTTATCTTATTTTTGTTTTGAAAAAGAATTTTAACCATTTGTAGATTCTCTTCATTTTATGGCCATTATAGATGATGTATAAATATTCTATAAATTGACTTAATTGAATCATCACATGGAATTATTTATTAAGAAAAAATCATAACCAATGTTTTTAATATGAGTGGTTTACTAAATGCACATACTGTACATGTATCTAGCCATAAGAAAAGTTAAAAAAGATCCAAAATCTTTGGATTTTTATTAAGATTGATTGAATTTTGTTTTGCAGTTTTGGACTACAGCCAGCACAACCGTTAGCTGTACAAAGTCCATTACATCCAAATAACAGTGTTAACACATCATTACAAATGAATACAATGGGACCTGTACAGAGAATGGATCCATTAACAAATCTACAGGTTAGTTGTCTGGCATCTTGTATATATGTAGTAGGAAGTGTTCACAGATTTGGATCAGAATGGATCAGATCATAAACAGCCCTTGTTTAATTCTTTGCATTTGTTATACTTGTTTTAAAAAAATATGTATCCAGTTATTTTTCCTAAAAGTACAATTAACAATGAATATTTCACCACATATTGTATTTTAACCAGTCAAGTTACAAAATATTGTTGAATCTTTTTGGATTTATGCAAAACATCTTTGGGGTAAAAAAACCCCACCCCACAGTAAATCTGATAAGGGTCAAATTTAGTCTCAAAAACATATTTTAAACACAAAAATACACGTAAATACACATTAATATATACTTTTTAATAATCTTTAACAAACTTGATTCTATTGCGTTTATTAAGTCAAGAGTTCCATTAAGTTCAGGGACACATTTAATATTATATCATGTTTTGACATATTGTGACTTGAGAAAAAGTGCATTCAACAACAAACATTTATTTACACAGCATGTGCGTACATGTATTGCCAGTAAGTAAACCGTTCTGTGGTGTTAGTTGGGTCAAACATGCCTGATACTACTCACAATGAATAACTCTGAAAAATTTGCCCTTAGTGCTATAAAATGATGAAATATGTTTTTAAATTGCCCTAATGGTGTCTTATTTTGATCATTTAGTTTCATATTGTCTTAATGACTAAATTAGTCTGATAATATTTACACCACTGATTTATTCTATTTGTAAATTTGATAAGATCATAACACTATATATACCTGTCTACCTTGAATAAGTGTTGCTAGACAAGAATGATAATATAATGGATTATTATTGTTTTTCTATTTGTAGGTTGCCATTAAGAACAGTATAGATGTATTTTACTTCAGTGCAGCAGTACCGTTACATGTATTGTTTGTAGAAGATGGGGAGATGGATAAAAGAGTATTCTTAGCTACATGGAAGGATATACCAGCACAAAATGAAGTACAATATAACTTAGAAAATGTACAACATAATGCAGGTATGGGATAAACGTTTTATTATGATGATGACTTTGTATTGAATGACTAAATAATTATGATTTTCTTATAAGTTTATTAGTGAAAATGAGTAAAGTGATGTGAGTGACATATTGTATAGAGCCACATAAGCATTATTTTAGTGATTAGTTGCTGAAAATTTTCATATAGCCATCCTAGGTAAGACATTTCTTGTTAAGAACATCTGACCTCAACTATAAGTTGTTATTGAGGGAGGTATGGAACAAAGGGACCAAGACCTAAAAATACTGGTCCTTATATAAAGATGGTCTAGTTTTAATATTGGATATTGGAGGAGTTGTGTGGTCTTTTTGCACTCTAGTCAAGATCTCTTTACTTAATTGAGATGGTAGTGGTAATAGATTACTGAAAGAAAATAACCTCCCTTCTGTAAGTAAAGAGATGTTGTGATCCAAAAGTGCACACTTTAGATCACTTGGTCACTGAGGCCCTTTATATTGAAAAAACAATCTCAGCAATTCTTAGCAGCAAGATATGTTTGAAAATAACTCCATTCATTTAAAACTCTCCTTTGTTGACATTGTTTCAATTATATTAATTTTGCTTTCTTTCTTTTTTTTTTCAGATACTGTGTCCCAAAAATTACGGAATAATAATATATTTACGATAGCTAAAAGAAATGTTGAGGGTCAGGATATGTTGTATCAATCACTTAAACTTACTAATGGTATCTGGGTATTAGCTGAACTTAAAATACAACCAGGAAATAATAACTTTACAGTAAGTATTATAGAAACATGAATAAGTAGAAGCTGAATTTGAAACCCTTTATCAATCTCCATAATTCTTGTTTAATAACAAGTTAAATACAAGTTATTCAACTTCTGTGGTTTAGATTTTATCATTTGTGAGGTCTTTGTTACAGAGAAAACCTCAAATATGTAATTAGCAAGCATTTTGATGAAACCAACTTGACAATAACTTTGTTACTTTAATATCATTTTTTATTGGAATCGTAGTATTTATCTCCCAACAGCTATGACCTCCCCCTCCAAACACAGTTATTTTACATCTAGTATCTAAGCTAGAAATGTATACTAATTTATCTTGCTTTTAAATCACATTGGTGATTCAATTTAAAATCAAAAGCCCTGCTTCATTAACATGATAAAAATGTTGAAAATGGTAATAGAGTCATTTCTAGGCTAGACTAGCTAAAAGAATTATTGCTTGTTCATTGTTAAAGTAATTTTATTTGTTTATTTATTTATCTATTTATTTTTAGTTGTCATTGAAGGCCAGGGCTATGGATGTTTATACAGGAGTTCAGTTAGCTTATGATACCATTCTACATAATTAATTCATCAATAGTTGAGCGAAAAAACAAAAGTTATAGAAACAGACTTGTAACCATTCCAAATGCATGTTTGTGTTGTAATAATATGGCACATTGAATCCAACTATTACATCATTCTGCATGAATGCCACATTTGATGCTACAAATTTTATCTTTAACCAAGTATTTGTGTTTTTTTGGACATTCTTACTAAAGTAAACTAGATTAATTAACCAGTGATATCATTATTGTGACAGGGATAGCAGCATTTCATGGAGTTTTGTTTGAGGGAAAAAATGACAAAGAGAAAATTGTTTTCTTAAGACATTAGGTGTCACTACAAATAAGAAATAAAGACACATTGCTGCTTTAGATAAGTGTTACAGCTTTAGATAAGTATTACAGCGGAGTTGTTTAAATTATATAGGAACAATATTGTTATGTAATGCTCGTGTTATAATTATGTTGTAACATGTGATATTTATTATGTATGTATATTTATGGTGTAAAGTAAAACATTTTAACAGCAAGTTGTATTCTTTTAAATATTAACAGTTGACAGCCATACGTCTGTTAACTAGTGCAAAATTTACATGGAAAATGTTCATGCCACATGGCTGTTTCACTGTTATGTAAGTCTCACAACGCCTAGGTTAAAATCTTACTTGTGCAGATCATAGTGTGAGGAAGTTTGTCAGAACACTTGTCACAAAGGTGGAGAGTTTTCTCCAGGTACAACAGTTTTTCCAATGTACCCATTAATGACCACCTCTATATAAGTGAAAGAATCTTGACCAAGGTATAAAACATCATTACTGTGTTCCACTCCACTCACTTAAAACACTTTTTGTCTCGTATCCAAAAATCTTTATGGTCTGTTTTGTAGTCTGTGGTCTCAATTTGGGTATATTATATTTTGTTTTCTTTTGTTGCTCGTTTTTGTCGTCCTTTGCACATCATTCAGTTACATGTCAAAATATCCATCTTGGATTACCAAGAAGTGATTGTTATAGACCATGTAGACTTTGAATGCAATTATTCAGCAAAAAGGCTAAATAAATAGTCACACAATGTGACCTCAACAATACTTTAATATTCCAATTAAGAACATATCAATTACATGTACATCGAGACAATGCCAAATGTTTGATGACAAACTCCCAAGACTTTTTGAGTGAATCCTTGTCATTTTTAAATTGCATTTGACAAAGATTTTGAGATCAATTCATTATATAAAAAACAATTCTGTTTAGATAAATCATTAAAACAAATAAGAGCTCTGAATGACTTGATTTCACAAAGGCTAAATGCCTTTTATAAGGTTAAAGCAATAACTGATGTTAGATGTCTAATTGTATGTGTATGTGATGTACATTCTTAATACCCTTGTCCTGGATGTGAAATTGTTTGATGCATGCTTATTTATAAAGAGTACTAAAAAAAAAACTTTCCAAGTTTTGTTTCCTCTTGAAATTTTAAGTGCACTTTATAGTACTCGAATAGCAATTACTGCAATCATTATTCTTCCATAAGAAAAGATCAGGTAATGAAAATGTCTATTAATGAGGTCATACAACAACAATACAGAATGTTGATAAAGAAGAATATTAACAAATATCAAAAATAAAAATAAACTACAGGTTTTAAACAATGTAATACAATATATATATTTATTATATAACTAATCAAATATCCAAACGATGTCAATTTATTTTAAAAAAAACACAATACATTTATAATAATTTAAATCCCTGATAAGTAGTTAATTTAATAAATTGGCTAAAGTCTTCATAATGAAAAAGAGCAACACTGCACCTGTCATAATAAGATCACAGCATGCTTATGAAGATAAGTGGTATTATACAGTTTCCCGTTTTGTAAAAGGCCAACTTCTGCTTAAAAGAAAAATCACAAAAAAAAAAAAAACAATAATTCAATAAGAGGTTACTAAATTTTAACTTAAGACCACTTTGCTTGAATCTAAAGAAGCTCTATATAGAGGGAAATTTCATGTGTATATATCCTAATGTATGACCTGAACATTGAGACAGAATATCACAGAATTGCACAATAAAACATCATAAAAAAAAACTGCATTAAGTTCTCCTAAATATGTTCTCCTTAATACATGTATAAATGGTAATTTTTATTTAACTATGCCTCATAAAAAATGTAAGACTTGCTTCCATGATAAAAACTTTACTAACGTTGAAATTTACAGGTTAGCCTATTACTAGATTGATCTACCAAAGATCTGTTTTTAGAACACTGATCACGATTTTTTTTTATTGAAAACAAGGCAATGTCAACAAACACAGCTAAAAGAGCATGTGTTCAAGACCTATGCAGCCACTTTGTCGTGGGTATCCAAGCCAAACTGCTGTTTTTTACAGCCATTTTTCAATATAAGCCTTCTCTATTCAAATTCTTGGATTCAGTTTGTTCCAGTTGGCCTTTGTTCTTTTCTTTGCAAAATCTGTTGTGGTTCTCATATGGCGCCATTGTTTACGTACACGTAGAACTTCTGTACATACTCCAAGTTGATAAATAACATTTTATGGAGTTGCCCCAATCTTTTCGGATTTCCATTTCTAATGGGCTAATAAGAGTGACCTTAAGAAAATGAATCCCACAAATCATAATAATAATCAATTTATATTGATAAAAAATATTCTTAGAAAATTAATTTTCTTTCAGTATTTTGTAAACTTAATGCAGCTTTAAAATCTGTCCTTATTGAAATATGATATCTCAGTCATTTAATGGTTATGATGTTTGTGTAGGATTATTCAAATCTTGAGATGTCCCTTCCAAATAACAATGTTTTTGTCCAATCAAGGGGAACTTGCATTCTTAAACGCCAACTTCCAAGCCTGGTTAGATAAGCTGATCTCCACAGCAGCCAAGATGGGAAACCTAGAAAACAAATAATACAAACTTAAAACACTTGCAATAACTGTTCACTAATTGTAATATACTAATAACTTTGGGAAATACTAACTTCTGGATGACATTCGGATCAAAATATTTTTATATACTTAATAATTAACCTATCCAGCTTTAGTGTGAATGAATTAACTGTAAAAGTTATTTTAATGTAAATATTGTACAGAAAAGACTTGATTTACTGCCACTATTTGTACACTCAGATTTTCTCATTATGTCATTGTTGTTAAAGAAAAAAATAGGAGAAATAGACTTTGAAGTTTAAAATACTGTAGTGATAAGTGAAGTGGCAAAGCTATCAAAGAGCATAATTTAATTTTACTATATTTATTATGCATCCAGTAAAATCACAAATGTTTTTGGGGGATTAAATTTGGCTTTCTGGCATTGGTAAGTGTATACCAAGAAATTATAAATCATGAATTAAGATTTATAACTACATGTACCTTGTAATTTGATTTTGGGTACATCAGTGAGTGCAGAATAATTTCCTATATAAGCTAACATTCCTAAACTCTGGAATTTAAATGCCTCTACGTCTTGTCCTAATGCTTTCTTCTTTAATATATTGGCAAGGTATCTCCCCTGTCTTTCTGCAACCTAACAGTATACAAGTTACTTTGTTTAATTAATTAATACATAAATTATACACAAACAGATATAAAGATAAGTTATTTTGTAAAATATAATACATACGCAAAATGTATCTACTGGGTATTTTGCTTTCTTCCAATAAGAATCTTCACAAAGAGGAAAAAATGTAGATTGTAATATTGTTTCAAAGGTGACTTTTCAAAAACAACTTGTGATCATACATCTCACCAAAATAAACATGACAACAGGACCTCACCTGGTAACCCATGGCAACAATGGCAGTGTGACTAATATGTATCACATTTTTCAGTCGGAAAATATATGGCACGATCCAATGTATTTAAAAGCTAAAAGACTAAATCATTCAAAACAAATATTGGTTCCCGTGGGACAATACATGTATAGTACATGTAATCACAAACCTGTGCAGTACATGGCAGTGGTTGATCATCTATATCAGCACAATCTCCAACAGCAAATACACTGTCATTTTTGTCACCAATAACATGTAGAAACTTGTCTGTTAAAATCTACAGTATAAAATAAACATAAAGTATACTAGTAGTTGTTACATTGACAAATAGTTAATAACTTTTAGCTGAATAAGATGATACTGACTTGGACAAATTGAATCAAATTTACACCAATGTAACAACCCCAAATCATTTGACTTTCTGAATGACATGCATTTAAATCTAATCAATTATTATAGACGGTATTCATTTTTTTCTTCAAAAGTCAAAAGAATGGCAAAGAAAAATTGTTTTGTACCAATAAATAGTAATGTTACCAGTATCTAAAATACTGTTTTGTACCAATATATAGTAATGTTACCAGTATCTAAAATACTGTTTTGTACCAATACCGGTAAATAGTAATGTTACCAGTATCTAAAATACTGTTTTGTACCAATAAATAGTAATGTTACCAGTATCTAAAATACTGTTTTGTACCAATATATAGTAATGTTACCAGTATCTAAAATACTGTTTTGTACCAATACCGGTAAATAGTAATGTTACCAGTATCTAAAATACTGTTTTGTACCAATATATAGTAATGTTACCAGTATCTAAAATACTGTTTTGTACCAATAAATAGTAATGTTACCAGTATCTAAAATACTGTTTTGTACCAATATATAGTAATGTTACCAGTATCTAAAATACTGTTTTGTACCAATACCGGTAAATAGTAATGTTACCAGTATCTAAAATACTGTTTTGTACCAATATATAGTAATGTTACCAGTATCTAAAATACTGTTTTGTACCAATACCGGTAAATAGTAATGTTACCAGTATCTAACATACTGTTTTGTACCAATATATAGTAATGTTACCAGTATCTAAAATACTGTTTTGTACCAATAAATAGTAATGAAACCAGTATCTAAAATACTGTTTTGTACCAATAAATAGTAATGTTACCAGTATCTAAAATACTGTTTTGTACCAATAAATAGTAATGAAACCAGTATCTAAAATACTGTTTTGTACCAATAAATAGTAATGTTACCAGTATCTAAAATACTGTTTTGTACCAATAAATAGTAATGTTACCAGTATCTAAAATACTGTTTTGTACCAATAAATAGTAATGTTACCAGTATCTAAAATACTGTTTTGTACCAATAAATAGTAATGTTACCAGTATCTAAAATACTGTTTTGTACCAATAAATAGTAATGTTACCAGTATCTAAAATACATGTTTTTGAAAAAAGGTAATGTTTGAGTTATATAAATTCCATTTAGCTGTTAAACTTGTTAAAAAAACTTAGAGGACAAAACTGTCTTTTCAAATATTAAACTTGACCTCTGACCTGTTATATCTACAGAAAAAAAACACAAAGATGAACCACATCTACCACACCAATAAAACTGTTTATTGTAGAGATAACTGGTTACCTGTCCACGGGAGTTCTTGGGAATCTCTAATCCCTTGACAAACTGTCTAGGTGCCACACCTGTACTCCATACTACCAAACCACACGGTATATGAGTACCATCACCAAGTATCACACGGTCTTCTTTAACCTCTAATAAAATATGTACATCAGCCTCAGCATTGTATATTTTTTGGAAATGCAAAAAATATCATTCTAAGAAGGATTAGTCTATATATTTGGCAGGAATGAATGAAATCTTGCATAGATGTGCGAGACCAATTTTTCTGAACATGAAAGTTTACAAAATGATCTCGGACAAGGCTTGCCGAGAAAACCAATCTTGTATAACTAGTGGGGTGAAATTCATCTGACTTCAAATTTGATAAAAAAAGAAATGCCAGAAGATTGTTGTAGAGCAAAAAAGAGATTATTCTATATGTGATTATTAAATATAAACTGAATATTTTTCAAATACACATGTACTACATTTACATTTACTTCTTTTTTTCTCTCAATTTTTTTCATATGCAGATTTGAAAAAATAAATAAACTAACATATATTTAAAAACAGATTACAACTTTAAAATTTCTTTAAAATTTTTTTCAATAAAATCATTTAAATGGATTACTAACCAACAACTGAGGCTTGTTTTAATTCAAAACGAGATCTTTCTTTGATTTTTTTCTCAGCGTATTTCCTAAGTTTATCATCAAAGGATCCCAAGATCTGATTGGATTCTATAAGAGTTACATGGACATCATGTTGTTTTTTCCTGTAAAGTCTGGAAACATCCTAAAACAGAGGAAGATAATTACATTGCATCTGTTTACATGCAGTCAATGGGGCCACAGTAAGAGGCCTTATGTTTGAAGATTAACTTTCTAACACCTTCAAGACATCAGCAACTAAGTAGTCTAAAGCATGCAACTTACTAATCACTGCCCCTCTCACTACGACTATGTTGTAGTCCCACTCAAGCATATCTTTATGTAAGAAAGTTTGTCCGTTTGCTTGATAAAGGTCTTCAGTTTTCTTTGGGTGCTCTACTTTCCTCCACCATCCCTGAACTGACCTCCTCAATATAAGTGAAAGATTATTGACTGGGGTGTAAACATCATTAATCAATCCATCCATCCTAACACAATCCTTATAACCATTTATAAACCTTTTAAATGACAAATATGTAATTGTAATATAACTCTAATAAATATATACTGAGTGCAGATTGTACAGTGAACCCTATTTTTTATGACCAAGAAGTCATAAAGTGTTTTTGCTGTTATAAAATATACAGAAATTGTACTGTACTACTTGGTAAATAACTATAAAGAAAAATCAGTGTCATAGAATTGCTTTAAAACAACTAGAATTATTACACTCGAGACTTACTAAATTAATTGGCAATACTACATTGTACATGAGAAATTATATAATTAAATTATTTTAAAATGAATCAGATCATTTAAAATTCCATTTTACCTCCTTGACAAAGTCGTAGAGTTCAGCTCCAAATTCTATACCCGTAGGACCTCCTCCAACTATTACAGTGTGTAACAATCGCTTACTCTCACTGTCATCTATACCAGGCTGTACAGACAGCTCAAAATTATGCAATATCCTGTTTCTTATCTTACGAGCATCTGCCACCTCCTATAGCAATATAATCAACAAACACAAATACTGTAAAACCTGTGTATAAAGACCTATGAAAAATGGACACACATGTTCAGGTGTTAGATTTTATGGCAGCATAGAGATGACAAGAAAAATACTTTTTTACTGCATGCTCAAGCAAAAGCTATAGTGTACTCACACAAAAACTACTGCTTTCTCAGACAAATGCTACAGCATACTCAAAGTTGTTATGTGTTCATGTGAAAGTTTTCACATGCTCACATAAAGGTCATTGCACGCTTACATGAAAGTTATCACTTCTGCATGTCCACGCATTAACTTTCATGTGCCCATGCAAAAGTTTTTATATGAGCATGTGATACTTTTCATCTGTGAATATGTAAAACCCTAGCTTGAAACTGACTGTCACAAAAATCATATTTTTTAAGATTTATTACCAGTAAATCTATATAACAGATAAGATTTATTACCAGTAAATCTATATAACAGATAAAAAATTATCATAATTATATTATCTAACTTACCTTTAAGAAAAAAGCATGTTTATCAACACCCGGTACACCAAATGTGTTACTTAAAGCACCAACTCCAATGACTAGTTTATCATATTTCAGATCATACTGAAGACTTGGTTTTAGAACACTTTCACATCTGAGCAGTTTATTTTTGAAATCTATAGATGTGCCATAAGATAAATGGAAATGTTCTGTTTCTCTAAATCCAGAGTTTCTTATTGGTTCTATGATAGACCTATAGCAGTAAAGAAAATGATGAAATATGAGAAGATATGAAAAAAAAACAAAAACAAAAAAAAAAACAAAAAACAAAATTTACACATACAAGGATTTACTTTTAAAAAAAGAGATTTCATTTTATGGTAAATATTTTAGGTGATACATTTTTTGTAGAACCTAAATAAAAAATACTAGTATTTCCTTGGTAACTTGATGTTTTTTTCTTGATATCTGATCTTTTACCAAATGTATTAAATTATCTACCACTACTTACAGAGCAGAAATATATCCCAATATAATAAACGTGACAAAGTTGTTACTAACTCATCATGCCAATTTTTTTAATGTTCACTATTATTTTTAATAAAATTTTATCAATAACCAATCAATTTAAGAGCAACATTGGGTGATATATTTGCCTTATTTCAAAATAATTTCAACCTAAACTACCTAAAAAGCAAAGTTCTAGTCACCCTAAGTTTTATCAGGTTTAATAAACCACACAGGTGCCCTTATTCAAATGTGTATACAGGTAACTTCTTATGTATCCATATACTTTTGAATCAGATTTTAAATGTAAAATTGGTTAAAATCTGTATCTTTTGGAGTTTTTAAATACATTAAATCAATTTGTAATAGACATTAAATTTTATAGATAAATCAATACAGTAATACCTAAATTCTAGTGTTCCCACTGTGGTGCTACATAGTAATGGTGTAAATAAGAAGTGGTTCCTTGGGCTGACAACAACAACATCAAACAGTTTCTTATCAATGGATTTTAATACACTATAACTTCCCCAACCAGTTCCTAATATAATTAACTTCTGCCTCTTTGTTTCATTTCCTGCAGTACTACTAGTACATCTTATCCATGCAGATTTACAGGTATTACTTAATGGTAAAATCAAGCCTTTTAACCGAAACATATTGTCTTTTGAATATTTTCTGTCATATAAACTCCAGCACACTGGCTTATCCTGTTTATTTATTAATTCAATTTTGTTTACATCATCTAAAATCTTAATCATTCATTCTGACATCTGTAACAGAATTACATCATTTTGTATAACAGTTCTACTAAGAGTTGTCTCCCTTGTTCTTCAGAAACTCTATGTAAGTACATGTAAAAGTTATTTCCCTACTTTTTAACACTGATTTAAACAACTTTTGTAATGTAATTACAATCTTCAAATATTGATCGTCCTTTTTGTCATACTTATTACATATACCATCTGAAAAATAGAAAAAAATGTGCATATTTCTGTGGAATTGACAAGTGGATAAGTAAACATTTACTGATAAATCTAATTAGTTTGTGTCTTCACTTTTCTTTTATCATCTGGTGCATTAGGATTTTCACCTTTATAGAAATCTTTTAACAATTTAACAGCTCTTTCTGCCATGACACCACTAATACACTGAAATGTGGGACCAAGTGATGGATTATTATCACTGTGTACTGGTAAAATGGAACCGCATCCACCAAACCTTTCATTTACACATCCGTAAACCACAAGTGGAACAGCCATCTGACGCAGTGCACCGGAACACATGATACAAGGTTCAACAGTTACATACAGAACACACTGATGGAACACTTCTTTAGAATTTAAATTGTTCTTTACACACCATGCTAATACTTTGTCTATTGCCACTATTTCTGCATGACGAGTTGCATTTTTAGTTTCATTTACTTCATTTCTTCCAAAAGCAATCTCTTGATTATCATAAACTATAATACATCCCACAGGAACCTCTCCAGACTGTAGAGCATCTTCTGCTAGTTCAAAAGTGCGTTCCATCCATAGTAGCTGACTCTCATCCATTGTAACCTAGGAGACAGTAATTGATCTAGATATGATAACAAGAAACCTCTAACTTCTGGACACCTTTGTAATCCATATTTTGTCCAGTTTTAAGAGTTGTATTTTGCATATTGTCACATAAAAATATCTTCAATGATTAGCTTTATATAGTATTCAGAGGTGTTCAGTATAGAAAAATTTTACAGTATATAGATAAATTGCATATATCAAATAAAATCATACCAGTAAAAAAAACAACAAAGACGTGCTTTACATGAAGGTTCCAGTTATAAAGGAAGAAAAGATCAAGGATGCAAAGTTCTTACAGGGATGAAAGAAAAACATAATAACCACTACAATTTCATTGTGGGTAGTGTAATTTTCTTCCTTTTTCAAATCCAAAATGAGTCTTACAATGTTACCACCATTACAGTAACCTATGCATGAGGAGACAGACATATTGGTTTGAATTTCCTCAGACCTACGAACTTTATGTCTGGCGGGTGTGTGGAGGTTCAAAATTATTTCTATATCAAAAACCCAGGATTTTCCAAAAACAGCTGATGTCAGATGGGGTGCCACCTCATTTCGCTTTGGAATGAAAACATTAGTGCAACCTTTGAAAAGTCAAAAAAAACTTGATCTATAGGTGAATAATATGATATGTTATATGGTTATAAATAAACTGTCCATTTTTTCAAATTTGACCGAAATTAGTCCATAATCATAGCTGTAAAAGCTATTTATTTACATCAACTGAGGGCTTTCCTCAATAAAATTGGTTAAATTTTACACAATGGTTTTAAATGATGTAGGAGACTTTGTGGCAAAAAAATCTAGTAATTTTATTTTGTGATTTTTCACTGCTTTTATATTTTGTATCTCAATAAAATTTAGAATATTTATTTATTTTTAGTTGTTTTTTAATATATACATGTATTTCAATTTCCATTGTAACACATTTATTTTCAAAAAAAAAAAAAAAATGATGAAAATATTTTTTCATGGCTTAAGCAACTTTTAAAATGTTTTAAATGTCACTGATCATGTGTATGTGCCTCCATCACTTACTTAAATCATACATATTTATACATGTTATAATTATTTATTATACAATTAAAATTTATAAAATTTTAAAAGTATAAAAGTCGAGATATTAAAGGTTTTTCAAAAGCTAAGTTTTTTATGAACATTGATTAAATCAGGAGACATTAGCTACAATATTAACTGAGGTGTTTTCTTATACAATTCAGTAAATATTAGCTACAATTAACCAAGGTGTTTTCTGATACAATTCAGGAGATATTAGCTACAATTATCTATATTATGGTACTTACAGTAAATATCTTTTAGAAACAACTTAAAATGTAATACAAAATCACAAAAAATAAAATAAAGAATTAAAGAAACATGCAAAATAAATAATTTTGTTATTAACATGTATCCAATCTATTTATATAATCTTAAATACACATATGGGTTATAAATCCTTCAGGCTAAAGATCAAATAATAACACAGGGTTTATCATAGCCATTATCTCCTCAATATATTAACATCCTTTTTTTCAAATTTACATTTTATAAAAATATTAAATGTTACTTTTTCATTTAGTGTGTAGCGGTCTGGGTAGCTCAGTGGTAGAGCACTTGCCTATAGTGTGGGAGGTCCCGGGTTCGATCCCCGGTCCGACCCTGCATTTTTCTCCCTCCTGTTAGTTTGGTGGCCAGTGTGGCCCTCAGAAGTGATTGACTGACATATATCCGGCAGTATGAAGTCCATCCGAGGGAATTTGGGGTGAGATTTCCCATAGGATCATGGGAAACTCAAGAATAACAGGGGAAGAATGTAGCAGTCTGGGTAGCTCAGTGGTAGAGCACTCGCCTAAAGTGTGGTAGGTCCCGGGTTCGATCCCCGGTCCGACCCTGCATTTTTTCTCCCTCCTGTTACAAGTGCAGCAAAAGCTAGCAAATGTTTTGTTTTATAATTTATGGATTTCATTAATTTCTTTTTAAAAAAATCATGTGTAACAAATAAAATCTGAATACATTATTAACAAATAGCTAAAAACAAATTCTATTGAGATATATGGTGTGATAGTAGAGAAAAAAAAATTGCTACCTTTTTACTGGGCCACAAAGTAACCCAGTACATCATTTCAAAGAAAAAGATTGGTTTGTGGTTGGTTGGGTGCATGTATATAAATGTAGCTCAGTTGATAGGGCACTCGCATATAGCTTGGGAGGTCTAGGGTTCGATCCCTGCATTTTTTTCTCCTTCCTGTTACAGTTTGGTGGCCAGTGTGGCCTTCAGAAGTGGTGGACTGATGATTGCAGATAATATTTAGTAAATCCGAGGGAATTTAGTGTGACATCTCCCATTGGACCATGGGAAATTCAAGAATAACAGGGCAGGAATGTAGTGGTCTGGGTAGCTCACTTTGTAGAACACTTGCCTATAGTGTGTGAGGTGCCAGGTTCGATCCCCAGTTCAATCCTGCATTTTAACTTCTTCCTGCTGTATATGGAACATATACATGCACACTTAACCATGACTTATGCCCCTGACTTTATTTTGAAGGATGTTTCTTGAAAACAGCATAGTAAAACCTTTAAAAAAATCCTTTATCATATACAAAAGTTTAAAACTTTCTTCTAAAACGCATAGACAGTCTACAAACATATTTAAAATATAGAAGAATTTAACTGTCATAGCGACATTTTAAACGGTTTTAAACATCGCTGTTATAAAAGAGAAGTTATTTTGTTTCTTACCAAGGCCCTTCAACAAGTGAGCTACAGTAAAATTTCTTGCACCAATTCTGGAAACGTTTGTCTGATGTTAAAAGCATAAACAAACATATCCAACATTACGTTTTAAAATGTACGATTGCTGTTACAGATATCTTCGCGTTTTTTGATAGTTACTAGTCCAAAATTCTAGGGAATACTTAACAGACAAGTGCGCGCGGAGTAATTTCTGTATATCAAACGGAAGTGACGTTTGACGTCTGCATGCAAAATGTAATGACGTGAACACAAGGGAAGACGGAGGGAATAACAAATTATGTTAAGGATTTAGTCATAAATGCAAATATCTCACTTATTTTATCTTGTTATGACTAAACTATAACACAGAATCATGAATACGTTTGTTGTAAGTTAAAATATGCCCAGTTACAATTGAATTACCATTCATTATGATGCGGTTGCAACAGATTGGAATAGATAAGCACACATTGCAGTCCCTTTTTGTAGCACTCAATTGAACGATTTATAATTAATGTCAGTTTTGTCAGAGTTTGCCAGAGCTCACAGAGTGCATCAGACGGGCAGAAAAATAAACATGCTACTAAGAGAAAAATTCCTTCCATAGATGTCCCAACTCTAAAAAAGTAGGCAACCCCTGGTTGAAATATATCGGACATAATTCAGTTCCTGAGTATCATATTAAAGACTTGAAAATTTATAGTGATTTTCTTTGAAATTTACCTACAGTAGTAATCCATTAAAAATGTCATGGTATGTAGATCTCTGATGAGACCAATTTACTTGACATATAGCCTACCTAAGTGCATTGTACATGTATAAGTTTTTGTATCTTTATCCATGTTACATGATGCTTCAAGTTGAGTTCTGTTGACTTGGGTGTAAAACCTTAATCAATTGATAACTTAACTTACAGACATGATGATCATGATGCTATAATATGCAATTTGAATTTCAGAGAAAGGAGAAATAATGGTCACTTATTTTTCAGACTCATGCCAGTGTCCGTATTAAGGGAACTGAAAGTGGTTATAACCCAGTACAATGCTACGATCACACCTGTCCTAACAAGAGCATTCACATGCACTGTCCTTTTTGTGTAAAGACAGATTATTATCAGGATCCAGTTATCCTTAAAGCACATTACAGAGTCAAGCATGTTGATAAAGGAATAGACTTTGCTGGTAAAATTTTAGTATTCTGTGTTGATTAGAGCCAAGCTTTTATTACAGTAGTGTGTAGAATTTATAAGTGTTGCAAAAGCTAAATGGCATGGCATGTTATTTTTAAGTCATATGAACCTGAAAGTTGCATCATATGAAGTTCACCTGTTAAATTTACTGTGATTTTGTCCTAAATCTTAGAGCAATCATGACCTCTTAAATGTAGGTAGGTTTGTTTTTTTTTAATTTTAAGTTTAACAACTTTAAAATTTTAGTGTATTGTTATTTATTTTAAATTTGTGCCAATGTCGTACACATATAAATAATGTAGTTAAATACATGAAAATTCAGCCCTTAACTACCATATAAGTATATTGTATAAAAAATTAAGAATATTTCTTTTAAAGAATTGAAGTTATTTAAATTTAATTTTATTAATTTTTATATTTTTTTGAAAGGTTTGAAAATATTAAGATGTTGTGATCACTGTGACATAGTTGGTATAATTAAAGGAGAGAAGAAGTTCAAAGGAGCCCATTGGCATTGTTATAAATGTCGCAATGGATTTAACAGGAGAGATGAGGCAATCAAACATTACAAAACTCATTTTAGAAATCCACAGACAACATTTCAAATCCAGATAGCACAGGTAGCTATATGATTATGATATATCAAAACTTAATTAGGTTCTCATTATCTGAATTTTGTTGTTTTTTAAAAATATTTTTTAAAGTATTTCAAAGTATGATTTTGGTTTCATTTAAATTTTTATTAAAAATTCTATGTATTGATAATGAATCAAATATTGCCTGGAAATAAAAAAAATAGATCTTGTGGTGTAAAAACTGTCCATAATATAGAATCTTCTTTATACAAAGTTAATGCAGTTGTTAAACTAAATTTTACTTTCCCCCCCTCTCTCTCTCTCTCTCTCTCTCTCTCTCTCTCTCTCTCTCTCTCTCTCTCTCTCTCTCTCTCTCTCTCTCTCTCTCTATATATATATATATATATATATACAAATATATTAATATATTTGATATTTGGATTCTCTATGGTGATAAACCTTAGGTTACTTTATTTCATGAAATTTATTAAAAATAGTTAAAAGTTTTTTGTGCTAAATTTGAAAATCTTCATGATATTGCTTTTATTTCTATATCCTAACGATTTAAAAAAGATAATGACATTTTTATGCCCTTCAAAAATAAATCAACATCATGACTTTGTTTTTTATTTTTGTGCTCGTCTTCTGTTTTACTTAAAATGCCTTTTTCTCTACATGAGGTAATGGCCAAATTTGGGTATTATGACCTCATTTTTATTATTAGATTTAAATTGCTATATTTTCAATATTTTAGAAGATTATCATGCAGGGTTTTCATCTTCATTGTTCTCTTAAATAGAATCAAGTTTGAGGCCATGACATAGTTTTTGATTTTGTACTTTGACTACTGTTTCAACATTTTTTTGAAAATATTTTATTGTAAATCTTAATTTTTAATGTTTTTTTGACAAGGTATTGATACACAAGGTCAATGGTAGTAGTCATTATTTTTTTTAAACAATGTTTCCAAATTGGAGGTTGTTACCAATGAAGGTAAAAAAAATAGTAACAACCTGTTTTTCACTGAATTTTCATGACTTGTTTTAAAAACCAATTTTACTGGTCGTATTTGTACTTGCTTTTATTTCTTTGTTTTTTAAGTTATCATTGTTTTATACAGGAAGTAAATAATCCCAATTCAGGTTATGATGATTGTAATGAAAATAATTCCAGCTCCCTTGACCATGGTTTATCAATACACCCGGCACTTACAGAAGCTATAACATGTATGTCAACATCAATGGCAGAAGAACAAGGTTAGTACTTAAATTCTGTATTGGAAGAGTTTTATGGGGTCATATCATAATTTTTGTAATAGGACTTGGCTAGTAAAATCAGTAAAACAATTATGTGATACAGGAAAAGAGTTTTTGAATCCAACCTGATGGAATAAGAAGTCTTAATGTGCAGATGAGTTTAACTGTTAGTTCTTGTCATTTATTTTCTGTCTCTCTGAAATTTCCATGTAAATTAAATAAAAGGAAGACCAAAAAACTTCTCCCTAGTAGACTTTATCACTAAACAGATTTCCCATATAAATAGCTGTTTTATACCCAGTATAGATTGACTTATCCTGTTGAAGTATTAATGTATAAACATTAATTAACATCACTTAACAGAGTTCTTAACTACATGTAGCTGTAGAACTTCAGATAAAGATATACAGGTAAATTACTTGTACATGTATCTGTGGCTGCCAACAGGACTGTAGATATATCTTGTAATGACTCATTCTATAATGATTTACAGGTCTTTTAACACAAACATCACAAACCAGTCATCTAACTAATGGTAAAGCACCAGATGGTACAGTACATGTATCTGTGGCTGCAAATGAGACTGTAGATACATCAGATAGTCAGACTCATCATATAATGATCATACAAGAAGATTCATCAAGTGTGGACAATCCATATACTACTGCTCAAATTATAGCTAATAATGTGGGACAGGTATGTTGAGATTTAGACCTTGTCAGTTCTAATTACGTAGTCTTCTATTAAGTAATTAAAGTATGTTATAAATGCATTAGCATGTTTTTCCTAAGTAAATAGCAGTTACTAATCAAATTGTACTGGAATGTAAACAAAAAAAAATCTGGTTCAAGTTACAATCCCAATTATTGTCTGAACCCAAAAAATATTACAATATGGATGGGAATGAATGTAAGAATGGTTATTTAAAATCTGTTACCCTGTTATCAGTTGTGATCTAATCCTTCATTTCATGTACATGTACATATAAAACTTTTTTTCAGTTGGTCTTTTCACATAAAATGCATTTAAAGTTTATGTCTTTACTTTATGATCCTAAAAAATCTCTAAAATATTTTAGGAGTTGAATGTTTCAGAAGAAAAAGATCAGTCGTTACAAATGACAAAAGAGAGGAAGTATGAAGAATTACAACAAAAATACCATGATTTGTATGTCAGTAAAACTGAAATGGAGGAACAGTTTAAAAAAGAAATCCATCAACTTCAGGCTCAGGTATGCGTACAGACTTTATATAAATTATAACAATCAAACACAAAATGGTCACACACATAAATGTAAATGTCAATCATATCATTGCTGATAAGCCAACTTTAGTGATACCAGGGTGGTCTCTTATGTCATCTTCCATTGTATGTCTTTTCTGGTATAGACTTAAAAAACTATTTCTGCATATTTGTGATAATGAGCAATTTTAGAGGGAGAGGATCAGTTAAAGTGGACTAAATAAAAACCATTTTGTGCATACCCCTACCTTGGAGGGGGCCTCAGTGGCCAAGTAGTCTAAAGCACACACTTATGGATCACAACACCTCTCACCGCATAGGTTCGAATTCCACTCGGGACAGATCATAGTGCGAGAAAGTTTGTCAGTTTGCTTGCCGAAGGTGGTTCTAGGCACTTCGGTTTCCTCCACCATCCCAGAACTGACCGCCTTGAAATAAGTGAAAGAATCTTGACTGGGGCATAAAACATCATTACTCCACTCTACTCCTACCTTAGTTTTTAATAATTGTAATGATCTGTAAAAATTTACAACAAGAAATTTATTATTGTTTGTTTGCTTGAATTTTTATACGCCCGTCAAAGACGGGGCGTATTATGGGATCACCCTTGGCGGGCGGGCGTCCGGGCAGGCGGATGGGCAGGCGGGCGTACTGGCGGCGGGTTTGTCCGGCCCATAACTCTGACATCTATGGTCAGAATGACTTGAAACTTGGTATGCTTACTTACCACGATGATCCGAAGTGCAGTGCTCAGGAACCGTAACTCTAGCTTCCTTAATTTTTGAGTTATTCCCCTTTGAATGCTGTTAGCATGTTTGTCCGGATCATAACTTTGACATCTATGGTCAGAATGACTTGAAACTTGGTATGTTTACTTACCACGATGATGCCAAGTGCAGTGCACAGGAACCGTAACTCTAGCTTCCTTAATTTTTGAGTTATTCCCCTTTGTGTGCTGCCAGAGTACGCGGCGGGTTTGTCTGGCCCATAATTATATAACTCTGACATCTACGGTCAGAATGACTTGAAACTTGGTATGCTTACTTACCACGATGATCCGAAGTGCAGTGCTCAGGAACCGTAACTCTAGCTTCCTTAATTTATTCTACCAGGGAGCAGATACACATAGAGTTGTAGGCTGAAGAACTTGCTGTCTTTGAAACAACCCAGTATACTAGAGATTACCTCAATTTTGTGATGAAGGTTACAAGAACATGATGGTAAAATTATATAAATGGTGTGGCTGGTGGTAAGTCTATTTTGTTACTGAAAATAATACCAAAATCTCAATAATTACTATTGTTTTTTATTGTACTTGTTGACTTGTGCACTGCATTTTGTATCATTGTGATGAATAATTGAATTGACTTATTGATTATGAACAGCTCATATGAACTGTATAAGTCCCTTTACAGTTCATAATAAACAAAATAACCACATAAATGACTTGCATATTTGACGGGCGTATCATGCTCTGCCATGCAGAACTCTTGTTCATTTTTACTTTCCCCAGAAACCATGATAAATTATGAATATTTTCACTAGATCTATTGTTAAAACAAAGACTGTGTTTTGTAGGTAAAAGATTTAGAAGAAGATGTTTCCTGTTACCAAAAGAGAGAGCAGGAATTGTTGGAACAATTAAGTGTACCACTAGACAAAAACATTGAAATTTTACTAAAACAATTAGAAAACCAACATAGAGATTTATTACATCAACAACTACTAAGTATTAAAAGGGAATTTAATCCTCAAAAAGTCCTGTTAGCTATTCAACCAAAGTCAAACATTGATAAATCCAACTTAGCATGTGAACAGATAGGGATTCAAGAGATGGCATATAATGAACAAAATAACGAAAATGAAATGCAACCCATTGACAGTAATAATTCATACAATTCACAGCAGGACAATGATGAAAATAATTGTGAATTTCAACCACAAGATGGCAGTAGTAATGATGATGACAAAGAGACAAAGTTAAAACTAATCACAACTGATAATGTAGAGGAAGGAGAAGATAGTTCTTTAATGGAAAAGGAAACAAATGAAATGTTGATAAATTCAAGTTCAGACATCAAGTTAGTTTCTGAAAATAATTTTATCAAACATGGTGAAGAAAATATGGGAACAGAATGTAGTCCAGTCAAAATAAACGACACACTAGAGGATCACTGCCGAGTTTCAAATGAAACTACACCATTTGTCGTATGTATTGAATATTCAGATGTAGATGTCAATTCAGGTGAAAACTTATTGAAAACTACTGCAGCATTAACTCAGAATGTTGATCTTAGTGCTCTGACAGATTCTACAACTACCATGGAGTTAACAACTGACATGGAAGAACCATCAGCTAAACGATTAAAACAATAACACATGTATCTTCTAACATTCCATCCTTTATTATTAATCATAGGCATTTTAATAAACGTCTTCCTTCATAGTTACTCTCTGATTATGAACCAAGTTATATTTTATAGGTTTGTTCATTATTACACAAAGATAATTCATGTCAGACAAAGCTGTTGTCTGACAAAACTTTTTATGAAGTATTTGTAAAGAAGATGTTATAGTTCCTTCCAGTAAATGTTATAACTTCTTACATGATTCATTTTTATGTTTTCTTGTTGTTGTCTGAAATCAGTCCCTATATAAATTGTAGTAAACTATATAAACAAGTTGTAACCAGATGTTACCTCACTGAACATACACATGTAGCTGGATTAAACAAGATATTATAACTCAGAATAATTTGTGTAAACTAAATTATATGTTAAGGAGTTTATTATTATTATCTCTTATACTTTATACTTTACATCTTCATAAGGAATACCTAGATACATAAAGGGTCTGCAAGTCTCATTATGTGATCAGTGTAATTTTGTGATTTTTCTTGGTAAAAAGGGATACCAGAAATGCACCAAAAGACATCACTTAATAAGTTATTTGATGACAACAAAGGAATCATCTGTTCTCTTATTTCAAATTGAAGAACACTGCCATATCAGGGTACAGAATAATAGAAATACACAAGATTTGTAAGTCCTTTAGTATGGTAGTTTTGTGTTATTAGTGGTACAAATATTACAGTTTAGCAGTCGCAGTAATCATTTCTATGTTACTTTACTACCTACCATCAGTTTTTATATAGTTTCTGAACCTATATCGTAAATATGTTACCATACATCTAGAAATTTACTTGAGCAGTTTTTTTGCAAGAATTTGTATGTTCAGTTTACAACGGTGAGTGGTTTTCTCTAGATTTTTTCATCATTCCAAAACTGGCCACCTCAGCATCAAAGATATACTGTTGCAAAAACACAATCATACTACTCCACTTCTCAGAAAGCATTGCAAAAATAATGTTGCATTTTACAAATTGGGAGTTTAGAATTTTTTAGTTTACTATATATTCAAGCTTTTACAAACTTACTAATACATGTACAGTCATGTACTTTAAGTATGTTAATTTATGATGGAATATAGACCAAAAGAATTGTGCTCTTCCATGAATGTTACAAATGACAACATAAGTATATTTGAACCATATGGTCTAAACTTCTGATCATATCAGGTGAAGTTTTCATCTCTATACTATGTTTTAGGCCATTCACAGCCCTGTGACTATGTTTACAAGTCTGTTTTAACATAAATAAAGCATGAGCAAGTATATAATTGTATACATACTGTTACTATTATTACTTGATCATTTAGTTTAGACTGGCCTGTGTTTATGAACAAACTTTCATCGGATTGTGAATGGCTGTTACTCTTTTTGTATAAAGTAACATTTAACATTCAAATTACAATTATACATTTGTGATATTGTATCGCTACAATTCATGCATTTGTGTTGTTGTATCAAATTGATTCATAATTTTGTTTCATTAAAGATATATAACGAGTACATTTATTGCATTCAAGTAAGCAGATGCTGTTAATTGTAAAAACTAAATGTATCTTCCAAACACCAAGAAATTGATTGCTTGATATATAGTGCAGAAACCAAACTTGATAACTCTATTAACGTGATGAAATAAAACACTTAAGAATTAAAAACTACTTATTTTTTATATTTCTCTTGCAGTTTGAGATAATCCCTTCAGTAGTATAAGATGCACAAATATAACTTTGTAAAAGTCAGAAAACTGCCAACTCTTACCCTATTCATTTTTATTAGCAGAAATACATGTACTTGTATACAATTACATCAGTTCATTTAACAAACCGAACAGTTACATATGTACAGGTATACCATCATACTTTTCTTACATTTTGTACAAGTTTTATAAACCTTTGTTATGTGCAATTGTTTAATGTTGTTATTTTTTATTAAACAATTTCTTAAATTAATGTCTATTTTTATAATTTATTTACAGTTACAAATCAATGCATGACCTTCTATATATGCAATAAATGGAAAAATTAACTGGTGGAAATGGCCATTTTGACATAATCACTAGCTTTTCAAGTCAAGGGTTGTAGAGTGGAGTGGAGTAATGGTGTATTACATCCCAGTCAAGAATCTTTCACTTATATCGAGGTGGTCAGTTCTGGGATGGTGGAGGAAACCGGAGTGCCCGAAGAAAACCACCGACCTTCAGCAAGCGAACTAACTTTCTCACACTAGGATCTGCCCCGGGTGGGATTTGAACCCAGCTGGTGAGAGGCACTGTGATCGGTAAGCATGCACTTTAGACCACTCGACCAACAAGCCCCTCAAAGGCTGTGGGTTCAAACCCTAGCACTACTTGAAAATGTTTAACTTTTAAGTAATTGTAACCTACCCACACTTGGATCTTCTAACAAGTCCTTAAAAATGTATCATAGAAGATATATCATTAAAAAGAACTTTCTGCTTATATCTATAAATCGTCAAGGAATAAATATGCCCATAACTAAGGAATAAATTTCTGTCACTTTATGATTTGACTAGAATGTAAAACCACATTTCACTCATTCAAGTTTCTTGTCCACAAGTGTTATATAAAAAATAATGTTGACAAATGATTAGAGAGAAGCTAGAACAAAACATTGTTATAATTTTTGCAATAGCCTTTAAACAAAAAGTGCCTCACAGCTCTCGGTTCAGCACTTGTAGACTGCAGATCACAAAGGACAATAATTAGAAAGCTTTGTGACAATATCAAGTAATAATGTTGATAAAGAACAGTGAGAGTTAGCATTTATAACCATTTAAACACACTTGTATTTACATAGCAGAATAGAAACTCTCACAAACCCCTGTACAGAATGAACTTGTAATGAACTTGTCAGATTAATTGCAGGAGACTAATGAAAATGTATTTTGACAGAAATGGCTGAAAAGAACTTAAGACAATGTAATACAACTACAGAAAAGTTGTGATCAACATGGTACTGTTTGCTAATTAAGGGGTGTTCACTCTGATGTTTTGCCTCTTTTTATCAATTTGATAATTATTTACTAAAGTACATACAGATTGCTTAAATACAACAAGGTCCTTTTTCATAAATGCAAGTGAAGTCTAATGGCCAGTAAAGGGTAAGTTATCACAAATCAGACAAGAAAATCCCCTTTCTCTTATCCTTGTACTTGTATTAAACCTTTCTCTTATCCTTGTACTTGTATTAAACCTTTCTCTTATCCTTGTACTTGTATTAAACTTAATAGAAAACTCAGTTATTTTACTTGTAAAGTTTAATGATACAAATTCAGATACATCAAATTTATCATGTACATATACAATACAACAACATACAAAAACTTATCTGAATAAACCAGTTGCTTTTGTATAAAAGCCATTATACACTACAGGTAAATGTCACACACACACACACACACACACACACACACTGACAATGTTTGAGTTACAAAACCAGGTCATTCATTTTTCTTTGCTGCCTAGGGTTTAATTTATACTTAGACAATGAGGTCTCATTTTACTTGAAACAGTTTTATAAGTCATGATTAAGCTTTGAACTGTTGACACTGATAAATAATGGTGGTATAATTACCACAGCTATTTACAGTAAAAGTGAAAAATGTGTATTTTTGTATTTTGATTAGTGTTACCTGAATTAATAACAGTAGTTAAAGGAACATAATTACTGTAATTTGCCTGAAATAGCTACAACTAGAATCTGCCTGAGTGGGATTCAATACTAGACATAATTAATAAACACAAGCTTCAGATGACTCTACTACTGAGGCTCCTAAAAATCTAAGACTATACACGGCTATTACATGCATGCTATAAATTAAATCTTATACATGTAATCTAATCTATTAATACTTCACCGTTCATTTACTGATTTTACCATAACACAAAATATTAGTTATAGTATACATGTAAGTACTTATCAACATTTAATTACTGGTCTGTAAAGTTATTAATACTCATGTATATCTGTAATGCAGTACTGATACAAAATACCATTTCCAGTACCTCAAATGTGTATATATATATATATAAAGTCAATGTAGATATATGTCACATTTCTCGCTACATTGAACACAATTAGAAATTTGTTCTCCATTAAACCTGACATTCTATTAATGTTGGCTACAAGTTTGACTTTTTTATTCAAGTTCAAAATACACTTTTTAAGCCAGATTTTAGATGAAGATCTCCTGTGCTTGTATACATGTACAAACTATTAATTTTACTGATGATCTAGGTCTTCCTCAACATGTATCTATAACCAGGTCTGAGTCATCTTCATCTTTGTTTGGATCCAGAGGATTGTCACTGTAAATAAACAAAACAAAGATTAAGCTGCATGCCAAATAAAAACATTAAGCACTGAATCAAAACCGCAACAAGTATCTGACACTTGAGCTCCAAAACATGGTTTACAGAGATGTTCTCTATCTTTAATGTTTTTTTCTATGTAATTATGTATTTTAAATCCAATTTGCACTATAAACTAATTACTGGTTATTATATAATGCCCTACAGTGAGAAAAATGGCTTATCATTATAAGAGAATGGCTAACTTGTACAGAGTTGCTGGTTTATATACTGATAAGTCTGGTTGGAACAGACAAAGCCGTTTTTATTGAGGTAAGTGGCTGGTTTGTACAGAGATATGGCTGTTTTGTACAGAAAGGTGGCAGGTACATACAAAGAAGTGGTTGATTTATATAAGTGGCTGTTTTGTTAATACAGAAAAGTGAATGGTTTTTACAAAATGGGGGCTGGTTTATATAACAAAGTGGCTTGTTTATATAGTGAAGTGGCTGGTTCAAATAGCAAAGAGGTCTATACAGTGAAGTGGCTGGTGTATACAGTGAAGTGGCTGGTGTATATAGTGAAGTGGCTGGTGTATACAGTGAAGTGGTTGGTGTATATAGTGAAGTGGTTGGGTTAAATAGTGAAGTGTGGCTTATAAATGAAGTGGCTGGTGTACATAGTAAAGTGGTTGGTGTATATAGTGAAGTGGTTGGGTTAAATAGGGAAGTGTGGCTTATAAATGAAGTGGCTGGTGTACATAGTAAAGTGGTTGGTGTACATAGTAAAGTGGTTGGTGTATATAGTGAAGTGGTTGGGTTAAACAGGGAAGTGTGGCTTATAAATGAAGTGGTTGGTGTACATAGTAAAGTGGCTGGTGTACATAGTAAAGTGGTTGGTGTATATAACAAAATGGTTGGTTTATAAAGTGAAGTGGTTGTTTTTTATAGAAAAAAAGGCCTTAAGTTGTTTAGATGTTACGTTTTAGGTAAAATATACCAGATGGTATTAAGAATCTTGTTATAATTGCATTTTTAAAAATACTATTGATTTAGACTATATTGTTAAGTCACATTTAATAAGGAAATCATAAAATCATTGATACATACACATGTACATGTAAGGTAAGAATTTTGGTTTTGATACCCCGTGGTTACAACACTACAGTCACAATACTTCAATAATTTTAGTCTATAACTATATCATTTTGCACAGAAACAAACTAAAAGTTGTTGAAGCTTTTGTACACAGCAAAAATTTTGAAAATATATTATCTAGATAATTTACCCCTCCTGTTGTGATGTGCTCATCTTTGTGTAGCTGCTAAATAAACAAGAGATGTTTGTGGAACACAAATGACCTTTTGAACTTAAAATCAATAGGGGTCATCTACCAGTACTATCTAAGATACATAGATCTATCAAATATGATGTGTCTAAGTTAATAAAATTTTGATTTATACGTTGCACAAATATATAGACCTTCAGACAGGTTTGACTGTACTTCTAAATTATAAATTATTATCAATATAACCATATTCAACCAACCTGATTATATATGTTACATCAGTTATTAATTTGATCAACCTTTGTAGAGATAATGAAGGTAAAGCAAATAATTGGAATTTTTCTAAGTCCAAGGGGGATAACTGTGTCAAAAATTGCTCGATCGTACCCAAAACAGAACTTGACCTAGAAATTCTTATGATAAATCTGTATATCAAATTTCATTTCAGTTTGTGCAACCTCTGCGAAGAAAATGAATGGAAACTGTTGGTGGACAGACCGACCAACAGACAGCAGCAAAGCAATATGCCCTCCTTTCTTTGAAGGGGGGCATAAAAACAAAAATAACAAGTCTTAGTGAACTGTTACATACCTATCAGGATTTGAATTGTCATTACTAAATATTTCATTTGGTAGTATTGTCGGAGTTTTCTCTATTCCAAATGCATGTTGTCGTGACTCCAAGTGACGCTCTAATTCTTCCCTTGTCATGTGACCAGTTACACTTTTATCATTTTTCATCTGCCCTACCTTTCCTAAAATTGTAGATTTAACATCTAAATATACAGGAACAATTGTTGATTATGTGATTAGACTAACAAGTATATACATATCCTTCAAAAATATTTTTGGTGAAATAATAAATAATCACTTTTAAGAGCAATTCCTATCTGCTTTCACTGAATAAAAGACTCCAATTAGACCAAATAGGTAATTAAGTGAAGGTGTCAGCATTACTCAAAGTTGCCCAACAAGCAAACATATGGATTTCTACATACCTTTTAAATATTTAAATTCAAACAAAGTTCACTAAAACAAAGTCTAAATTGTTCATTTTTAGTTTGATTTTTATTTTTCCATTTTTATTGTTATCACTAAGGACAATGACAAATACATTTTTAATCTACATTAACAAGAATCTTTCACAGAAAATCAAATACAAATAAAACTGAACACTTCAAACTGGGTGATTTTAGACAAGGGATGTTTAATTTGTAAGGATGATTTTGGTCTATAATAATGTCTAACTATTCCTAAAGTGATAGATTACAAACACTTCAAATTACCTCCTTTAGGTTTCTTTCCAGTTGATTTTGGTCGTTTGCGTGCCGAGTCTGATGTTGATCCTCCTGCCTACAACAATAACCAATAAATAAAAGACATGTATTCATTAAGTTAAAATTATAAGCATTTCTTTTCGAAAGAAAAAGAAACACAGTTGTCAGTTCTATGAAATTCAAAAATGTAATTGAGTGTCAAATGAATAACAGTTCAAACAAGTCTTTAGAGTGTCAGAACATAACAATAACAATAAGAAGAAGAAGAAGAAAAAGAGGAAGTAAAATATATTTTCAAATAAATTGGATGCCTCTTAAACCATAAATATATAACAAACTCACAAGTGAACTAGTGCCACCTGGTGTCAATCCTGCCATGGATAATCCTCCAAAAATTGTTGAATCACTGCCAGAACCAAAATTAAACTGTCCTGAATTATGACTACTCTTTTTTCTACAAATAAAGTAGTATATCTATTTCAATGATATATGTGATATGTAATGTATCATATTTGATATTATAGAAACAGAGATCATGCATTATCAACATTTACCTTTCTTTGATTGATCCTAAGACTGATATCATGATACTTTGACTTAACCAGATGTTAACTCTTAAGGTTAAAAAAGATAAAAACTGCTTTGCCTGTTTTTGGACAATGTCATTTAATGACATATGTTTTTTATGCACACTAACTAACAGCATCACAAGTTTTGACATATTCATATTGCATTTTTCAACTAACTTTTTTAGGTCACTCGATCAAGACTTGATTATTTCAAATTATCTGACCTTTTTACAGCACTCTGTCCATCAGCTTCACTATCACTAGATGCGGTGGCATCCGAATCACCCGATGATTCATCTATTTTTTCATATTCCAACAGTCTGTCCAGTAGAAAACTGAAAAATAATGTACTCTGTATTAATAAAAATTATGTGTACACTGTACCTACTTATTTCAAAACATGAAAATAAATGTGTTTATGTCTGCAGCTGGATGTACTGTATGGAAGTAAAAGACAAAAATAAGTGCGTTTTTTTTTTTATTTTCTTTATATAAACCATCTTTTTTTTTCTGTTTTCAGCAACAGTTTGTAAACTACTAGGGACTGGGTAGCCAGATGACCCATGGTCATCAAATTTTTAACTTAGCAGAATATCTGTAAATTAGTCCATTTTGCATTTTAATTTTTAACTGAACCAAAATCAGTTGTGTATACTTAATGTCTGATATTTTTTCTAAATAAACAAATGAAATAGCTTGCAAATCAAAATCATTGAGATCTTAAAGCTTTTATGTATAATCACAAAGACATATGATGTATAACTGTGTTTTTGTTAAAAAGGGTTAACAAAAATTGGCTTCTAGTGATTAATTCAATTACATGAAATTTTTATGGCAATCCCAATAAAAAACACAAACAGAAAGACATTGGTACTGGAATACACAAGTGGAGAAAGACATTGGTACTGGAATACACAAATGGAGTAAGACATTGGTACTGGAATACACAAGTGGAGAAAGACATTGGTACTGGAATACACAAGTGGGCAAAATTTGACTTCTGTCACTATTGCTGGGAACAAAATATTTGGTCTAACCCTGCCTTGACTTTTGCAAAATGCAAGAGCTGCTAAACATGCTGCAATACTACTGCAGGTGATTTTTTTAAATATGATACCTTCTGTCTCTTGAAACTTTCAATAATTTTCTTTGAGCCTTTCTTAGTTCTTCTAAGAAACATTCTTGTTCCTGCAAAATTAAAAAAAAATGTATCCAGTATTTTTACTTGTACAAGATCAAAAATTTCTAGTCTAGCCAGCACATTTAGAGTATCTATTACAAACAAACCTAGCCAGTACAGTATGAGTACCCATTATATACTAACCTAGCCGGTACTGTGTGAGTATCCATTACATACCAACCTAGCCAGTACAGTAAAAGTATTCATTACATACTAACCTAGCCAGTACTGTGTGAGTATCCATTACATTCTAACCTAGCCAGTACAGTATGAGTACCCATTACATTCTAACCTAGCCAGTACAGTATGAGTACCCATTACATACTAACCTAGCCAGCACAGTATGAGTACCCATTACATACTAACCTAGCCAATACAGTAAGAGTATCCATTACATTCTTACCTAGCCAGTACTGTGTGAGTATCCATTACAGACTAACCTAGCCAGTACAGTAAGAGTATCCATTACATACCAACCTAGCCAGTACTGTATAAGTATCCATTACATACTAACCTAGCCAGCACAGTATGAGTATCCATTACATACTAACCTAGCCAGTACTGTATGAGTATCCATTACATACCAACCTAGCCAGTACAGTAGCTGTATCCATTACATACTAACCTAGCCAGTACTGTGTGAGTATCCATTACATTCTTACCTAGCCAGTACAGTAACAGTATCCATTACATACTAACCTAGCCAGTACAGTATGAGTACCCATTACATACTAACCTAGCCAGTACTGTATGGGTATCCATTACATACCAACCTAGCCAGTACTGTATAAGTATCCATTAAATACTAACCTAGCCAGTACTGTGTGAGTATCCATTACAGACTAACTTAGCCAGTACTGTATAAGTATCCATTACATACCAACCTAGCCAGTACTGTAAGAGTATCCATTACATACTAACCTAGCCAGCACAGTATGAGTACCCATTACATACTAACCTAGCCAGTACTGTGTGAGTATCCATTACAGACTAACCTAGCCAGTACAGTAAGAGTATCCATTACATACCAACCTAGCCAGTACTGTATAAGTATCCATTACATACTAACCTAGCCTGCACAGTATGAGTACCCATTACATACTAACCTAGCCAGTACTGTGTGAGTATCCATTACATTCTTACCTAGCCAGTACAGTAACAGTATCCATTACATAGTAACCTAGCCAGTACAGTATAAGTATCCATCACATAGTAACCTTGCCAGTACAGTAGCAATATTTATTACATACTAACCTAGCCAGTACAGTAGCAGTATCCATTACAAACTAACTTAGCCAGTACAGTATAAGTATCCATTACATAGTAACCTAGCCAGTACAGTAGCAATATTTATTACATAGTTACCTAGCCAGTACAGTAACAGTATCCATTACATAGTAACCTAGCCAGTACAGTATAAGTATCCATCACATAGTAACCTAGCCAGCACAGTATGAGTATCCATTACATACTAACCTAGCCAGTACAGTAGCAGTATCCATTACAAACTAACTTAGCCAGTACAGTATAAGTATCCATTACATAGTAACCTAGCCAGTACAGTAGCAATATTTATTACATAGTTACCTAGCCAGTACAGTAGCAGTATCCATTACATACTAACCTAGCCAGTACAGTATGAGTATCCATTACATACTAACCTAGCCAATACAGTAACAGTATCCATCACATAGTAACCTAGCCAGTACAGTATAAGTATCCATTACATAGTAACCTAGCCAGTACAGTAGCAATATTTATTACATACTAGCCTAGCCAGTACAGTAGCAGTATCCATTACATACTAACCTAGCAAGTACTGTATGAGTATCCATTACATACTAACCTTGCCAATACAGTAAGAGTATCCATTAAATACTAACCTAGCCAGTACTGTACGAGTATCCATTACATACTTACCTAGCCAGTACTGTATGTGTACCCATTACATACTAACCTAGCCAGTACATTAGGGTATCAATTATTACAAAATACTTATTTACAGATGCTACAAACTCAAATGCTTTTCTGATTACAAGGGCTGTGTTTATTGAAAAATATCTAAGAGTATGAATACCTTATTTACTATGAGCAAAAACTGAAAAACACAAACATATCTATAGTAGCTCAATTCACTGCAAACATTTGTAAGCAGGTACTACTTTTAATTTTTTTGGAATTCCCCAGCATATGTGACACCTTGAAACACCTATGCCAAACAACCATTTCCAATGGATTCGGAATCCTACATGTTGACAGTTTCCTGTAAAAACATTAGGCCAGGGATTTGCTTTGTTTTCTGAAAAAAATTCACACAAATGTAAAGGGGTGTCACATGGTTCACTGAGAAGCCTAATTATACATATACTTACATAAACAAGAAATTTTAATTTCTTCTTCAATGCTTTATATTTAGTTTTATAATCTACTTGATGATCTGACTGTGGTATCTGACCTTCTGTAAGAAAATAATTATAACACGTTAGTCTGTCACCATTTAAAAAATTGCCTGCATAGTGATTACTTAGCTTGATGTTTAGAAATAAAAGGGAAGTAACTCATATATATCTCAGTGGTAAACCTTTGTCATCAGGTCACGTAAACAAATATATCAACATGGTTTTATAAGACACACAGAAATAGAATCAATATTAAATAGACTAATGGCACTTTACAGGGTGACAAATATGTTTTACGAGTTTCTGGTGGGTTACAAACCTTTATGTAGTCTGTCAAAGATAAAAAAACCATTTGCCAGTTGCTCAAGGTATATAAAAGAAAATTGTCTAATTTCTCCTTTCTGTTAAAATCTTTTAAATGTTATCTAGATAAATAATGTCAACTTATGAATTTTGTGCGCTGCAGCATCTCACTGAATATTCTTTGAAACATTTTTCAGCTTTAGATTTTTTTATAATTGAAAATTCCAAAAACATTATCTTTGGAGTGGTATAAGCCAAGACCCTAGCAGACTGGGCTTGACAGGTGACCAGGTAGCTCAGTCTGTAGAGCGTACCATTAGTATTTGAAAGGTCCCATGTTTGTGTTCCAGCCACTGCATTTTTTCACTTTTCTGTTACATCTGTGGGCTCTTACAACCCTGGGAGGTGTCTGACCAGCTGGTTGATGACAGGGTGGAACCTGGTGGATTCAATTCAAAGTGGTTGAAAAAGGGGGAATGTAGCGGACAGGGCTTGAGAGGTGGCTGGGTAGCTCAGTCTGTAGAGCATCCCAATAGTAGGTCCCCAGTTTGAGTACCAGTTTGGCCATTGCATTTTTTTCCATTTCCTGTTACATCTGCAGTGGAAAGAGAACTGAAACCAAAGCTATGGAATAAAATAATAAAGTCATTCAGTTAATTACTCCTATTTCAATATTTTTTCTATTATGAAACATGTAATACATCCCTTATCTTTTATTGGTTTACGCTTTAAAAATAAACTAATTTTTAAAAGACTATGTGAATTAAGTGATTGTCTTACTTAGCGAAGCTTTTCAATGGTGGGAAAAACATCGTAACGATGTATTAACAGCGTCACAAACGGAAAGAAACCAAGTGCTACTGAAAAGCTACACTGGGTTAAAGGTTATAACTTCATTCATATTGTCCATAATTTCAATATCAATATAATAGAAAAATACCTGTAATTGGCATCATTTTTGCCAAAAAGGTAAATTAACTATACATCTAGATTCTAATGACAACTTCATTGTATCTCACAGTTCCTCTTTATTTAGCATGCTTGTGTGTAGTACGTCTCGCTTATTGTGATTGTGTAAAACGTCACTGAATGTGTGTTTTAAACCTCTTCCTCTTCCCCTGTCTCTTCTTCCGGTCTATCACAGTGAGTGCAATGCGATGTGTTTACACTTAAATTATATCGATGACAATCCGAGTTTTTACACAAGATTCTTTCCTTTTTTTATGCTATATCAAATTAATAAAATATAACAAATATACTTAAACGTAAAATCAGACCATTTTGTGCTAAATGATTCGAAGTTTTTTTAAAGATGGCTGGAAACCGAAAAGATTGTTAACATTGCTTACGATCTATGTGTTACAATCCATTTCCATATGAATATAGTTTCACAATTAATTTACATAAAAACGCATATTATTGCTCCTTAATTTTAGGCTTCATTGCTAATGCGTATAATGCTATAAGGTGTTGTAGTACTATTGCAATGCAAGTCTGTGGCGACATACTAGGATGACAGTCTAAAATAGTATACTGTAAACCTCAATAGTTGTTTAAAGTGGGTATTTTTCACGTTAAATGTAGGTAGTACGTTTCCAAGCCGAGAGGACTTAATTTTACAGAAAGATAGTGGTCGAGTTGATATATTACAAACACTGGTCAGTGGTTATCGATTTTTTAGTCGAGCCAAGCCCATGACATTAAAAAATATAACAGTCAGACTGAGTCTTTCAGGTCTTTCATATGAAAATTTTGTCATGTTTTGCTTAAAAAGGGTCTTTATAAACATGTTTATTGCTATCCATATATTGTGAAGATTTGAACTTCTGAAATTCACTCATATAGCTGGCGTTGTCTTGATATCAAAAGCTGATGAAGATGTCATTTAGACTTGACCTTATCTTTTCTTATAGGCAGTATTTTTAATTTGTGTACCATATAAATTTGTAAGATTTGATGATTGAGTGGTTAATATGTTGGAATTTAAACAGTCTGTACCACAGGGCTACATGTGCAAAATTTTCCTTGTTATTTGGATGTTTGTTAGCCCGGTAACCTTTACATTGAATTTGTAGTATTATATTTAAATCTTTATGATAACAAGCAGTGTACTGTACTAACTACTTTGTGTTTAGTAATACTGCAGATGATGGGGTTATGCACAATCTTGTACATCCGCAGAAATTTTATAGATTTTTATGACACGATGATGTAACACATGTACTACACAACCAACTTATAAATTAATGCTGGAGTTTTGTAGCATTTTTTTCTGATTTTAAAAGCCTTGAATGCTTTTGTACTGTAAAAAATAATGTTGCAGATAAACATAAGCAAAACAAAATTTGTCGTCAAGTTTATTTTTTAGAAAACCATAGTGTACTTGAATATTTATATTCAATTTTCAGTATAAAAGTTGGATTAAAAATAAACCTTTGTAGAGTGCACAGTAGACTAAGAAATTGGAAGTGCATTTGCTTTAAAATTCATTTTATGGTTTTTTATAAGAATAATTTAATGTTTATTTGATTTTTCAGATGGGTCCAAAACCTGCAACAAAGGCCCAGACTAAAGGCCGCATGGTGGTCAAAGATATTGGTGGTGACAAAAATGGTGGAAAAAGAACTGTTAGAGTTAACAGACTGGTAAGGCTTAGAAAATACATTTATAGATTTTTTAGCTCACCTGAGCACAAAGTGCTCAAGTGAGCTATTGTGCTGGGTCATTGTCCATCGTGCATCAACTTTTGATTGTTAACACTCCTGAGGCCACAATTTGAATGCAATCTTAATCATACTTGCTCAGAATGATCCTCTTGACAAAAGCTAGCTGAAGTTTTTTTCTGGTTATGTTGTGTCAATAGGTAGGTCACTGGGTCAAATTATATAAAAACCCTGTTAACACATCTGAGGGCTCAATTTTAGACCAATCTTCATCAAACTTGCTGAGATTGATCCTCCTGACAAAAGCTAGCTCAATTTTATATATGGGTTATGTTGGGTCAATAAGTAGGTCACTTGTTTGTAACAAAGGAAAAATCTCTTTTAAAAATATAAGCTCCAGTTTGCCAAAATCAAGCTGAGTGTACATCATTTTCAGGTGAACATCCAGGGCCTTCATGGCCCTCTTGTTTAACACATTTTACTTGCAAAAAGTATAAAGTAGTGACCAGTGCAGTTTCCCTTTGATTTATGTTACAAAATAAAGTTTCATGGTTTTTAATGATAATTACAAGTGACTTAAGATCTGATGACAGAGTGTTTATAAACAGAGAATTTAAATTACAAAAAGGATAAAAACAGCATGTTGACATTAGTAAATAATCACACCTTATCATGGGTTATATTTTACCCAGTCTATCAGTCATTTATAATATGTCCACTCCATAAAACGAACATCTATGGATTGGATTTTGACATGTCACATACCAAAGTTCATGTGTAGTTCAGAGATCAAGGTCAAAATTTTAGATTTATCCCCCAAAAACAATGAATGGGATAGGGTATAGTCTTTCTTTAACTCTTAAGATTAGACATGCTGTTAGACATTACCATTGGTTGTTCAAAGCTTTGTTTAGGTTAACCAAATGGTCAATTAAAATTCAAATTTTAATTAATACTAGTTACATTGTTTTGAAAATAAGGTTTTGAATATTGTTTCTGTTTGATTATAACAATTGTATGCATTTACTTGCGAACAGAAATTACGAAAAATTATAGTCCAATACACAAGATTCCAAATTTCACTAAGCAACTGGTTAAACTAACAGAACTTTGAACAACTGGGCCAAAATAGTTAATTACCTTGTTTAATACAGAAGTACCATTAAAGAAATGAACTTATCTAATTAACTGGTAAATGAAATCAACTTATTTAAGTATGTTGCCTTAATAACAAAATTTTATATTGTATTTTTAAAACAGCCCAGATATTATCCAACTGAGGATAAGCCAAGAAAGTTGAAGTCACGTAGAAAGCCATTTGGACAACATAAACGTAAAATCCGATCATCTATTTCACCAGGAACTATCCTTATTTTGGTTGCTGGCAGACATAAAGGAAAGGTAAGTCAAAAATATATAAAACATTCAGCATTAGAGATATGCTGTATATTTAAACTTTATTATGATACCCAATGCTAACTTGTAATGTTCAGAAATTTGAAATCTCTAAATCCATCTCTTCCAAACTGGCAACACTTCTGGTTGAAAATCTTGAATATACTTTTTAGCTTACCTGTCAGAGCTAGAGTATAGGGACACTTGAACTTATATAAAAATCAAAATAACTTGTGTATATAGCACTCTAGGTATTTGAGATTTAGTATCCTTAGGACAAGTAGTCTTAAATTTAAATGTAAAGATTTTGGTTTTGGGGCTCCAAAATCCAGAATCTTTCTTTAAATACTGAAAGAGATGTCAAATGTTCCTCATGTTGTTGTTACCTAATGTCTATTGCTTATTTATAGACAACTATATATGTATCGGGGCTCGGGAAAACTTTGACGGGGGTGTCAGACATTTATTCAAAGCAACCGTACCACTGATGCTGTGTAAAGCAAAAAACAAAAAACAAAAAAAACATTACACTGATGTTGTTATTGTGTTATTGACAATGTTTAGTTTTAAAAAGATTTTAATATTTAATATCAAATAGATTTTAAAAAGGATTTAACTACTACATAGAGGTTATTTAGCTACATGTGGTCAGGATCATGTGTCCACATAGTGTGGATTTTTGTACTTTCGGCGTTGACAACACAAGGTTTGATGGCCATCTTTGTTTATTGACACGAACTTTACTGAACCTCATTTCGAGACCTCTTTGATTGTATTTAGACTTTTTAAAATTATTTATTTATAACTAAACAGTTTGCAAAGACCATACTATGCGCTTTGTAATCTTATTTGACATCCTGCGTGGAACCTCTTTGATAGTGTCCGACGACCAGTACCTTCAAGGATCAACTCTCGTAATCAGCTGTTTATGGCTTCCTTCTGTCAAGCAATGTGATTACTTAATAAACAACTTAACAACAAAATTAATGAGGGTTCGGACGATGAAACAAAAGGAACGGATAGAGACCATGGATTCTGAACGATTAATAAACAAAAGCCTAATTATAAGATCTGTAGTATTTATTGAAAACGGTTGACAGGTGATAGCAAACAATACTCGAGTAAAATAATGACGATAAACATATTTATTTATATGTTCTATTAACTGAATTCTATTATTAACTAAAAATGTCCGACAAGTGATTTTTCACATCGGACAAAAATATTTTTTGTCAGACATGTCCGGCAAATATGTCCGTTTCCGGACCCCTGTTATGTATGTATATTCTGAAACTACATGTTAGAACACATTATAAATACACTCCTTGTATTTACAGTAAAGTTTTGTGAAATACTGTATGTATCCAGAGTACACACCCAAACTGTTATAAACTGTACTGCTTGTACTTCATTTTAACCAGCCATTATATAGTCTATTAAATTAACTATTGTAAACAAAATCAGGGTTGACACTGTCGTTAGCCTTTTTTGCAATATGAGAAAAATAATTAATTTTGGCGAATTAAACAGTTTCATAAATTCTGAGTGACAATGATGGTTTTCCATATTTACATATTAAATACTGTTTTAAACTATCAAAAACTTTCAATCTTGAAAGTGTTCTGTTTTTGACAGATTTCACTGAATGTTGCAGGGATAGGGAAGGACGTGCGCCATGCGCAAATAGCGCATATTTTTCAGATTTGTCGCATAAACTACAAGACCTATTTCGTTAATGAGCGCATACTGATTTCTAGTAGCATCCGATAATTCCTGTCATTAAGTTTTCCCTTTGTAGTGTGTTGTCAAAATCTTTTATAAGAAACTGTTTTTATTGGTTCCGTGAGTTTATTCAATCCAATTACTACGATCTTTACGTTTGCTGTTTTGTTTGACCTACCAGATTTGTTACAGCAATGCTGATTGGCTTCATTGCATTACATTAAGAATATTTTAACCAATCAGAATTCTCGATACTTTAATTTCTTAAAGTGTGCTTGTACAAATGAATCGTCTGCAACAACAGTACAATGCAAAGGCTCATTATGCCTCCTAAAAAGGTTTTAAAGGCAGAAAAGTGTCAAAAACGTTAACTTCTCTGTTTTCTGGTAATTGTCTTTCAGTTGGCACTAACGATTACGTTCACGATACTGAAAGCGAAAGTGAAAGCGAGCACATTGAAATGACCATGACGATGTCTATGATAAACAGCACGCATTCGCTGATGAAATTTCAACTTCGTTGGATGAAATTATGGCCATGGTCACTGTATAAAGACGTCAAAATGTCCTGTAATCTCTGTGTAAAAACAGGTAAAACTACCACATTTACGAGTGGTTGTGAGACTTACAAAACGTCGTCGTTTACTAGACATGAAGTGACCGTAGATCAAATGCTTGACCAAATGGCATACAATGAAAACAGGTTGCTTAAAACTAGTTGCATGTAATCTGTGAATTGTCATGATTTGACTTTAATCATACCTATGTAGTATTAATAAATACAAAAGACAGTTTGGCTGTTTGAATTACATGTATTTATTTTTTCATAATTTTAATTAACACTTAACAGGTAACTGGGATTCATTGATATGGCCCATTCTTTTATAGCTATGGCCCATAAGCAATGAAAATGGCCCATTACTTACACATACCTTGGGGCCATTGTCCCATTGTTATATTTTCCTTCGAAATCCCTGATGTTGTATTCATTAGAAAACTCAGCTATTTGTATTCATTTAATGTGTTGGATAACATTTTTCTGGCTATTATGATACAAGTATTCAATTTGTTATTTCAGAGAGTTGTTTTCCTGAAACCACTTAACTCTGGACTTCTGTTAGTAACAGGTAATATTATATGTTCTCTTGGGAATAATGTAAGATGTACTACATGTATGTAAGAATATAGAAGTATTCTTCAGAATGTAATATATTATGTCCATGAATAATATTGCAGTGGACATGTTTATAGCCATTTTAGCAAGGTTGATCACTGGGAATTTGTATCCATGTTCATTAAAACTAGAAAATTAGCAAATTCTTCTTTCTTAATTCTACCATGAAAGAATTTTATTAGATAACTGCAAGTGGGGTGTCCAGGTCTTTAGGTTATAAAATGCAGTTTAAATTATTTATGCAACTTTTGCCTATGAATCCAATGAAGATTCATTATTATTATATTATAGACCTTTCCTAAGGGAACTGTTTTCCTAGGGTTGTCTTGAGAGGTATAGTAAATGAGCCAATAGATTTAAAACATCAATTGTCCATTGTCCAATCTGAACAAGAATTGGTTATACAGACAATAATGATATAGGCTGCTCTTTTGGGGAATATACATGTGTACTGATATTTTAGGAACCTTTTTTCCTTTTGTTGCTTTTCATTCATACTTAGATGTCACTGTATGCTACCAGTATATACTACTTTCTGTTTGGTGTTGTTAGTGAAAACACCACTTGCTGATTTGATATCAAGATTTTTGAAGTCGTATAATATTAAACCCCACCAAGTTTTGTGCCATCAGTGTGTTAGTGCTTCCAGTTTGTTTTACTTCCTATTAACATTATTTTCTGAAGAATGTCAACATTTAGTACTAAGTATTTTATATTTATCATTAAAGGACCTTTTCATTTGAATGGATGTCCACTCAGACGAATCAGCCAGAACTACGTTATAGCAACAAAAACTAAAGTTGATATCAGTGGAGTAAAGGTTCCTGACAGAGTTAATGATGAATATTTCCGCCGTAAGAAGCTCAGAAAACCTAAACACACTGAAGGCGAAATATTTGATTCCAAGAAAGAGGTAAGCTTAGACCCTCATTGATGTGAAAAATATTACGATAGTGTATACCATAACACCTTTCCAAAAACATTTATCATTGAAACTAAAAATAGGTAGAAAAGTACTGGTTCTCAAATTAATCTAATTGGCCTGCATCAACTTAAAGAATTGATTGCAATTATTTAAGTTCAAACTTTTTTTCCACAACTTTTAAAAAGTTTCCATTATACATAGAACTTTCTGTATTTTATGTTTGAGACGATGTTGTTACTCAGTAAATAAAGCATCTTTGGATGAATTTTGATCCAGCTGGAAAATGACAACTTTGTAATGAAAATTTATAAATATGTCTCTAATGAGACTGCTTTAGTTTTAAAGCTACATTAAGTTTTGCTATTTTCTGAATTATTTTTGATTTTCTAAAAATATTTATATTTTTAAAATAGATAACTTCTAATCACGATCCGTGAGATTCATTTTCAAAAATTTCATTCCTATTAGCTGTAAATAAACAGAATACTCAGACGGGTTTGTCAATGTTTAATGATGATTATTGTATGCTTAGAGCATGCACACAGTTGTATAGGAATTCCAATGAATCGAAGGTGAAACCTGACATTGTATTAATTGTCCATCCAAACTTATTGGCAATGGTGTTACATATCTCTTACAAAGTCACAAATGACAAATTTAATGAAATTCTGTGTATCATTTATCGTATTTGATTGTTTTGTAGGTTATGTTTCAATAACCTTTTTTTTTTTTTTTATGTTCTAAAATTAGATCCCACAGGATGCATCTCACTGTGATAATATTCTGTATTTATTTGAGCTTTAATTGTTGACCAAATCTAACATTATTAGGAACGTCATTAATTGGATCAGCACCATTTTAATTTTTTTCCTAGGAAAACTTAATGCAGCTTTAAAGGATTTTGATAAATACTGAACATGTTGAATGCCAAGAGTATTTCATTGTATTGCGTTGTTGAAATTGGGTATATAGTAATGGTATTGAATAAAACATTTATTACTTGCAGGTTTACCAAGTGAGTGACGAGCGTAAACAAGACCAGGTAGCTGTTGATAATCAGGTGTTGGAAGCAATACGTAAAAATGCTGACAAAAAATACCTGTTTGGTTACCTGGGAGCCATGTTCTCCTTACAAAATGGACAATATCCACATAAAATGATCTTTTAATTTAATAATAAAATATGGAGACTTGGAAAGTAAAGGATTTGTCATGTTTTATTTTTTAGTATACATGTATACCTTCTAGTTCAAATTTTCTCTGACCATTACACAATTTATGCTTGGCAGCTGTGTGTTGGGTCCAAACAATTTCTTTTTCAAAAACCCAGGATTTTCTGAAGGGGTGCCACCTCCATACTATTCAGATTGAAAATATTAGTTGAACTGAAGAAAAATTAGATAGGTGAATGATCTGTCTTCTAAAATATTTAATTGTGAGAGTTTTGCGAGGTCACAGTCTTTATCAAAAGTGGAAGAAAAGGTAGGTAAACATCAACATGGAAGAAATTAATCGAAATCCTCAAACCAGTGGTAATGACATCTTTAGGCATGTAATGAGAGCTATATTTTTAGCCTTGTTGATAAAGGATGGGTTTGTGTCTGGATTACTGAAATTTGAGATGTATAACAAAAATACCTGTTAAATTTTGATGTGCCATATGTGCACGGAAAATCATTCCTCTTCAGCGATACTAAGGGCTGAAAAGTTGATATAAAACAAGCCAAACAGTTGAAAATCTATGAATCTAAATACAGCTAAGGAATGCTTTGTATGAAGAAACAAACCTTGGTTTTAAATTAATTTTGAAAGTTAAATTGGCTAACAATTTGCTTAATGGTACATTTTCTGACCACTGAGTTATGGATACCCTCGGGGAACCTTTACTCCACCAGCAGAGGCACCCGGAGGGAAGTAAATATAAAACAAACAGCAGTTAAATTTTGATGGGCCATATTTGCACATTTCGGAAAATCGTTCCTCATAAGTGACACTAAGGCCATTATGAATTAAGTGAAATAATCTTGCAAACGCAAATTTAGATAACAGTTCATCCCTTGACAGCAGTGAAATTTTTTTCATTTGAAACTAAAGGGACCTGCAGTTGCATGTGTATGATTTGAGGTTACATTAAAGAGGATGTATCATTTCAGTTTGATCTGGTCTTCAGACAATACCCATAATGTGTTGCAAGTTGCAATTAAATGCATGTATGACATAAAAATGAAACCAAATTGTTACGTTGCCTGCATAAATGTCTAATGACGTATACTAGCATTTTAGGTGTCCCCAATGTTATCTTGATAACTTGTAATACTGATTGGATTTTGACATGACTTGGTCAGTGTTAATTTTTTTAATACCTTGGTTATGATATACAATTTGTTAGCATACTATTATCTGATATGCCAATCAATTGGCTTAACTTGGTCACTTTTATTGTAAAATATCTAGCATACTGCAATCTGATTTGTAAATGGATTACTGAATATAAACAAATTGCCAATTTATAGACCAAATGCCTCTTGTGCAGTTGTAAATCTAAATTGGATAGATCATTTTGCATGGTTTTTAGTTCACATTTTCGGAAGGACGTCGGAGTTTGATCTACCATACCTGAACTGACCATTCAACTTTTCACTCATTGATGAATTTTCCAGCAGAATCTTAAATTTGAATTTAAAGAGGTTAATTCAGGGTTTAGTAATTCTAGCAGCATTTGCAATGCTAATGTTATAATATTACAGTCGCATGTATTCAATTTGTAAAGGTCATTCACAATGAATCAGTGTTTAAAATGGTAATTAACCACCTAAGAAAGCTCAGAAAATTTGGATCCTTGTTTTAAGGTCAATATTCTGAGGACCAGTTCATGATTTACATCTGATATATAAGTAATCATCTTCTACAGTCAAAAAATGAATACAGGTACACAAACTAAAATCATGAAATTATTACATGGACATGGCAGGCAACTACATATATGTGTGCAATTGCACCTCATTTTAATCAATTCAACTTTCAAACTTAAGACAATGTACGTTTACTGTCTTCAGAGTGTGACATGTAGCATCTATTACATGTACTGAATACCTGTATATTGTACATGTACGTTAAGCAAGGCTTAGTAACATATATACTTATTGTAGACTGAATGAAAAATGTCGACTTCCAACAATAGCCAATGAAATTTTTTTTCACCTTTAACTGGTGGCCACTTTGTTTGCAATTTTCTGAATGAATTCCACTTTCCTATTCAGGACTATGCACCTTCTATTTCATGAACTGAAGGCTACATCCTACAATGTAGTTTAGATGTAAGCCATTGAGTTCAAACAAGTTTTTAAAGTTGGTTAAAGATTTCCTTGTAAAAGATCAAATAAACACAGTGAACCAAAGGACAAAAACGTTTTTGAAGTCTCTTGACAATATATTGCATTTAGACTAAGATTTATTTAAGGATGTGTTCCTAAATTCCATTCTTGAAATCTTGGTTACACCATGTGGCCTAGCAGTCTGAAGTATATGTTTACGGATCTCGATGCATCTTGCTTCGTAGGTTTAAATCCCACTCAAGCAGATCCTAGTGTGAATAGTTAGTCAGTTCCCTTGCCAAAGGTTGGTGGTTTTCTCTGGACATCTCCAGTTTCCCCACCAACCCAGAACCTACTGCTTTGATATGAGCTATAAATTCTTGACTGGGGCATAAAACACCATTACTCAACTTGAAAGCATGTTTGAAATTGATAAATCCTTTAGAATATAGACATCCTAGTGATAGGAACGTTGGGTTTTCAATGTTATACAAGGGCTATATAAAATTGACAACTAGTTTAACACATGGTCAGTTACCAGATATTGTGGAACTAATTTTGACCAAGAAAAACAACAAAATTTGTGGTTTCTTTCTTAAACAAGAGGCCCAATAGGGCCTGTATCGCTCACCTGGAATACCCTTATTTTGTTCTTTGCTTTTTTTTTTTAAATATATCCAATCAGTAAAATGTAAACAAACTCGCTAGCAATATCCTTATTTTCTATTATTTCAAGCACTATTTATCATAAATTTCCTTTCAATTGGCCATGTACTTTCAGAAGATTTAGGCTGAAATAAACCTTATTTGCATGTTACATTACTATTGCAAAAATGAAAAATTGTACAGAAAAACCCATTACATATGTTTTATCCCCAACATCTAGTTTCTATGTTATAAATTTAAACAAAATCAGTACATAAATAAACCCATAATGGCCATTTTTAGATTTTTGCTATTTATAGTAACGACAGCCATCTTGGATTTCTGACAGACATGTCAGATACAATTTTGAATCTATACCACCCAAGGACCTTCCACACTCAATATCCTTTCAACTGGCCATGTACTTTTAGAGAAGAAGATTTTCAAAGATTTCTGCTAAAAATAAACCTTATTTGCATATTACGTAATTATTGCACAAACGAAAAATCATACGGAAAACCCGTTATATATGTTTTATCCCCCGACATCTATTTTCTATGTTTCAAATTTCAACAAAATCAGTACATAAATAAACCCATTATGGCCATTTTTAGATTTTTGCTATTTATAGTAACAGCAGCCATCTTGGATTTCCAACAGACATGTCAGATAAAATTTTTAATCTATAGCAACTAAGGACCTTTCATACCAAATATCATTTGAATTGGCCTATTGGTTTCAGAGAAGAAGATTAAAGTTTACGGACCCACGCACGCATTACCATTCCATAAGCTCACCCTGGATTTGCCAGGTGAGCTTATAAATGCTAACATAATGATAGTTGTTTTATCAAGACACATTGATTTTTAAAAGTAATGCTTTACCTGGTAGCTTTAATACTTTTTTACATAAAACTAGGGTAAAGAAAAAGATTATAATGGAAAATTTTGGCCTTCACATGCATTCTTAATTAAAATCTTGACTTTTGGCATAAAACTACAATCTCTTAATTCAATTTTACTTACTGGTACATGTATGTTCTGTAAAACATGTAAAAAAGAAGAAATAATTATTTTACAAAAAGAGTTTATTATCCCTTGTTCTATACACAATGTATGAATGTAATCGTGAGATCTACACAATACATTACACATTTAAAACAATACTATGTTGTAACAAAATCATATTCTACACAATGTACAATAAAAATTCACAATTCATACAGGACACGCATACTAAAATTTCAGACAGGTGTTACAAGCCTTTTATAAAACTTGCAAATTAAAAAATTGGGAATAACCGTCATCTAATTCAACCAATGGAATACATCCACTTGAAGGTTTTAGCACACTGAACTGCAGATTTGTTCAGACTGTTAAATTATCCTTCAGTTGTAAGTCATGTTTTGTTAACCACCATACCCTACTTCACTATGTGTATATATATAACTACAGTACTAGATTAGTTTACGGTCCAGGTGAAGAACCAGTCATGCTGAATGGGAAGCTTTTCTTGTTCTACAAAACTTCTGTGATGCTTAAAAAGGTTATCTATAAATTATTTATAAATGAGATTTTTTTTTCAAAAAAAAAAAAAAATACATATATTTACAATTAAGTTTCATCCCCTCATAACTATGCCAAATGTGTGCATCTTTACAGATAATGAATGCATGCTGTATATGAATATAATATAATGAAATTGCTTAAATGGACAGCCATTTTTATTTATTTTTCAGAAGTATATACTATTTATATATTATGAATATATACAAAACACAGGAACAATAGACACTTGTGACCACCTACATCAATAAATCCAGCTTCATCTCCTTCACAAGAATATCCATATGAATCTTACCAGAACAGCACTGTCAGATAATGAAGTATTCACAAACTTAATTTACATAAATAAACTGATTACTTTTAAGTTGTAAAATTGATTAACTCCAAAAGAAGCAAACGTCAATATTTCAAGTAAAATCCTTCCAACTGCGCAACTCAAAATGGTATCACAAGTTGATGAATAAATAAAATTAATGTGTACACTAAAAGTTCTTAATCAACCTTTTCACACATAAGTGTATGTTTTGCAGAAATGGTCAATTCACTTGAACAAGTGTGAACTACCAACTTTTTCTGCTAGTATAAAATTAGTATCCTTGACACATGATTAAAGATAAAGTAGCACAAAATTCTAATAGAGTAGTCTCTCTTTGAACAGCTGCTCCTCCATGTTTCAATGCACATAATTTTCTTTTGATGAATTCTGTACTACCAATTAGGATCAATGATTACAATGGTTTTGGATCATAAATACAACATGAACTTTTTCTTGATTTTGTGAAAAAGCTGATTCAATCAGGACCTGAAATGAGAGGACATACAGTGTGAAGATAAAGTCATACCATATTCAATTTTTATAAAAAGCAATTGTAAAAAAGCAAAATTCCAAGAACTGTCTTATTTATTGTTTTTAAAGATGGTGGACTAGCATCTTTTTATATTGCACATTTTATATACAAACCTTTACTTTTTTGTTGTGATCTATACTTAGTTTATCCTTGAATGATCATCAGTTTCAATGCAGAACATGGTGTTATCAATTTTAAAAGATAACTACTAGTTACTATGCCTTTTAAAGGTAAATACATATATAAGCAAAAGCAGGAAATAACAGCAAAAAGTTGAATATGGTATCTACACAACTTTTTAATCACCAAAAGACAAAATTGTGATAAACAGTAATATAAAAATAAGTTTTGAAACTTTTTTATAATAAATTTGAAATTCTGTTAGTTAAGGCACTGAATGTCCTTTATAATAATGATTGGCGACTAATGTAAACTATAGCAAAAACCCACCTAAGTGATAAAATGACATTTATAAAAACCCAGCCACACAAACACACACACTGAAGTTTAATCAGGACAATGTTATCATTAAAATCATGGCTATGCACGTTAAAAATCTATTTTAGAAAATAATTTAATCCAGTCTAAAAAAACTGTACATTCATATAAAAATATGTACAAAATCTGACTCAAAAGAAAATGGATGGATTACCGGTATGTATAAATGATTTGTTGATATCTACGGATGAAATGTTGGTTTACTTTCACACATATCAAGCATTAAAAACTCTTCTTTTTTTTTTATAATTCTTTTTCATTTCAGTCAAATCATTAACTTAATATTAATAAAGAAACTTGGCTTATAAATGATTTGTCCAGGACAAGGTTATTGTTTAATTGTACAATGCCATTTAAATAAATACATCTGCAAAGAATTTTAAACAACTAAATCCGTTTTACTTGACCCTGACAAACTTTTCTGAAGAAAAGTCTGAAAGTGGAAATAAACCAGCAATGCTGAAATGTATCAAAAGACCAATAACATATCAAAGCAACACACTTTTCTTTTTATGAAATTAGGCTGAAAATAATCAGATCAATCAATAAGATTTAGAGTATGGTAATCTCTTCAACATTTAGAACTATTTAGTTGTTGACCAGTTCTATCTTCCATGGCTGACAATTACTGCCAACATCCCCCCCCCCCCCTAGTTTTTATTAAGTCTTTATAATATTAAATTGGACATTTACATTTTCCCTTTAGCCTTTGCTGACCCCCTTGGAGGTGTAACTGGTCTTCCTGCATTCAGTCCTCCATAAGGAAATTTCTTTTTGTCGGCAGGTTTTAAAATCTGAAAAGGAAAATAGATTGGAATATACAAGCAGTAAAGAAGAGTCATCTTTATATTTTTTCTTATTAACATTCACATGTAAAAAAAAATATCCAATAGAGGTACATTTGTCAAAATAATTACTACTCAAGCCTTTTAAATATGTAAACTAGGATCCATTTTATCTAAATGTTGTTACTGGAAGGTACTCATAAAAGAATAAACATCATCTCAAGTTACTAAAGACATTTTACAGTCTCTTAACACTGTCAACATCAAATGAGGAACCCAGATATCCCAATGTAACTGCTGATATCTCTTACCTGAAATGAGCACATTAAGGTCTCATCCACACTCATCATAGCACCAGCATTGTCAAACTCTCCACAATAATTGGGTGCAGAAAATAACGTGACTAATTGTCTTTTGGCAAAGAATTCATAACCATCTTCTACTACCTGAAAATAACAAAAAGACACACATTGTACAGATTACAATAACTATAGTAACCTACGTGCATTAGGTTTTTCAACCAATTCAATTACCTTTAAGTTATATGCTACAAAACTACAAAACATAAATAGAATTCAGAACTTACACCTTCATTTTCATATCCTTTATTTTACCCCCCTTTCAAGATGTTGAAATTAAAATCTGCAATGCATGCTATCTAATTCAATTTTTTTTTTTTTTTTTTTAATTCTGTTTTTTTTTTTTTTAATTCTGGCATAAAATAACACTTAAGTCGAACAGTATAATCATTAAACTTTTTTTTGCAGAATTATCAATAATTGTTCAATTTGCCAAATAATAATTGTTAGAGGGCAACTGTTTAAATTTCTGTCCTTAATGTACAATTAGTGTTATCTCAGAACTGCATATTTTGGTACAATATACAAATTCATTTTCATTAGTATTGTACATCAATTAAAGAATACACATAAAACCCAGCACACAGTTGAAAAGTACATTTTTAAAACTTTAAATCTTGTAATAAGTCGTTGACTTGTACAATTATGATACATAAAGAAATAAAAGATGTACTTGCCTGATGAGCCCTACATATAAGATCAAGATCATGTTTGTGTAAAAACTTGGCAACAACTTCTGCACCAAATGTGAATGAGACACCCCTGTCATTTTCTCCCCAACCCATGGTTTCTTTGTCAGGATCTGACCATAATAAATCACAAAGAAGACCCTGATCTGGCACATCTGTCGGCCGCATTATTCTACGTATCTGTTCCATAGACTGCAAATCTGGACTTAAACCTGAAAAAAAGTAATGACAATGTTTCAGATATATGTGTATAACAGTACAAGTATTGAATTATTTTGTACATTGATTAAATAATCATGTACAATATACATCAATTGCGCTAGTTATACATGTATTACCATTACAAAGGAAATAAGGCATAAAATTTACACAAAGTCAATAATGAATAATGTAGATTAAGTTAATTTGTCTTTTAGTTAAGTTTATCTAGCTATCAACGTACCTCCATGGCAACAGAAAATCTTTTCATCTATAATTGCTGCTATTGGCAAACAGTTGAAACAATCTGTGAAAGTTTTCCATAATTTGATGTTGTACCTTCGTTTACCTGATGATAACAAGAACACAAAATAGTCATTGGTTTTTAAACTAATACATTATAAACTGTAACAGTGATACTTTTTCTAAATTATTTTTAAGAGATTTAATGATACTGAAAACAGATGAAATGATCACACTGATGTCAACTAAATTGTTCTTTTATTCTTTAACTGGAGATAAAAACAAAATAAAATGAAACTGATTTAAAACCATTTTAATAATGACACCTTAAGGACAGCAAAACAATGAAAAATTAGTTTTTTATTCAGAGAAATGGACATAATATAATTTTCAAGAAAAGTCTGAAAATCCAAACGAATGCAAAGAATTGTGTTTTATCATAATGGTAGTTAAACATCTTTAGTACTATTTTTAGCTAGTGTATTTATTATCAGATTTAACTATCATTTTAGATATTCTTATGAAATCAAATTATTCCCGTTGCAAAGAAATATTTGTCTACATGTATACTTACATTCATCATAAAAACCATATATTCTGTTAATGCTAGCACATTCATGATTTCCCCTGAGTAAAAAGAAGTTTTCTGGGTATTTGATTTTATATGCTAGAAGCAGACATATAGTTTCCAGAGACTGTTTTCCTCTATCTACATAGTCACCCAAAAACAGGTAGTTGCTTTCTGGTGGAAATCCACCATATTCAAAAAGTCGTAACAAGTCATAGTACTGTCCATGGATATCACCTGAAATGAATGATAGACAATAGAAAGATATGTTCAACAACATTAGGATATACATACATATATATAAAACATGTGTATAGATAAATAACCTTAATTATAATCTTGAATATATCTACATAATTTTATATTTGCTTTTTCTAAATTCAAAATTAACATGATAGATCAATGAGGAATGTTCTTTAATGTCAAATTATAAAACCTCCATCAAATATTATCATGAATTCCAAAGTAAACATACCATATAATCAATTGTGAATGATGTCACCTGTTATTTTTTTTTTCACCTACCACAGTACTTTGATTGGCTAATGTATCATTATTTGTCAACATATAAAATGACCTAAAAAGCATATAATGTGAAAGTAAGCTTCTAAACGTCTGCAATACCAACCCTCAAAAAATCTGAATACCAAATGGATTCACAGAAAAAAGAATGCAGAGTTAAGAAAAAGCCCTTTTATGTAAATAAGCAATAAATCATCTATTTAAAACTCAATCATATTTTTATTCTTACCACATATCTTCAGAGGTGCCTCTAATTCAAGTAAAATTGGTTGACTAAGAAATATTTCCCTTGATTTCAAGCATAATCCACGAATCTCTGACTCTGTTAACTGTACATTTTTGCCTGGACGTGAACCACGAACTGCAACACAAGAAATTTACTTTTAATGGCCACGCTGAATAAATACTGTGAGTTACTTTCCATGACAACAAGACCAGGTTATTTTCAGAGTGGTAGATGGGGAGTAGAAAGTGAAGTGAAAACATTTGGGCAATTACCAAAATATCATTCTCACATGATGCTTCAAATCAATCATGTCATAAGATGGGCATAATAATAAGTGAATGATTTCTTAGTTTACTGACACAGATGTACCTATCTTTAAGGCATCTACCAATGATAATCAGTATAACATTTTCAAATATTGGTAATTGCTCAGGATCAAAATACACATATGATGTTTTTTGTGATTCTTTACGTCATATGCACAAGAATCCATCATTTGCCTTGTTTTTCTACATGTGAAATCCATGTAGCAACAAGTTCCTTTCTACAAAAATATTGTTTGGTAATCGCAGATATGCATGGCAATTTTTAGTTACAGCTAGACTCAAGTTGAAAATACTGAACTTAGTTCAAGTTTAATGAATTTTCTATACAAAATTTGCACAGTAGTTGCAATAATGCTCATACAATTTTAATAAAAGCTGAATTAGGTTTTCCAACACATTTTTCTTAAGTAAACCTCTCATGAAAATTTAATACTTGGTTCCATGATAAAAACATTACTTACATTGAAATTCACCTACTGCTACTCTGATCTACCAAAGATCTTATTTCAAAACACTGATCATGTGATTTTTTATCAAAAACAAGGCTACGTCAACAAATACAGCAATGTGACCGCTTTGTCATGTCATATCCAAAGCAAACTGCTGTTTTTTACAGCCATTTTTCCATCTGTGTCTGACCAATTCGAATCCTTAGTCAGCATGCCCAGTTGCCCTTGTTCTTTTCTTAGCAAAATCTGTCGTCGTTCTCGCACTTACATGTTTTATTTCTGTTGATGCTGTTGTTTGTGCATGCTCTAAGCTGATAAATATTATTTTATCAAGTTGCCCCAAGCTTTTACGATTTCCATTTACTATGGGCTTATAACAGCAAACTTAAGAAAATGAATCACACAGATCATAATAACAACCAACAAAATTGATAGAATTGTTTAAGAATATTTACATCAATAATGGGTAATGTTAATTCAGCTTAAACTGTCTGGTTCATGATAAAAACCTCATAGTCAATGTTTGATGTATAGGTGTGCGATATTACCGGTAAACCAGTAACCATGTTTTTTTTACCTTGTGGTACAATACCACGGTATTGTCTGGAAATACTGGTATTTAATGACATAATCTTAACTTCCATGATTAATTGGTGTATTTTTACTCTAATGATGGTAAACGCTCTAAACAACAAAACTATAACAAAAATTCTTCTGGGATTTTCAATCTAAAAATAATTACCAGTGATGACGTGTTTGTTTGAATCTTAACAGCGAACTGTACAAGTGCTCCTAAAGTTTTTAGCAAATGAAAAAGTTAATTTTCAACAATTTTGATTACTTTCGTGATGAAAACTTGAGTAACTTTAACAGAGTCGAACACATTCAAAGTGTCTCTGGAAACAATATGGTGTTGCCAAGCCAGTACATGATGGTTTAAAATTGAAAAACCAAATCAACAATTTGGGATAATTCATAAAATGAATTACAGATGGTGTTATTAAAGAAAATGTTGCTGTGTTCATTCATGTGGTAAAAAGTAAAATTGAGGTATACTGTGATATATATCGCAGGCAATAGTAAAAAATATGGTATAAATTTCCTATTACCCAGCCCTAGTTTTATCTGAGGATAAGAATCTGGATGTTCTTAGCAACACAAAGATCACCAGAGGCGGTAAGATCCAGCAAAAAATTCACTGATCAGGAAATCTACTAGTAAACTAGTAAAAAAATTCTTTTAATATCGCACTTATTATCAAAAACTGACATGACTTAATTCAAACAGTAGCTATTTTCTATTTTAACTATCATATGAAAAATGACAATTTCTTTTTTAAATGAGACCTTTTTGTTGGCACTGTCTGGTAAATAAATTGCTCAAATGCAAGAGTCGTTGTCAGGCTAAACCGCAAAATCGAAGAATGAAATTCTTAAAAGAATACAAAATGGCTACGTCTACTGTAAACAGTAAAATAAAACAGAAACTTAAACGGAGTTGGGTCAATGAAATTTATAGAAACGATGACAAAATCCCAGACCATGCAACTAAAACAACAAGCATAAGACAAATAAGGATTTGCAGTGTATTTCAAGAACGTCAAAAACATCGAAACAATCGTATCCAATAATTTTCCTAGAAGATTGATTTCTTATAGGGCAACCTTCAAACTTACCTTCCAATAATCTTGCAATTATACTATCGATATTCAATTTATCTGTATCTGCCATTCCAATGGGGACTTGTGCGGTGTTTTTTAAATTTTACTTGGTTGAATTACGTTCAGAAAACCAGATGATGATGGATTTGTTCAGTATTCCCAATTATACTCTGAAAAGTAAATAAAAATGGCGGCCGTTACGAAGGCGTATGAAGATTATTTTGAAGTGATTAGGCTGTATTTCAATTTTGATATTTACAGAAAGAAAAAATTGCTTATCAAAGATAATAACTGAATATAATGTTTGATACAAAAAACTAATTGATTCATAATTCAGAAATGATTTTTATGATAGATACCAATTTCAAATAGTCCGGACGGCAGGTGGTTTCCGAGTTCCCCTTTCGATGAATTATGGGATACTAAACTAATGGCCGCTAAGGACAAGACTTAGCATGGAAATGACATTTACAGGCGGCTAGGTTACCCTTTGTGGGTATGCGATGACAGTCGCATAACCTTAAAAAATCTTAATGTATATAGCAATCTGTACTGGTATTTCTCGAATATTATTTTGTTGTTATTATTAGGTAAAAATGGCAATTAAGCGCAGAGGTAAGTGTATGCGTACTCTTGTTTTCGTTGGATTCATGTAAACAATCCGTCAACTTCCGATTTATTTTGCATTTTCCGACTTTCAAATCCAAATTTAATAGCAGCGAATTAATTTTTTCCTAACTAGATAAGAAATCAAGAGAGTGAAAAACTAGCAACCCCTAATTCGTAGCTTGAACGGTGTTATTTACCGCTATTTCACTATTTAGTTTATGAAGGTACTCCTGGTATGTGTGAACTAATTCCTTTGGACTATAGAAGTATTAATTTAATTACTTGACCTGATGAGTAGATCCAAACTAAAAAGAATGGATGGACATAAAATTTTATATCATTTACTCAAGTAGAGAGGGTATTTAACTTTTTATTAGTTTCCATGACAACTTTAAAGCTGCATTAAGTTTTTCAATTTTCTGATTTTTTTTTAGTTTCTAAAAATATATATTTAAAAAAAAAATAACTCTAATCACAATCCTCTGGATTCATTTTCTAAAATTTCATTCCTATTTGCTGTCAATACACAGAATCCTCTAATGGGTTGATCACTTGTTTAACAATGATTGTTATGAGCTCGGAGCATGCACACTGATGTACAGATCAAAGGGGAAACCCAACATATTGCATTAATTACTCATCATTAATATCCAAATGTATTCGCAATGGTGTTATTTAGCCCTTACAAAGTCACAAATGACAAATTTGTGTTTAATTTTTCGTATTCACTGTTTTGTAAGTTGTATTTAGATGACCCTTTTTTATGATGTAGCCATTTTATAAAATTAGATCCCACAGGCTACATATTGCTTGGAAATTACTGTTATTTCTTTATTTATTCAAGCTTTTACTGTTGAACCAAATGAAACATTGATCATTAGGAACATCATTAAGTAGATCAGCACCATTTTATTTTTTTCTAGAAAAACTTTAATTAAGGAAATGAAATAAATGGCATTTAACCTCAATTTTTAATTTTACTAAGTTGTAATTGATTTAGCAGCTGTAGGGAATATGTAAAAAAAAAATGAGGTACCTTTTTTCTGCCTCAGAGGAACAACCTGTCCATATGACCTTTAAACACTTCAGAACCAGATTTGGAATTATGGTAAATGCATGCTCTGCTCAGTGATTATGGTTCATTCTGTTATATCTTGTTAAATCAAAGATGAGGGCTCAGTTTGTTGATATGTTTATGAGAAAATGTTTTGTTTAAGAAACCTAAACATTAAACAATTGAAATGTAACATTAGATATTCAATTTTAACTGTAATGTCTTACTAATTGACATTGAAATAATCAATAATTTGAATTGAGTGTACACTCAATTGAGTGATTGTGAAACAGGGACCTAGAAGTATAGGGGTGCTTATAGTGTCCATACATGTCATGATGTATGAAAAGTGACGTTAGAACTGATTTTAAATCAAATCCTGATAATGTTTAGAAATTTGTCAGCATTTTCAAAGCCATGAAACACAGAAATTAATATCTAACTTTTATCGAAGTGAAATTTTTTTATTTTACTATATGTATACAGTCCAACTTGTGTTAGCAGCCACTTGTATAAAGCGGCCACTTGTCTATAACGGCCATATCTTATTCCCCCCAATGAATTTTGTTATTTATTTCACCTCTATATAGCGGTCACTGTCTTATGCGGCCAGCGGCCACCATTTTTCCGTTCCCAAGCTTCAACAGAACTGTCTATAGCGGCCATTTGTAATGTTTACGAAACTTCGTCAGCTACTGGAAATTTCCGGAACCAGTCGACATAAACAAAAAATCCCATAATGCAACTCTGTTTATATGTATCTAAGCGGCCATGTAGGGTAATGCTTACATCCTGATAAGACATTGACAATTTTTAAATTTTATAACATGCAGTAATATTTGATGTTTTTTTCTTTATGTCATAGTAAACGGAATGCATTGACTTTAGAACAGCGAGAAGAATTGTTTAATAAATCTGAAAAGGAGAAATTAAGTACTAGGAAACTTGCGGAAGTTATGGTGTTGGACGAACCCAAATCAAAGCTGTGTTATTAGACTATGAAGCAAATGTATCTTGGGAAATAAACCGTATGTGCCGTTCTACCGCTAACGGACATTAATTTCGTTAGTTTGGAAATCGCATGCGATATCAAGTCATCTCGGCACCAGTGTAAAAAGTCATTTCGGCAAGATGTTTTTGGCACCAATTTACCATGCCGGTGTGGTGCAAAGGATTTGTAAATTCCTGAAAATGTTGAAAAAATTGATGTTAAAAAATTTTTTTTTTTTCTTGAATAATCTCAAGTTATAAAAGAAACAATTTCATGGTTAGCTATATTCAGTTTAATTTGGGTATTAAATGAATAAAAAAAGAACGGTTCAGATAATAATTTTTGATGATCCTTGATCAGAGAACTTGTCTATAAAGGCCACCTGTCTATAAAGGCCACTTTGGCCACATCCCTAGAGTGGCCTTTATAGACAGGTTTCACTGTATTTTAAAAGTCAAGATCTGAAGTTATAAGGAATGTACATGTTGCACTACATCATTTACTATCCTTATTTGACCTGACTATGGAATAAAAAAATACTAGCTAAAGAATTCTCTATTGATACAATCCTCTCATCTTCAGCATCATTTATGGGCACCAAATATTAGATTTATCATTAATACATTTTAGTTACACACCATTTGGTGTGCAACTCATTGCATTATGTTGATATACATTTGTTCCAAGATTGATCAAACTCTATCCATAGTTGTGTAAACACAATCATTGAACAAACAGACAAGGTGATTCCAATACATTTATGAAAACAGTTTCATTTAATTGCAGTAAGAGATATATTGGACATGGCCTTCAGGTGATCAACAATGCCAATGGACCTCTTGTTTAATTCACTATAACTATTCTTTTTCAGTTACAACAAATTAAGGATAATTTTTCATTCTATCCCAGATGACAGTCCAAAGAATTTTCAGCTAGTACTAGACTATGTTTTTTCATATAGATGTCTCAGAATGCTTGTTTTTCATAATGTGAATTTATCATTTTTTTAAAAAATTTATTTTCAGATTTTCAAAAAGCTGCGGCATTTTTACATGAGTTCTTGTTAAAATTAAATGAAGATTTAGAATGTGCAGAACTCAGGGATACATTGAACTTAGCATTACTGCACATGCAGAAATATTACCGTTTACTACAAATACGGTCACATGAAAAAAATGCAGAAAAAACACTATCGCTTACAGCAAGAGGGCTTAGCCCGATGACACCGTTTGTGGACGCTCCAGATAAGTTTCAGTGGAGATGGATTAATTTAGACAGTATGAAAAAATTAACAGCTACATCTGTTGATGACAGTGTCAACTTTACAACACTACCTCCTATAATACAAGCAGCAAAACAAGGAAATATAGACTTAATAACAGATCTCATCGAAAATGGTAATATAACATTTATTCTTATAATATGTTATTTTTTTCTACTGTATAAGTATTTATTCTGATGTGTTTGGCATTAAATTGATTTCTGTCAACATTAATACACTTCAAGATTAATTTTAACTCACCTGTCTAAGGGGAAACAATGACAGCACCGATATTAATACATGCTAAATGTTTGAGATCAAATATAATACACTCTAATATAAATACTTATACAGTAAATCATATTCCGTACATTTAAATAAGTCATAATTTTTCATACTTTTATTTAGTTGTAGTAAATTCTGACTGTTGTTAGTAGGGCTGTCACGATTACCCGGGTACCTGATATACGGGTAGGTTAGATGCTGTAACCGGTTACAAAATCATTAACCGGGTAACCGAAGATAACTGCTATCAATGCACATTCAATGTATCTTGGTAAATTTAGGATCAACAGTGACACGACTAAGTTCAGTGAGTTTTTTCAATGAAAATAAACAAATAAAAACAAAGTTGTAAGTGACTGGTCCTGTTGACCTACATTCAAATGTATTGGTTCCGAAAATTCTAAGTTGTAAACCTAACGCGTATGCTGTTTTTAGGGATTCTGAAAACCATGTTTGTGACAATTTGGAAATTCTTCAATCTGTCGAAAGACAAAAGGCAAACGATATGTAATCGATGTCAGAATTGACTCAGAAACATCTGTCATACAGGTGAGTGTAAAATTAATACGATCTACTGGGTTTTATTTTTAAACATTAAAATTTAGAAATGAAAGTGCCCGAACAAACATATATGGAATACGGAAGTAAAACTGAAACAGAATGGTTAACATATAGACTTAATTTTATGGTAAGTTTATTTATAAACTATAAGCATTTGTTCAATCCATTTATGAATAGTATTATTGTATTTTGCATCACCTATTCCAAATATCGGTTAACCGGTTACGGTTCGGGTAATGCATGTCGGATACCCGGTTACGAAAATCACTAACCGTGACAGCCCTAACGTCTAGTTCAGATAGCATAAGGCAGTATAAGGTGGAAAGTATTTTCTTGTCATATAAGCTATACCCTAACCAAAAAATTACAGTTATTCATACTATAAGTTTCAGTGGGTATCTAGTATTATACCTAGTAATTCTATTACAAATTATGTGGTGTAAATTAAGTTTGTGGTAACTGACCTGATAAAATCCAGGGTTCACGTTGCCGTTCGCTTTTTTTGCAAAATGAGAAAAATAATTAATTTTGGCAAATAAATACATTATTTGGTGAAAATTTTGGAGATTAAACAGTTTCATAAATCTGAGTGACATTGATGGCTTTCCCGATGTTACAAAATGTTGCTTTCTACATTTAGTTTAAAGATCTGAATAAGATAGAGAGTTCTGAATGGATGTTTTACAAATTCAGTCAACTATTACTATTATGGGTTTATAATAACATAAGTGTGTTAAAACAATATCTTGCTGACTTCTTAAGAATACTCCAGCTTAAAGGATTACCGATAATTATTTAATCAACTAATTATCAGGATAGGGACAACAAATCAGGAGTATTGTCGTTTGGTGTACTCCAAGCCCATTGACACTGCAGAGACGAGGTGTATTTTGAAGGTGATACTAGTTTTCACAAATGTCAAAATAAAGTTAGGTAGCACAACAGATCAAAATTTTTATAAGGATTTACATTCAGAATAGACCATTGTTAAAAACCAACAAAAATTCTGAAGTTCGACACTAACTTTCTCAGAAAAACACTGCGTTATCGACAAGTGTCATCTTGACACTGCTTCACGATAAGAGAATTATTTCCGAAAGTTCTAAATTGCAAAGTCTACTTTCATTTTCATATGCATAATTGTATTATCAACGGTGTTATTTCGAAAAGATGATACTGTACTTTTGATTTCTAGGTTTTCAAAATGATTCTACTACAAAAATGATCTAATCTGAACTTTTTTCTTTCTTTTATTTTTTTCACTTTCATGTTTGAATGTCTTGATGTTTTAAAATCTTCATGCTCTTCCACTTATGATTTTACTAATATTTCCACGGAACTTTGCTTTTTAACATTTTGAAGAATTTCTTCTCCACCTTCAACAAAGAACCAGCTTGCCTGATCTAAAGAATCAACTGGTGCATCATTTCATGCTTGTTGCTGCTGCCTTTCTTGTAATTTCATGATATGGAAGAGATGGGGCATAATCTCTCTCAGTTATAATATTAGGGTTGAGAGAATAAACACCAGACTTGAAATGCTGAAACTGTGTTGTAATGGGACAATGCTTGGGTGTAAGCTTTACTGGCAAGATGACACATCATTCCTAGTCACCAACTTGGCCCCCATTCTTCTTTACAAAACTTTTATATCTCTTTTGATATTTACTTTGTTTTAAAACTTTTCAAATGGATCAAAACACCCAACATCCATTGGCTGTAATATTTAGCTAGTGTGAGGTGGTAGGACTAAAAGAATAATTTTTTCTGATTTGGTCCATTCAATGAGGTGTAATGAAACATGGCAGGTATGACCATCATATAATAATAAAATACGTTAGGTTGGGAGGAATCTCTACTCTGGACAAACCCAAGAAAATGATTTTTTACATAATTTTCAAAGATGTCTACATATGACCATCCTGGGCCAGATAGCTTATATATCATACAAAAATTCTTTTCCGCAAACTCCTTGCTAGTATTATCTAAATTTTGGAGAATCGTTTGGCCAAAAATAATTTTATTTGACAAAAAAATAAGAATCTGGCAAAAATTTTGGAAAAAAGAAATTTGAAACCAGTGTAAACCCTGAAATCAGATAGCTATATAAAATAAAATTCCTGCAAACTTTCTGCAAACTTTATACTATCCTAATTTGAAATAGCCAAATATTTGAGAACATAAACATATTCTTAATTTTTTTTTTTTTTTTTTTTTTTTTTTTTTTTTTTTTTTTTTTTTTTTTTGGGGGGGGGGGGGGTGGGTTGAAATATACCATAGAACATCTTTCAACATGGTTAATAATACTTGACTGATTTGAGTTTAAATAAGCTCAGATTAGAGAAAATGTTATTATGAGGATATCTTTTTCAAAGAAATTGATTACAAAATTGATGTGTTTTAAGATTATGGTTTTAAAGTTGATAAACAACACCTTCAAGTATTTAAAATCATTTGGTTGATTGTTTATGGTGCAATCATATATATATATATTTTTTTTTTTTGTTAGGGGGCAATTTCTTATATATTGAGTAAAAAATTAATAGATAAAATTTTACCATGTGTTCTTTAACATTAAGTGAAAGTTTTTAATGATGCTGCACATTTTGTGTAAAATTAAGATGCATGTTTTGCAATATATGGATCTATAGTTTTCCTTTTACTTGCTTGTCATTTGATAAAATACATTTTTTTATGCAGATATCCCAGAATCTAGTTTCCTCCCCCTTCCCCATCCCCTCCCAACAAATTCAGAAAATGCATGCTTTTAGAAACAGGCCCTTTAAATGATTTTTGTGAATAGTCAAGACAAAATCCCCATAGTTTATACAATGTACATTGATCATGATGCCTTTATTCATGATGTTTCTGTTGGGTTTTTCGTTTGAACTTAATGGTATTGTATCATTTTAGTTAGTTATATAATGTATGAAAGAACTCAACAATCAACAGGCTGTAATTCTATGTTATTTGGTGATGACTAATATTTGTATTGAAAAGACAATACTATTATTAATTTTTTCTTTGAAAAAAATCATTGAGTTATTTTGAAAATTTAAATTCTAATAATTAAATAAAACAGAAAATTATCTGGACTCTTTAAACATCGGTGATAAACTTATGTAAATAAGGATTTATTTTGTCTTCCTATTTACACAGTTGTCTCCATGTAAACAATACTCCTGTTTATTGTGATATAAACACTCCCTCCACAACAAAACCCCACCCATATTCCTAATGACTTTCTGGTATACGCACTATTATTGACAATGACTGGTTACACATATGTTGTTTTGTTTTGGTATGTAACTATGATGTAAGTCCTTTAAAAATAGTCTTTGATGAGAGTTTAATCTACATCAGTCAGACGCTAAAATCAATATTTCAATAAATAGTTTATTTTTATTTGTCATACTGACAGCATATAAAAACAGCATAGGGTGCATATCTACAAACTAATGCATAAAGAAAAAGTATTTTGGCTTAAAAATTAATACATTATTTGCTGTAGATTAAGATTTACTTACCATTTCATACATGTATATGTACAAAACTACAAATTACAAAAAAAAAAAAAAATGTGAACACAATGTTCAAAATGTTACTTTTGAAATTTGAAATGATCTTATTTGTCATTTCTTCTGCTAGTTTTTATAGTAGAAAGTACAAATTTTTATTTCATTTTTAAGCTCACCTGGTTAAGTCAGGGTAAGATTATGGCATGGTAAAGCATGCATGTGCATGTGCTTCCATCCCTACACTTTAATCTTCTCTGAAATTAATGGTCCAATTCAAATGACATTTGATTTGAAAAGTCCTTTGTTGGTATAGATAAAAAAAAATTATCCAACATGTCGATCCAAAATTCAAGATGACTGCCATTACTATATACCGGTATAGCAAAAAACTATAAATAGCTAGTACAGGTTCATTTGTGTACCAATTTTGTTGAAATTTGAAACATAGAAAAAAGATGTTGGGAGATAAAACATATATAACAGTTTTTTAGCTCACCTGAGCACAAAGTGCTCAAGTGAGCTATTGTGGTGGGTCATTGTCCGGCGTGCGTCGTGCGTCGTGCGTCAACTTTTGATTGTTAACACTCCTGAGGCCACAATTTAAGTGCAATCTTAATCAAACTTTCTCAGAATGATCCTCTTGACAAAAGCTAGTTCAAGTTCGTATATGGGCAATGTTGGTTCAATAAGTAGGTCACTAGGTCAAATTGTAGAAAAACCTTGTTAACACTCCTGAGGACCCAATTTCAGTCCAATCTTCATCAAACTTAGTCAGAATGATCTTCTTGACAAAAGCTAGCTTAAGTTCGTATATGGGCCATGTTGGGTCAATAAGTAGGTCACTAGGTCAAATTGTAGAAAAACCTTGTTAACACTCCTGAGGACCCAATTTTAGTCCAATCTTCATCAAACTTAGTCAGAATGATCTTCTTGACAAAAGCTAGCTCAAGTTCGTATATGGGCCACGTTGGGTCAATAAGTAGGTCACTAGGTCAAATTGTAGAAAAACCTTGTTAACACTCCTGAGGACCCAATTTTAGTCCAATCTTCATCAAACTTAGTCAGAATGATCTTCTTGACAAAAGCTAGCTTAAGTTCGTATATAGTCCATGTTTGGTTAATAAGTAGGTCACTAGGTCAAATTGTAGAAAAACATTGTTAACACTCCTGAGGACCCAATTTTAGTCCAATCTTCATCAAACTTAGTCAGAATGATCTTCTTGACAAAATCTAGCTCAAGATTTTATATGGGCCATGTTGGGTCAATAAGTAGGTCACTAGGTCAAATTGTAGAAAAACCTTGTTAACACTCCTGAGGCCTCAATTTTAGTCCAATCTTCATCAAACTTAGTCAGAATGATCTTCTTGACAAAAGCTAGCTCAAGTTTTTATATGGGCCATGTTGGATCAATAAGTAGGTCACTAGGTCAAATTGTAGAAAAACCTTGTTAACACTCCTGAGGACCCAATTTTAGTCCAATCTTCATCAAACTTAGTCAGAATGATCTTCTTGACAAAAGCTAGCTCAAGTTTTTATATGGGCCATGTTGGATCAATAAGTAGGTCACTAGGTCAAATTGTAGAAAAACCTTGTTAACACTCCTGAGGACCCAATTTTAGTCCAATCTTCATCAAACTTAGTCAGAATAAACTTCTTGACAAAAGCTAGTTCAAGGTTGTATATGGGCCATGTTGGGTCAATAAGTAGGTCACTAGGTTAAATTGTAGAAAAACCTTGTTAACACTCCTGAGGACCCAATTTTAGTTCCAATCTTCATCAAACTTAGTCAGAATAAACTTCTTGACAAAAGCTAGTTCAAGGTTGTAGGTGGGCCATGTTGGGTTAATAAGTAGGTCACTAGGTCAAATTGTAATAAAACCTTGTTAACACTCCTGAGGACCCAATTTTAGTCCAATCTTCATCAAACTCAGTCAGAATGATGCTCTTTACAAAAGCTAGTTCAAGGTTGTATATGGGCCATGTTGGGTCAATAAGTAGGTCACTAGGTCAAATTGTAGAAAAACCTTGTTAACACTCCTGAGGACCTAATTTTAGTCCAATCTTCATCAAACTTAGTCAGAATGATGCTCTTGACAAAAGTTAGCTCAAGTTCGTATATGGGCCATGTTGAGTCAATAAGTAGGTCACTAGGTCAAATTGTAGAAAAACCTTGTTAACACTCCTGAGGACCCAATTTTAGTCCAATCTTCATCAAACTTAGTCAGAATGATGCTCTTGACAAAAGCTAGCTCGAGTTTGTATTTGGGCTATGTTGGGTCAATAAGTAGGTCACTAGGTCGAATTATATAAAAACCTTGTTAACACATATGAGGGAATCCATTTTAGACCAATCTTATCAAACTGTCTCAGAATGATGCTCTTGACAAAAGCTAGCTCAAGTTTATATATGGGTCATTTTGTTTCAATAAGTAGGTCACTAGCTCGAAATATAGGAAAAAATCTCTTTTAAGAATAGAAGCTCTAGTTTGCCAAAATCAAGCTGAGTGTACATCATTTTCAGGTGAGCGTCCAGGGCCTTCATGGCCCTCTTGTTTTATACAATTATCTGTTTGCGCAATTTTTACATTATAAGCCAATAAGGTGTATTTTATCCTAAATCTTTGAAATCTTTCTCTGAATGTGCACAACAAATTGAAAGGTGGTGAAGGTTGAAAATTATATTTGACCTATATATCCGAGATCCAAGATGGCTACTGTAACTATAAATAGCAAAAACCCATGAATTACCATAACAGGTTCATTTATTTAACTGATTTTGTTAAAATTTGAAACATACAAAAAATGTTTGAGATTTAATGGGTATATCAATGGCAATAATTACTTAATATGCAAATAAGGTGTATTTTTAGGATACATTTTGAAAAAAAAACTTTCCTGAAATTACATGGCCAAGGAAATTGAAAGGAAATTTATAACAAATATTTCGTGATATATAAAATTAACATTTTGCTAGTGAGTTTATTCATATTTAAATAATTGGATATCATTTTTAAAAAAAGCCAAAAAAAAAAAAAACAGCAAAATTAAAGGTGCTCTAGGCGAGCAATACAGGCCCTATTGGGCCTCTTGTTCAAAGATTTTTGTAAGTAGGGGCTAGTGACTTCATATTAGCCAAAAATTTCTTGTTAACTAAAGTATTTATGAAACATTTTTATTATATCACCTGCAGGAAGTGCAAAATAGTTGATGTCAAACCCCTGTTTTCTGTGTCAGTATCCATGTTTAGTTTATGGAGCAATCTGTAAGAAATAATGCATCCTTACATATAAGCTACCTGGTGACTTTTGTTGACCTCTGGTTTTATCATGATGATTTTTACAGTAAGTTCACATTCTTTATACTTGTTTCTTGTAGATCCTGATTGTATTATAGAACAAGATGGTATTGGTAGATCAGCCATTACATATGCTGTACACTTTCAACAGATGGATGCACTACACTGTTTGTTAGATAATCAACTAGATGTCAACATGGCTGCTCATGGTAAGAAATTATTTTACATTTTGCCAGCTTCTAAATCCCAGGGAAAAAGCCTTATTGAATTCTTAAGTGGACTGGAATGGAAGAGAAGTGTTTTACCCCTCAGGCAATATTCTTTCACTTATATCAAGTTGGTCAGTTCTGGGGTAGTGGAGGGAACCAGAGTGTTTAAAGAAAACCACTGACCTTTAGCAAATGAATTAACACCAGATTCTGTCCCAAGTGAGATTCCAATCTAGGTGTTGTGAGACATTTTAATCTATAAGCATATGCTTTAGACCACTTGTTTACTGCGGCCTCAAATTCTTTAGTAGAATATGCATGTATAGGTATGTATTCACACATCTACATCTGTTGGGTAAATTGCCAGTGAGTCATCTGAGTTTGTAAAGTTTTTGTCCATAGTTGATATACCAGTCATGGATGGGTCCAAGACAAATGTAAGATGAGACATAATAATGATGCCGGATGTTGCAGTAAGCAGTGTATATATTGATTTAAGTACACTATAAATTCTCTTTTACCTCAATATTATGTTGAATAGTTTTGATTTATGAAATGATTATTTTCAAATCTGTCTTTTTCCCACTTGTTTCTTGGAATATAGATGAAAGTATATTACACCCTAGCAGGGTTCCACAAACGCCGGTAAGGTCAATCGGCGGTAGGCAAAGGTTACATCATACCCCCCTACCAAGGATGGACAAAGGGTACCCCCCTTTAACATTTTTTTTAATAAACACACATCAGACAGGTAAAGAAAAAAACATTAAAATCTTTATTTGAAAATATGGTGTCATCGTATACTGCTTTTTATCTTTCCATAACTGTCCAGTCGTTGGCAATGCAACAAAACGTCAATAAACAGTTGATCTACTGAATTCTTTTTGGTACATCTGGATATCTGTCTTTTTAATTATAAATTATAAGTCGATGTGTGACAATGGTAACTTAAAATAAATCGACATATAACAGATACAAAAACCACGTGTAATGCCGTGATCACGTTGTTTTTGGTAACCTGACAAACGGTCGTTATCAATCTAGTCAGTTCTTGTATGTTGAATTCAGGGGAGGTTATTAACTATCTATAAACTGGATCTATCAGGCACGTGTATGTGTTTGTATACTCAGTAGAAACGATGTGAACAGGTGGAGCCACTAGTAATCAGTTAACTTGTAAGGTATTAGATGAATAGGGAAGTTCAGTGAATCTTGAAACAGTCCTGAGTAATTTCAATTGTTAACAAGCCGGCATTTAAGAATTTTTAATTAGATTTTGTCTTACTATTATGGGGGAAAAAGCCGATTCGGATATTTTTCAATCGGCTTTTTTAAGTTTGAATCGGCATTTTTTGCCAAAAATCGGCGTTTGTGAGGGCCTGCACCCTAGTCAAGTTTCTTTCATTAATATCAATGCTGTCACTTCTGGTATACTGGAAGAAAACATTAATGCCAAGGCCACAATTAAAAATATATTTGTTTCCCCTTGCCCTACCCTTACTTCTGATATTGGGTAGGCTTTTTTTTTTTCCTCATAGTTTTCTTTTCTGGTTAGGAAACATTCTTCACATGTCACCTTGTGTGTTTACTAGTACATCTTCATCACGCGTTTGTATCGCATTGAATTATAACTGTATAAGCGTCTTGACAACTAAGAAGGTTGGCGACTATATCGTAAGAGACACTGTGATCTGTAACCACTTTATACACCTTTACCTAATATCTAGTGTTTTGTTGTGACATTTTCTATTTATGCCTTTATTGCCAAGTATATTTTATATTAAACAAAAAAAAATTGATTTTAATTTTACAGATGGTTCAACTGCAATACACCAAGCTTGTCATGATGCTAATTATCTAGCATTAAGTTTAATGCTACAATATGGTGGAGATTTTACTGTTCAGGATACACATGGCAGAGCTCCTATACATTGGGCGGTAGTTACAAAAAGTTCAGAATGTTTAAAAGTAAGTTTTCAATTTAATTTAACTCATTAAGACTATTGTTCTTGATATATATTTTATAATGGTAATAATTTTCAGACTTTGGTAAGTAACACTTTTTATGAACATTTATTTTGGGACTTTGGTAAGTAAAACTTTTCATGAACATTTATTTTGGGACTTTGGTAAGTAAAACTTTTAATGAACATTTTATTTCTTGATGCAGGTATTAGTAAAATTCCATGGTTTTTATTGTCAATTAAGAACTTTTACTCAAATAAACACAAGGAAATTGTGAAATGTAGTCCCCAATGAACATTAATTTTGTAATTTTACAGTGTCATTTAGGCTAAAGAAATATCTAAAAATATTTTCGAAGAAATCAAGTAATGTGTAATAAAACTTGATATTGTAACCACCTCCATATAAAGACAACCTGTCTAATAAAGACCAGTGTTTTTGTTTCCTTTGCTTTATGTTTCAAGGAACAAGCACCACAGTGACCACTTGTCTTTTAGACCCCCATGTATGGCCTTTATATACACATTTGACTGTATTTCTATGACCATTACTCACTAATACCATCAAGAGGTATCGAGAAATTTAAATAATATACCTGTAACTGGTGTATTACACATGGATAAACCTTGCTGACTTGGTGATGAATTTATATAGAAGAGAAATGATAACTTTACTAAAAATTTAACTACTGGTAGTACTGTTTATGATTAATTAGAGTTTAGTTATGTTTTAACTGATAATAATTCAATGCTACATTGTGAAATTTACTAATTTTTTCCCAAAACTGTGAATTTAAATAGAAAATACACCAAAATTAAATACTTTGATAAAAGGTACATTAACAAATAATTTGTCTAAAAGAACATCTATTAAACATTTACATTTCAAATATTTAACATGATTTAATACTGGGTCTCGTTTATATCATTCATATATCAATACTTTTAAGATGTATATGTTGGTAGGTATAAAAGATGTCCTTTCTGTTTTCCACACTTGAATGATCATGTATTCAGTTTCCTAATTTGAGCATTTGTAGTGATAAAAAGGTTATGATTTAATATTAATAGATTTAAGTGTGCCAGAGTTTATCTAGTTATTCTGAGCAGAGATTAAGATTTATATCTTTAATGATTACAGAGGGTGTTGATATTTAAACCAAAATTGAATTCTTGCCAACAAATCAGGTGAAATTGACATTTGGATAATAAAATGATTGTTTGGTCTATAAAATTTGTGAGTGTGACAATGAGTTTTATTTTATCCATTGCCTTTTATGATTAAGTATAAAATATTTTATCAAATACTTTACCGACAGTCTACCCTAAACTGATGTTGTTTCTGTCACCAACTTGTAAAATAAAAATTCACTGACTTGTAAAAACATATTTACTGGACTAAGTGTTCATTATATTTATTGGATTATTTATTTCTACAAACTTTTTTTTTCAACTTGATAGTTTTTTTAAAAATAATTTGATGGTATTTATTATTATTATTATACCGCTAATAAACATTTTATTGTTTTTTGCTACATAATAAACAGGTGTTTTTACCTGTCACCCTAAGTAATGTCTCTTTTGTTTCATTATGCCCTTCTTGTCACAAAGAATAATACTCAAATTTAATCATGCATGGTTTGCTCAGGTATAAAAAAAAATGTCTTGAATTTAGTCTTTTATCTAGACATATAAACGTTTAATTTTAAATTTTTGCTACAAAATACTGTATGGTCAATATTATTTTTAGAAATTACATTTTTCTGTTAAATGGTCATCAGGTATAATTTGTACATGTGATATATACATGTATATTTAAGTAAAATGTTTATCAGTACCTAATTTCATTGACTTCTCCCATTCTTTACCAATGTTCTTTGATCCTTACTTTTATCACACATTTTCTGCCCCTACCCTCAATCCCAAACTGTAAACCTTAGGCCACAATTAAAAATATCTTTTCTTTCCCCTTGCCCTACCCTTACTTCTGAGATTGGGTAGGTAGGTAAGCTTCTTTTTTTTTTGTCCTCATAAGTAGACTATCAATATTTTTCACAAATAACAATTTTACACGAAGATTTAAATTAAATCTGACAATTTAATATTTGCCAACAATTAAAATAAAAGATTTTTGCAACAGAAATATTCAATGACTAGAAAAAATTTAAATCAGAATACCGAACAAGAAGCTTTAACCAAAAGAACTTCTAACACTGTCTGACAGAATTTTGCTGAACACACACACAAAAAAAAAAAAAAAAAAAAAAAAAAAAAAAAAAAAAAAAAAACGCAGCATTTTTCAATAAATTTTTTTCAGTCAGCGGGGTTTTTTTTTTTTCGGTCGGTCATGCAAGGGGAAACAAACTCTATTTTTATTTTGGCCTTATTTGCTTACACCTCTTTATTATATATAACTGTTTGTTTGCCAAATGTTTAAAGCATTATAGATTTTTAGTAAAGTTTATTTTTTACAAGTACAAGTATTTGAATCAAAACATCTTATATTTTATATACATATATGACAAATAGAGGTTTAATTTAAGTAAAAGATAACTAAATGTTTTCAATATTTCTATCCACAATTTCTGCTTGGCAATTTAAAAATTTTGGTTTTTATGTTGCCCTAGCAAATACTCAATACATGTATAAGCTATTCAAATGATATTTTGACATTCATCATTTATCTGTTATCAGTTTTCTTCATTCTTCACTGTTTCTTTACTGAAATAACTTACACAGAACCAATTAGCAGTTCAACGAGACAGAGATGTTGCCAGGCACAAGTCCTTTTAAAATAGCATAGATGGTTGACCTTAACCCCTATTTTAGGTCACAGTGGCCTTTAAAAGTACAACCCTTAACCTGTCATGAACCATAAGACCAAAATTTTCAAATATCCCCCTCCCCAAAATAAAAAATAAAATAAATAAATAAAATAAAAAAAGCATCAGTAGATAAAATTATACAAAACTTGTGAATCCAGTTGTGTGTTTTTTCTCAGGTGAGCAGTTTCAGGCCCATGGACCTATTATTTTAAGTACTACACAACCCTGGAATATTGATACATTGTAATTATCATAGGAAAAGACACAAAGTCCAATACTTCTGATTAATTTATAAATGTCATTTTCAGGGATCATAAACATATTGTTGAAAGCATTAATTTTAGGTAAAACATTTAACATATAATGATAAAGTACTATTTATAGATAGTGAATGTCAGAGATTAATCAACACACAGTGAGTTGTGGTAAGGTTCATCTTGTAACAGTTCAAGATAAAATTAATTACTGATTTATAGAATGATATCACTGATCTGTACAGTAGAACCTGTTTAAACCAAACATTATCTGACTGAATTTTTGTTCAGATATGGTTAGATACATCTATTAGGTTTATATACTGTAAACATACTAATTTTAGTGGTGTATTAATTGTAGCAATTTTCGCTTAGGCAAATCACTAGGGCAGTAGCACTTATTTAAATACACCGCTAAAACACATGTTTTGACTTATAGTCTGTTTCTCAAAAGTTGTTTTACGCTAATTTAAATCCACACGAATTAGTCAAGAATGTAAATTGCGCTAAAATACATACACACTAAAATTAGTATGTTTACAGTATACCAATATGTCTATTTTCAACAAACAGTACTTGTATTATTGGTATCCACTTATAAAGAAGTATGGTTTAGAAAAGTTTGTTGTTTAATCAGGGTTCAGTTTTCACACGTTCCACTGTAAAATGTGCTACATGTGGTAAACTTCTACCAATATTTCTATCCACAGGGGCATGACACATTTTGATATCATTCTTTGAATTAAAATTGATTTAAAGAAAGCTATAAAAACACTTCACACCCTGTGTTTCGATCTTCCAAATTGTCGGTTTTAAAATACATATACCAAATAAAAGTGAATGAGTGTTATTTGATACAATTTTATAATAATGTTTTATTTTTATCTGATTTAGATACTGATACAACATAATGCAGATGTAAATGTCCGAGATAAAGATGGTCTGTCACCAAGCATGTGGGCTTGTCGACTTGACCATATAAAGCACTTTGAAATTCTAAGTCGATCAGAAAACTTCCATGTGGAAGAGGCTGATGGGATAGAAAGAGATTTAAATGGTAGAACATGGATGCATTGGGCAATACGGCGGACAGAACCTTTAGAATGCTTACAGGTATTTATTTGATAAATTATCCCCCTTGATGGAGTTATCTCCCATTGATTTGATTCTAGTGGTCATCAATGTGTATAAAATTCAAAACATATCTTTGTTTTGATTTAAGTAGAGATGCTATGTAATAGTTCAAAAGAATTGAATCAGAACTTACTTCAGAACTTAAATTATCTAAAACAAAACTTTGATTAACGGCCACCATTTGTCCCGTGTGTTTTAGCATATAATCAATCAATCTGTTTAAATGCTCTTGAGAAATTTGTTATCAATTAAATAAAATGTAAATGTATTGTTGTTTTAGACCCTACTGACAGCAGAAACTGCCATGATCAGAGATGAAGAGGGTAAAACTGTTTTGTTACTAGCAGCTGAAATGGGTAAGCAATGCTGAAATAAGAAATGATGAAATACATGTATTATATCATCATTGCACTATGACCATAGTAATAACAAATACCAATGTCGTGAAGGTTAAGGTCACAGGGATTTTTATTTAGAATTGTGTCCTGCAATACTTTGCAGCATTGTAGGAATTTAACAGAAACCAAATTATCTATATGACCATTGGTGTGTCAAGACCTTTAACTAGACATATATTTTGGGAGGTCAGAATCATGAAGGGTATGTGTCTGTTAGTACGAAATTCATTTTAAATGAATTTCTGAATCTTGAAATGAAAATTTTTCATGAAATTTCTAAATATGAAGGTCATAATAACAAATGTTTTTTTCAGGGTAAGTACATGTAAGTCAATTAAAATTATAATTCTATTTCTATTTGTTCTCTATTTTATTATAAGGTCTTGAACATCTATTTTAATTTATTAACAGGTTCCTTGGCATCATGTAAAACTATTATAGAGATTGGTGGTAATGTTAGAATACACGATAGGGATTATCAGGACAGATCAGCTTTACATCTGGCTTCTATGGGAGGACATGGTGAAATAATCAACTTTCTGCTGGATAATGGAGGTAAATCTGAGATAAGAACGGATATGATAAGTGGGAGTTATGTGATTAACAAATTCTACAATATTGCTTTTAATGTAAATATCAGTTAATCATGTTAACAGAAGTCATTTGGAGATTTGTCTGAAGTAGGGGATAATCGTATTTATGAATGATAAGAAGAGGGTCATGAAAATATTAAATATAAGATTTGTACACTTGTCATATACAGATAGTATGTCTGAGATAATTTTGTTGAAGATTTTGAATTATAATTGTTGACAATTTTGTTTTTGATTTTGTTCTTTCAGCTGATTTGACAGCTGTTGATAAATTTAATGGTACTGCTTGGGATTACGCAAGAAACCGACAAGTTACATTATTGTCAGCTCATTATGATGTCCCACCAAAGACAAAGGTTAGCCAGTAACCCAGCAACTCCTGTTCCCAGCGGTCTGGGACTCAGCATGATGACAAATCCTAACTTTATGAACGGTTCTGTTAATGGCTCACTGAACTTTTCTATGCCTGGGTCTATGAACGGTTCATTATATGGTGGATCTATAATGGTTCTGTTTATGGTGGATCTATAAATGGTTCAATGTATGGTGGATCTGTTAATGGTTCAATGTATGGTGGATACACAGGTAGAACCTATGACAGTGAGGATTTTGAACACATGATAGTAAGTAATTTATGTATATTCTGATCATGAAACCAATACCTCAATGCCGGAAACCTTCACTTTTATTTCAGTTAACTAGGTATTAATCAGCTTCACATATTGTTGATGGTGTCTCAGTATTTATAAGTGAATAATGTTAACCAAAATGTAAACACAATTCTATCAAAATATCTTATATATCTTGTTCTGCTATAGTAATCTTGCATTTTAAAAAAATTTGAATTTAATTTTAGATTTTGGTAGATATGCCAGTTTTGAGGCACATTGGACAGATAAGTCATATTTCAGGTTATATAGTTCTTCTGAAAACTGCATAAATATTTTTTTCTTAAAGAATACAAGAGGTAGTTTTGATAATCCAATAACTCCTCCACATCCCCCAAAACGGCCAAGAACATCACGTCACCCTGTCAGACGGTCACAAAGTCTAACAAATCCGGACAGAGACAGAGCCAAGGAAGCTTTACAAAGAGAAGAAAATAGAAATACTGCAAGTGCTGGGGGAGAATTACAGAAAAGAAAAGAAAGAATAGAGGTTTGTAAGATTGTTCTCAAATATTGTGACCTAAAAATAGATAAAACAAAAAATATACATGTATTATATATATAAACACCTGTGTATAACGGCCCAAGCAGTTTGGACAGGTGGTCTTATACAGAGATTCTAAAAAGTTGAAATATGAACCAATGGGATCTTTAAGCAGTGGTCTCATTGTACAGGTGGTCTTTATGTAGAAGTGGTTTTTATAACGGGTTACTGTACACATTTAGACAAAAGTGTGGAACACATGTAATTATTCACTTTTACTCTAGATATACATACTGTATCAGTGTACTCTTTAAAAGATGGTCATTTTTCAGATTTCATAATTTGCTTTCACATTAAATCATAAAAGTTTTACCAGTATTGAAAAGGATAAAGTCTATAAATAATTGTCAAGTTTTCTTAATTTAATTTTAATTTTAACTTGTTTTAGATAGAATTGAAGAATACTTTGTTCTCACACTATGTTTAATTCCACATATTTTCTTTCTTGACTATAGATAATATTTATTTCTGTGTAAAATCACATTCACATTTAGATTTGAAAAAAAAATCTAGTTGAATGACTAAATAGTTGAGTTGTTATTGCTGTAGAAGGGATTTAAACATCCTTAACTATGTATAACCAACAAATGTTTATATTCAGGTATCCGTGGATACTAGGAGAACAACAGGGACTTATGATATCGGGCCTCAGGGAGATGTCCCAATGGAGGATCATCATCCTCAAGGTAGGTGGTAACCAAAAAAAAAAAAATAACATTAATAAATCATACATTTTCTGTCCATCAAAGTTGTTTTTGTTAAAGCCCTGCAACAAATTTGTGATTCACAAGTGTATCAGTGTTGCATATTGGATGGGATGACACAAACCTATAGTCTTCCCAGATCACTGGTTACCCTGGTATCAATGGTGTTTAGTGACTGACATTACAGGACTTTCACTTAAACATGGGTGTCAGTCTATCACAAGAAAATCCCTAGCATTTCTGTCATTTATTTTTAGTGATTTACCAATATACTGGTTGACTAGCTGCCAGCAGTATCATCTGTAGTTCATATTCTCTCAAACCAGCATTTGACTGCAAATCTAAGCAAAAGTTCAATTTTTTTTTTAGTTTAAGAAAAGATATTGTACCTTGTAAATAAAAAAATCAGTCAGTTAAAAATAGGATATCAGTATGTGATAGGAATAAAATTTGAGCAATAATATTCAAATTTCTCAACATCATTTATGTCTTACATGTACATGTTGTATTCTTAAATTATGAAAAGAAAAAAATGACTCTCTCTTACATTTCGTTTATTATAAGTCTACACAAATATTATTTTATAAGCTTAGCTGCAATATCTTGGATGCAATCAAACAATTTGGAATATTACAGGTAATTTTAATAGGTTTCTGATAATATTTGTCCTGGTTGACCAATGCAGAAAACGATTTCTGCACATTACAATTCATATTTTGTATGTAAACTACAGTATGGCTTGTACTGTATTGTTACATCTTTAACAATTACTATGGATTTGTTAGGACAAAAATTTGGTCAGGACAATAATTTGTTAATAGGATTACATCCCAGAGATGAGAATTTTATTATTTTTTATATACAGATAATGAGATGGAAGATGATATTGAAGGTGTTAGTGTGGGCGGTATGGATGTATCTGATATAGAAGATGAAAATGAATATGAACCATTACCAATGCCTACCAGAGGACCAAGTCAAGCCAGCAGTGGCTCACAGTTCTCACAAAACTCACAACTACAGCCAAGACCACCTCCTAGATATCAACCACGTCCTCCAAACAAGCAACAACAAGGACAATATGCACAGCCATTGGTAAGTTACCTCTTAGGTAGCAGATGTTGGCTCCACCCCTTGCTACAACATGCAAAATCATTTAATTTATTAAGCTACTGTTTTATTTGATTTGCTAAGAAAGTAAAATTCATAGAAAACCTTCAGTCATACTTTAGGTATATCCAACTTTGATTTGATTGCATGACATTTTAAGTGTTAGACATTGTTATAATGACCTCAGTTGAGTCTGTTCATTTAATCATTTTGTTTTTCAAATCTTGTCCTGTCTTAAATAATTTTGATAGAGTTTCTTTAAAATTAATTTTTTTGTGTGATTAATATAGAATGAATAATGCTTTAGAAATCATTTATCTTTATCTTCTTCGAAAGAAATACAAAGAAATAATCTGTTTTAGCTATGATGTTTTGTGTTCTTTTCACAATAGGAACCTCAGTATCACAGACAAAGCATACCAGACTATGCAAGACCTGATAACAAACAAACATCCAGATATAGCAGACAGGATCCACTTCCACCCAAATATCCACTGAATAATCAACGAGTGGTGTCTCCTCACTTTAAACAAAACACCAATCCTTCAGATAGCTTCCCGCCAGGAAGACCTCGGCCAGCACCAAGACAGGGTCAACCACCACGACCACCCCCACCAAGGCGTACACCATCACCTAACAGACCACATTCTGGCTCAAGTGACCATGTACAAAGTCCACCTCCAAGCGGAAGTTCTGACCATACCCCGACATTCAAACCCTCACCTCCAAATCCTCAAGACAGAAGACCTGATTCTGGGTCACACCCACCAGGTATCTAGGATACATGATGTTTATGTTTTGTATTATGTATCTAGTATATACAGTAAGGTATTTGGTTAAATAAAGAATAGAATAGAATATCTTCCACAGTTAATATAGATTTGTATTTCATTATTGAATTGTGACAGTGAAATCAAATAAATTGGTTTTTTTTTCTGTGTTTAATAAAGAGAATGTTTTCTTTTACAGCTAACGCAATTTGAAAGAAATAAAGAAACATCAGTTTGATATTTTCAAAATTTGTGTAGATTTGAACTTCTGAAATCCAATCCTGATGTAAGTGTTAATAGAATTAATTTATTTTATTGATTACATTAAATCTTGATTTTCAGGTGTTGTTGAAGGTAGAAAGATTCCACCACCTATGTTAACACCACTAGAAAATGCTCCAAAACTGCCTAAAGAAGTTAACTTAGAAAAACCTGAAAAAGAACAAAGAAAGAAAAAGAAGAAAAGGAGAGAAAGAGAAAAGGAGAAGGATAGAGAGAGAGAAGGTGATATAAAATCTCCACCAATGGAAATAGAACCACCTAGAGGATATGCAGCACCACTACATCCACCACCATCAGCTACACAGAGACAACAGAGGGCACAATCTGGTGTTCCAGCACCGAAATTCTCTAAACATGCTCCACAGAAACATGAACCATCTAGGTAAATTATTATCAAAAAAGAGAATTAATTACACTTTCAATGTTGACTTATTATTATATATCATACAATTACCAAGATTAAATTAATATTTCATTGATAGATAAGAGGGTTTTAATGGCTTAGTGGTATAAAATTACAAACTCTCCCTGCTGATGTTTGATTCCTACGAGTATTTGGAAAGATCTTAGTGTGAGAAGTTTGTAAGTTCACGTGTCCAATTTAACTGGTTTTCTACAGGTATTTCTTTAATCATAGAGCTGATGGCCTCAATATATGTGGAAGTAACTTGACTTGGACATGAAACCTCACCCCACTCCTTGAAATACTGTGATTACCAGTTTATATATAGTATAGACATGTGAACCACTGTCAGTTCTGATCTAAAACTTTGATATAGGTATTTACTGAAAAATAAATTCATGTTGTTCATTAGATATAAATATTAAGTTTTGTAAAATAAGGCACTAGTATACTTCGTGGTAAGGAGAAGGTGTATTTGATTTTATAGCTACATGTAAGTCTAGATTTTTTCCCTTATACAAAGGGAATCAGTTCTGAAATAGTGAAGAAACTGTGAGTACCTTAATAGAAATCACTGAAATCTGGGAAGCAAACTGTCAAACTTTCTTAGAATAGGAATTGGCTGGAGTGGAATTCATTTTGTAGTTGTGAAAAAGTTTGCAATGTTTAAGACCATTTAGCCTCGGAGGACCCTCTTTTGACATAGGTATATGATATGATCTTTGTAATTTACAGGTTTATATATTATCTCTGTTTTTTAAACCTGTGAGTTTGATATACCTTTTTTTATTTTGCTGTAACAGGTATGTTGAAGAAAGTATGGATGAAGAGATAAAAGATTATGATGAAAAACCAATAGTAAACGGCCATGCTGTCCCAATACGAGAAGGTCCCGGCCGTTCAGCTAATCCAAATAATCGTCTACAGCCAGTAGATGATGAAGGTGAAATGGAACAAGGAGACGGGGTGATACAAGATGTTATAGATGAAGAAGAAGATGTAGGTCCTTTAATCCCACCACCACAAGGTTTTAGAAGTCCTTCCACTAGACATAACCAAGGGAGAGCACTTTCACAGTCAATTCCACAGGTAGGCATTAATAAAAGTTTCGGAGGTACATCATTTCTATAGAGTTAATACAGTATTTAAATTGTATAAGTTGATCATTTTGATAATGCTTTGATAAAAAGTTCTTTGTGAATTCATTATTTGGAAAATTTTCTAATGTTTGCTTCAGTTTGTTTGATCAGGGAAAGTATTTTAACTCTTTTTTGGTCTTTAGAATTTTGAATGGCAAAAAGATATCTCAATCTGCAAATATGTTTCATTTGTCCTCACCACATCATGAAGGTACTTCATGTCTGTTTTTTTATCTCACTAAAACAAATCATCAAAATGAACATCTTATGCCTATTAAGTTACTTACCCTAATACAAGTAGATCTGAGATTCAACTTTTCAAAAACTCTGTTTATTTATAGAATCTTTTCAGTGTGGTTGATTTAACTGACAGATTCTTTAGAATGGGATGTTATTCTATCAGTGAATTTTCATTAAAGCATCTTGTATTTTGGGGGAAATGTTCTAATTAATTAATTAATCCCTTTTTATGTTCTCTGTGGAATAATCTTAATAGATTCATAAAAAGTAAAACGAGACAAAGTTTACTCAATACAGTAGAATTCATGATTGATTTTTTGTTACCAACAAAATGCATTTGATTTGCTTTACTTGCAAGTTCTCAAATGAAAGATGAAACTGGGAATTGTTTGATCATAATATTATCATATGAATTTCTTATGTTCATTGACACAGAATTGCCTGTATAGTGATAGAACAACATCATTCTCCTATACAACTTCACTCATTCATTCATTATTGTAAATTTGTTTCATTGATTTGTATAATTTTATCTCTCTAGATTAACAAAAGATATAAAAGTGTGAGTTAGTTTGTCTGGTTTTAATTGCCAATTGGAATTTGTTTCATACTTACACTAGCTTACACTAAAATAATTAAACACTGCCTAAAAGTTTTGAATTATTAAAATTTAAAATTACTATGTGAATATATATCTCATATATATTTGTATTATATTGTGAAATATACATTGTCTTATTTTGAAATATACATTGTCAATCGTGGAATATACATTGTCAATCGTGGAATCGTGGAATATACATTGTCAATCGTGGAATATACATTGTCAGTCTGGAATATACATTGTCATTTGTAAAATATACATCATCATTACTGTGAATATACACTGTCAGTAATGAAATTTACATTGTCTTTTGTTAACCTCTTGTATCTTGTTTAAACATCTGTGTAATATGTATTGTTTAACCTAGCTAGCTTAATGATCTTGGATTTCATGTACTTGGGATTGTAGGGTGTGGGTGGGTTGGGTTAGTTCTGTTAAACTAGTTAGATATGTTAGGAATGTCTTTAGTGATGATAACACTTGACCTACTGTCTGTCATCTTTATAAACAGACTACTGAATAAAGATTGTGTAAGTAGTACTATGATTATACTAGTTAATAAATGACTTGTACTGTGTTAATGTCCAGACATCTATCTGTAACTCTGTTCTACTTATTTATAACAAATATTTCTGCCTTAAAGTAACATGTCAGATCAATTACAAAGAGATGATTGGACAATATTTAACTGCTGAAAGTGATCTATCTCTTTTTTAAAATTCATTTCTCTGATGTAAAAATGCCATGTTTGTTTTTCCAAGTTAAACTTTGATAAATGAAATGGATACTGTCTGTGTAACACATCTCACACAATTTTGGTGATAAGCCAGTTTGAAAAAAACATTGATTTTCCTCTCATCTCTATAGCAACTTGAAACACCTGGCATCGGTACAGTTTGATTGACAGATCTAGTAAGATGTCAATTTCATCTAGTGAGTGATGCAGGAAAATTAGTCAATTATAATAATTATAATAAGTCAGTCATGTTACTTTTTGATTTTTAAAACTTTATATATTTATTGTAACCTCTGTCTTTTAATTACTCATAAAAGTGGGCCATCGAAAGACGTGCCTTGATTTGCTTGAACAAACATTATGCATCATTTCAGCTTATAGGAGTTAGATCTATTGGTAGTTTATTAGACATTCACCTACTTTTTAAAGTCAACATATCAATATTAGGCGTTGATAGAAAAACAAAAAAATATTGAATTTTTTTTTGGAATAGAAAAACGAGTATTTTTAAATATCTGTATTAACAAGTAGTCTATTCATTAACAAAATGTCAATTTTTGTTAGTTGAAGGCAGAAAATGTTAGATTGTTGTCAAAATCAGTGACTTTTTTTAGATTTGATGTTTTTAGTACATGTACAAGCATATATCAAATATTTACTTTTTCTTTCAATACACTCATCATTAATTTCTGTGCTCTCTGTGTAACAATTAGAATTTGATGGTGAAGGAATGTATGGTGTGATTTTGGTTGATTTATTTTGGTGTACTTTTAACTTTGGTATTTAGCATCGGGATTACGCTGTACAACTGTGTCTGTACATGATTAAGCATATGAGCATGTGCATGTTTGTGTATTTATCAATATTGTTTCACATGTACATTTATTACAAATGCAGATCTTAATCCATTCACCCTAAAGATGGGTAAATTCAAATGAAATGGAATGAGTAAAATACTGAGGTTAAAAGGTATATTAACATGTGTAGAGGTTGAATGTATGTGTAGAAGGTGTAAATGTGTAAAGTGTGTGCATGTACATGGCTTTTTGAGTGGTTACAGTGCATGCAATTTTAGCCTGATTAATTTAATGATTGGTCACCAATAGCTGGTCATTGTAACTTTCCAAATAATTAATGACATTCATATTAATTAAAATTATACACAATATATATTTTACTATGTAAAAAATGTTTTTGTCATTGTTCTCATTAATTCTGGTTAAATATGAATTATGTACTAGCTTGCATTGCTCTTCACTTAATAAATACATGTAGTTCATTTATATCAGTTAATCATAAAAACTTAGAATTGGAAGCTAATTTGCCTTTGCGGAAACTAGAGCACATTACTATTTCTTCAGTAAAAAGTCATCAATGCCCTGCCCCTGGAATACTTTGCCACCTTGTCTATCACCAGACTGTTCTTAATTCTTAAGTTTATATCTTTTATGTTTTTCTTTATATGTCTTCAGTAATTTATCAACAACCCCCCCTAATATGCCAAGATATGACTGGACAAATGGGAGCAATGAAATAAGGGTTTTCTGTTTTACTGTATACTAAAACCTTTGTTTATATCAAAATTACCATAAACTTAATTCAGTTGAATATTCATGAAATTTTATCAAAATAAAATACTAAAATTTGTTTATTTGTTTTTTTCAGGATAACCGTACTGCCAGAATGACCCCAGTAACAAGTGCTAAACCACCTCTTCCCCGAGGACGAAGTAATTCATCAACAGGAAGGTCATTTGGAAAGAGTCCATCACCTGCCAGAAGATCCCGCCCACCTACTGGTAGATCCAACGAAAGCTCATAACATATCATAACCTATATTTATTATTATTTAACATTATGTATTTATATATAAACCTACAGTGTGGTCCAAAACATTGTAACTGATAGTACTAGAATGTTCACTCATCAAGGCGTATGTTGAGTAATATTAAGATTTATAGTTAATTAAATAAATTATTTGGATTCATGGTTTATAGATTGTGGATATTTGAAAATAAAAACCAATAAGAATGGATTTTAAATTGTTTGAAAAAAAGAGTCCCTAATCAGATATATTACATGTATTTAAATATATACATGTATTACATGTATTTCAGAATATATATGATACAGGTATTTTACAAACATTTATACTCATTGAATGTAGATTGGAGACTGAGTGTTCATTAAACCATAAAATTGAACGGTAAAAGAGTCTTGTGATATGTTTTATTGTGACGTCTTTCATGTAAGGAATCTGACTTTAAATATTTTATAGATTATAATTAATGTCTCTTCAATAAAGATTTGCTGAGGTAGACTTTTAAATGATCCAGGGAAATTGATAATATAAGATTCAAATATCTACAAAGTTTTCAGTTATTCTTCATTGCTAGAAATAAATAAAGACACTTGCTTGGAAACTTGTTTGCTCTGTTCATAACAAAATTCATCATGGCTTGTCTTTCAGAATATTAGATATGTTTGGAATTCTTATTTTTGGATTAAAAAACACAAATTTAGTTATCTTCTTGTTTGGTATTTAATGAACTCCAATTTTTAATTATTTAATAATTTCTTAACAAAACAGTCGCATTTAAGTAAAATTTATATGATCAAAATTTAATGCTCTCATGAATATATGCAAAAATATATAACTAAATCAGCAGTGTAAAGTATTTACAAAGCACGTCAACCATAGAAGTAATCTAGACATTCACTACACTTGAAAGATTGAACCCTTGTCATAGTTATAACTATTGGATTGTACTTAGCTTGCTGGGTCAGTTTGAACATGCTTGTGTTTGTTATAAAGATAAAAACAAAGATTAAAACACATAAAATAAAAAACATTTCAAAGATAAAATTTTTTTAGATGTTTTAAGATCTAGAAATGGTTGAAGAAAATTAGTGCTCCAATTTCACAGGTAGAAAATACAGGAACAGTAAAAGAAGGCTGTTTATCTTGAATGTGTATTGTTAAGTATTTGTTATTTATAATTTTTTGCCAGTTACATTCCGTCCATTTTATTAAATGCATTTTTCTTGTATATTGCACCTTGAATGTAAAAAATACTTTTTATATTTTCTAGTGAATATCCAAACTTTTTAATGCATTTACAATTCTCAAAATGTTTGACATCTCAACGAAAACATATATTGATAATCTCAGAAACTAGTTAGATCTACATTGTATATTATTTTTAATTAAGTTTTCACTTTATCACATAATTTGCATATAATATTAGATTGTCTTTCTAATAAAATAGTCATATTATCATTGAAATGTATGGAAATTCTTATTTTCCTAAGATTCCATGTATTTGACAGAATGTCAGCTTGTAATGAATCCATTCAAGTTTGAAATTCATTTTCAAGATAATTTATTAACTTTCACAACCAGTAACAACAGTGATGTGTAGGACATTAGGTAACAATGTCGAGTAAACATAATTATAGTTTTCTGGGGTAGTTTTGTCTTTTGTTAATTTAACTGATTCTTCATCCTTCTCAATGATATCCAAACTTTTTGACAATTTGTTCTCAATTATACTGAAATTTATCTTAACTAATTAATTTTTAGTACTATTCATTGCTAAAAAATTGAAATTTTAACAGAAGTTACAGTGTAAGCCTATATATAACATGTATATCACTTGTAAAAAAAAGGTTTAGTACAAAAACTATTAATTGTCTCAGGTACCATAATTTTTGATATGCCGTTTTACGAAGTACCATATACATATTGTAGTTAGAAATGATTAGAAATTAGATATTCAACAGTTGTTTGTTTACTTGTCGTAGTTATTTATTCAACAAGTAAATGTTTAATCAACAAAAAACAGTTGCATTTAAAAAATTTGTTATTCTGAAATTAACAAAATTTGCAGGTCTGCTTATAAAATGAATATTTAGATTAAATGTAAATTTATCAAATTATAGAAGATATCTACCGGTAACTCAAGTATGGACTTACACATTGACTGTACATGTTTTAAATGTTTTTCCTTAAAACACTCCAAAAAAACAAATGCCTTTGAAGATGTGCTTTTTTTTATAATGGTGACTTACAAATTGTGTCATTCCTGTACATAATTGTTGTATCTGTATTTATTTATCACATATAATTAAAATTTATATATATATATATATATATATATATATATATATATATATATATTACAACACTCAACATTTTTTATATAAAAGTTGTAAATTTTTAATTTATTTAATTTATTCAATTTCCATAGTCACAATGGCCATGTTTTGGATTAGAAGTGCCAAGTTATAGTTCTCAATGATTAAAGCCATTACTAGTTATCAGACATTTTTACAGATTCTATATATATTGTACTTGGTTGTTTGGTTATGCAGTATGTATACAGTATTGTGGTATTGTCATGTTTTTATCATGATATACCCTGTTTCTGTTTTTGTCACAGATTGACACACTGTACACCATGTAAATCTTCTTTTCAAGTATCTAACTTCAGAAATTTTAGTTTTTAAACTCTCTGTGATTGTTATGATCATCTAGTCCATTTTTTGTCCTTATTCTTACCAACATATATAAGTAACTTTGATTTTCTTATTTTATTTTCTTTTTATAAAATTTGTGTATAAAGTAATTCAATATAAAATTGATTAAAAATGTCAGCTACATTTTGGTTAAGCCAGTTTCATTAATCCCAAATCATTCAGACAAATGGTAAATCTTTTACAATGTGTTCTTTAGTCAGTGTTATGTTTTTTTTTACTTTTCTGACTTTTTACCTTGTCATGTAACTATCTTGTTAAGTCATATTCATGTACATGTATATTACAGCTGGAAATTTGCAAGTTTCCACATGTTGGAAGCAGTTAAATTTGCTTTAAATTCTTTAAGTATCTGTAGGTACTATTTGTAAGTGTTTTATTTCTTGCCTGTGAATGCCACACCATGATGGTCATAGCAATTTGATAGCACCATCATATTAATGTCACATACTGTGTATTCAACCGAATACTGTACAGATTCATTGGCACACACAGGCATTGTTATAACTGAGCTGTTTGTAACAACAAGTTACAATGTTTCAGCTCGTAAAACCAAGTATTTGGTGATGTTAAAAATTGTTCAGAAAAATGAACAATATTATGATCAGTGGACTGATCAAAAAAATTACACGTATTGATGTTTAAAATTGCTCTTTAAAATACATGTATATGATAATGAAAAAAAAAGTTCAATAGTTTTTATTAAAACATCCTTTCGTTTGTGGAATCCAAACAAAAAAGAATTATACAATGTGTAACAGATAATTCTGATATGTTAAGAAATATGAGCAATTAAAAATATTGAACATTAGCCATATGGCATCATGTTCTTGTGAAAATGAAAGTACATGTATTTTACTTTTATAATATTCACAATTTGTTTATATAGCAAAAATATCCAGCTGCAAAGCATGTAGGGTGGTTATGATACTGAAAGTGACACTGCAAGACATATCTTTGTTTCTAGTGACACTGCAAGACATAACCTACATTTCTAGTGACACTGCAAGACATAATTTACATTTCTAGTGACACTGCAATACTTATGTTTCTAGTGACACTGCATGACATAATCTATGTTTCTGGTGACACTGCAAGACGTAACCAATGTTTCTAGTGCCATTGCAGGACACAACCTAATTTCCTAGTGACACTGTAAGACAACCTAATATGTTTCTAGTGACACTGCAAGACATATTTGTTTCTAGTGACTCTGCAAGACATATTTGTTTCTAGTGACACTGCAAGACATAACCTACATTTCTAGTGACTCTGCAAGACATATTTGTTTCTAGTGACTCTGCAAGACATATTTGTTTCTTTCTAGTGACTCTGCAAGACATATTTGTTTCTAGTGACACTGCAAGTCATAACTTATATTTCTAGTGACACTGCAAGACATATTTCTAGTGACACTGCAAGACATAACTTATATTTCTAGTGACACTGCAAGACATAACTTATATTTCTAGTGACACTGCAAGACATTACCTGTATTATTAGTGACACTGCAAGACATAACCTGTATTATTAGTGACACTGCAAGACATAACCTGTAATATTAGTGACACTGCAAGACATAACCTGTATTATTAGTGACACTGCAAGACATAACCTGTATTATTAGTGACACTGCAAGACATAACCTGTATTATTAGTGACACTTTAATCAGACATGTTTTATGTTTCTAGTGCTTTGTCAGTACACAGATCTGTACTTTAACCTGTCTACATTCCTGTTGATTATGTATTTTAACTACTGGTTGTATTTTAAGAATGTTATTTGCAGTATGCCTTGTGATGGAGATAGTTAGTTTACTAGTAAAATGTGATATAATATAAAGGTACTCTTTTATGTCAAATATATATATATATATATACACATACATATCCGTCCATATTTATTTATTTATTTTTACATGTATTTAGTAGATTATTGATGAGAATTGTGATATTTAAAACATTCCATTCTTTTGTTGACATACTGTATTGTTTTTTTACGTGCTCATGTGCTAAGCTTAATCATTTTACAATACCACAGTGAAAGTTATTGATAACATACCTGGTATTCAGGTATTTACAAGTACAACACATTATATAATTGAAGCATAAAATTACTAAATTAATCAGCAAAAGTCAGCAGCCATTTTTTCAGTTCTGATAAAAATATTTCAGTAAATAATTCCAATTAAAATGTAAAAGATTTCCGTTTTTTTTTTTTTTTTTTTTTTTTTTTTTTTTTTTTTTTAAATACAATTTATATTTAAGAGTTTTTATTTATTTATACATGTTTTTTGTTTCCAAGTTTTCCATATACAATGTATGTTTTAAAATGATCAATTAATATCTGCAACAAAAAGGCACATTTTATTTGGTTTTGTCTGTTTTTTAATTGGCATCATCAATGTCACAGGTTTATTCACATTACCTTTGTATATATGCTACATACTTACTATATATATATTTAACATGATATTTTTATACTTTGTAAGTGATTATAGGTCTGTATGTAGCTGATATTTATTAGCGAGTTTAAGTAGATATCTTGAATGAGAGATATTTTCTTAAAGAATAATTCTTGTAGAAAATAAAATGCCTTTAAATTTTAAATGGTGAATTTGGTTGTTATTGCAAAAACATCAACAAATATTTGCAGCAAGTTTATTGAGAAGAGTGAATATAGTTTTTGCACCAGTCAAGATCCTTTTCTCAGAGTTTAATGCACCAGTCAAGATCTTTTCTCGGAGTTTAATGCACCAGTCAAGATCTATTTTTAGAGTTCAATGCACCAGTCAAGATCTTTTCTCAGAGTTCAATGCACCAGTCAAGATCCTTTTCTCAGAGTTTAATGCACCAGTCAAGATCCTTTTTTCAGAGTTTAATTGCACCAGTCAAGATCTTTTCTCAGAGTTTAATGCACCAGTCAAGATCCTTTTTTCAGAGTTTAATTGCACCAGTCAAGATCTTTTCTCAGAGTTTAATGCACCAGTCAAGATCTATTTTTAGAGTTCAATGCAGCAGTCAAGATCCTTTTCTCAGAGTTTAATGCACCAGTCAAGATCCTTTTTTCAGAGTTTAATTGCACCAGTCAAGATCTTTTCTCAGAGTTTAATGCACCAGTCAAGATCTATTTTTAGAGTTCAATGCAGCAGTCAAGATCTTTTTTCAGAGTTCAATGCACCAGTCAAGATCCTTTTCTCAGAGTTTAATGCACCAGTCAAGATCTTTTTTTCAGAGTTTAATGCACCAGTCAAGATCCTTTTTTCAGAGTTCAATGCACCAGTCAAGATCCTTTTTTTCAGAGTTTAATGCACCAGTCCAAATCCTTTTTTAGAGTTTAATGCACCAGTCCAAATCCTTTTCAGAGTTCAATAAACCAGGCAAGATCTTTTTTCAGAGTTCACTGCACCATTCCAAATCTTTTTCAGAGTTCAATGCACCAGTCCATATCCTTTTTCAGAGTTCAATGCACCAGTCGAGATCATTTTTCAGAATTCAATTGCACCAGTCAAATCTTTTTCTCAGAGTTCAATGCACCAGTCCAAATCCTTTTTCAGAGTTCAATGCACCAGTCAAGATCCTTTTCTCAAGAGTTTAATGCACCAGTCAAGATCCTTTTCTCAAGAGTTTAATGCACCAGTCAAGATCCATTTTTCAGAGTTTAAATGCACCAGTCAAGATCTTTTTTCAGAGTTCAATGCACCAGTTCAGATCTTTTTTCACTTACTTAGAGGCTGCAAGTTCGGAGTTGATAGAGGAAACCAGATCGTATGGAGAAAATTGATGTCTTTTTTGCAAGGAAAATTACAAACATTTTTACACAAGAATCTGTCATATGTGGGATTCAAACTGAGGCAGAAAGAAGCACTGTGATCCATAAGCTGGAAGTTAAAGTTTATTATCTGGAGATGTTTTAATAAGCCTCAAGGCATGTGAGCAATAAAAGTTTGAACATTAGCAAGTGTTATGGTGATAATTCAAGGCAGGCTTAGAAAGAAAATTGAAGTTTTTGAAAAAGTAATAAAATTGTGTTATAATGAGGTTCTACTGTATGCTATTTATTAATCTCCCCTAAGGGAGAGCATATAGTTGCCACTTTGTCTAACTGTGTGTTCATGTCAATCTGCCATAATTTTTTCTGGATCATAACTCAAAACCTTTGAGATATAAACTTGAAACTTCATAGGTAGATTGAGCTCAATGAGAAGTACATTGTCATAAGAACCATAAGTCTATTTTGCAAAATCAAGGGTTATTACCCTTTGTCATTTTTTTTTTATACATTTTGTCTGAAGCACTTCTCAAAACCTGAATGAGGTATTGAAATGAAACCTCATAAATAGAGCTCAATGAGGAGAAAGTGCAGAGCATAAGAATCATAACCCTAATTTGTATAATTTTAAGAGTTACTGCCTTTTGTTTTTTTCATACTTTAATTTGTTCAGAGCATAACTCAGAACCTCTAAGAGGTGTCATAATGAAACTTCATGGATAGATATGGTAGTCTAAGATTTCTTGATTAAAAAATTGCAAAGCACAATTACATTCCTTTGTTATTTTTTATATCAAATTTTTGTCACAAGCATATTTTGTAAATTAGTAAAGGTATACAAAACGAGCACTTTGAACTAGCTTTTATTTTTAGTAGTATCCATTGGATCTACAGATTCTCTTGTTACTTAAGATTTTAGTAACTGATAATCTTTTTTGGATTATATAATGGCTGTGGTGTAAACATTACAATTTTCAACATGTAAAAACCCTATAGTGGCAAAATTTCCTTTCTATAAAAATATTTCATGGTAATTAAAAGGTGCATATCGGTTTCCAAATGCATAAATAAAATAAGACAATTAATGAAATATAAATTTTTATTTTATTTCATCTCAGATGATTTTCAGTATAAACAAATAATAACAATATACAACATCTGACAAATAAAATTTTATATGAAAATATAAAGCAAAACTTTGTGGACACAATTATCCATTTTTTTTTTTTGACCCTTACATCTGTGCGACACATTCTTACTTAATGCGATGAAACTCCAGCAGGTTTAAATCTACCAGTGAATGCTAGAAAACTTTCTTTTAATTTTCATAAATATTGTTCATCAAAAATGTTAAACATAAATAATTTTAAAAAATAAAATGATTTGCGTAGGGTTTAAAATTAAAATTATCTCTCAAAAACAAGAAGCAGTAGTGACATCTATCAGTTACGGGTAATCTATGCACAAATTAATAAGTATTACTGTTGATTAAATCTAGCCCACTGCAAGCAATAATAATATATAAATGATAATGATTTGTTTTCATGTTACAAATTGTAATGAAGGATAACAAACAATTAATCCTACTTGGTTACATTTTATAAATCATAGTGTTAGGCCTGTATAGAAGTAGTAAACCATACAAGGAAATAGGTCGTGTACAAATTTTGCATGTATATAAAGTTTCTTTTTCAATAAAGTTTAATCTACATATCAAAAAAGTCCTTAATTATTAAGAGTGATCACACAGCTTGTACATTATACCTGGAGAATTGTTAAAAAAAGTGTTTATTAGATTTCTATTAGGAAAATTAATTTAACAAAATTAATAATTTCAAATGATATTATCCTTGGCAATATTTAACATATACATAAATATGTGGTATATGGTTTGCTTTTAAACAGAAGAAAAAGCTAATTTAGACTGTTAAACATTTATGGCACTGACTAAAAAACTGACTATTTTTAATGGATTCATTTATATTAAATTTTATAATCTATAGGATGGGCACATATTGGAAATACATGTAAACAAGAGCCACCAAGTGAATTATTCTGTCATAATTATTCATGTTTGAAACAGTCTATGTTTTATTGGATGAAGACAAAAAGTGTAAAATGTTGACCTAAAAAGTAAGATGACTAATGATCAGATACCAAAAATGATCAGATATCAAAAACCTTCAACAAAAAGCTGATGTCAAAACTGCAAAATGTAATACTTGTGTAATGTCTCTGCTTTGTCAACATGGTGAAACAAATATAGAAGTTGTAGCTCTGATGCTTTATAACTGTAATTTATACAAATCAGCATCACCAGGAAGTCTCTATACAACACTGATAACATGTTTATTTCAACAAACAAAACATGAATTAGAATAATTCAACTAGTACAAAATATATCATCCTATCCAATTTATACCAGAATAAACTATTGCACATCTACAATGTCTACTGATATGTGGGAACTAGTAACAGGTCTGTGTGAACAAGGCAGTATAAAGCAAAAGCTACCTATTGGAAAAATTCTGAAACATTTGTACGATTATCAGCGCTTTACAGCAGTAAATGTTGATTTTTTCAGTCGTAACATGACTAAAACGACTTATTAAAATCAGTTTGTGAATGGGTTGTTAGTGGTATGTTGATCAGCTGTTCCTTTAACCTAGTTAACACCCCCTGAAACATATGGTTTTGTGAATGAAAATTAGGTCAAAATACATGTATTAAGTCATATGAAGACTTCAAAATCAAAACTGCTGAATCATGAAAAAAAAAAATGGGAGTGTCATGAAACAGTGGAATAGCCATGCATAATTGTTTATAAATACATGGTTCAGTTTCTTTTTTCATATGAAGAAAATCACAAGTCATGTTACAATGTATATTTAACTTAGAAAGATGGTCTCATAATTATAAATACCGTAATGCTATATAAAAAAAGCAAACTGTGACAGAAATTTCATACAAATTTGATTAAATGAAAAATGAAGATTCGTATTGAAAGAACAAACAAATGGAAATTTTTAATGAATATCACAGTTACTGTAATAAATATGACTGCTATTTCCTCCTGGCTTCAATTACACCATACTTTCCATAAAAGTAGTTCAGAAATGTCTGCAGCCATCTCCCTCAACTTGTTCTTGTATATATACATTTATTTGGAATCTTCTTCTTCCATAACCTAAAATAAAAAAGGAAAGTAGGACATATTAAAGAAGGACGGATATTCATTCACTTTTATGTTGCCAAATAACCATTACTGAAAAAGTTGAACAAATGTAGTGATAACTTTAATGAAATCGTTAAGGAGTTTTAACTTTGTTTTTTCAAACTATAACCATTCTTCTAACTCAATTCACTTTAGTTAATGTTGTTTAATAATGAATTTTTCATTTGTTTATTATTTGATAAACAAGAAAACAATTAAAACTCAACTTGTGGACATATAATGTAAGTACAGTAAAATCTTGATTTGGTGGTTAATTCAGGAAGACTTACAAAGAAAGACAATTAAAAATATACTCTGAATTCTAAAACATTGTAGCGACAAGTGAAGTGGCATCATTTTAACGAGGATTCACTGTACTGTGTTGATAAGTAAGTTGGAACAGATATCAAGGGTCATTATAACAAGGATTAACTGAAATATTTTAATGTTCTAACACTGATGAAATAGTTACATTTTGTATAATAAAAAAAATAAAATAAAATACGAACAATCAAAATACGATCTACACAACATTAGCTAGCAAGTTAAATGAGAAACAAGGTGGTGAAATGCAATAAACACTCAATCATGTGTCAAATGGCTTTAATGTTTGTGATGTAACCAAGGACTACAGTTGCTATATAAATCAAAGGGCCTTTAAATCGCTGGTCTTAATCAAAAGGTAGTCTTTATATAGAGGTGGATACTACAGCATGTTTAACTGTACATTGTGTTGACTGAAAGATCTATAAAACTAATCCTAAGTCAAAATGAACAAATTAACTTTCACTGATAAAAACAGTCTGATTATTAACCTCAACAATATCATGACCTTCATGTCAAGGTCAAATGCATTTAGATAGGCAAAAAATTAGCTGATAACTTCATACTTTGCCATCACATCATGGCCCTAATGTCATGTCAAATGTGCTTGATAGGATATAACTGAGATGATTATTGGCTATTGTATATTTACTGTGACCTATATGTCAAGGTCAAATGTGTACCTTGCAGGGACTTGATTATCCATTCCTGGTCTCATTTACATGGAGAAACAAGATCACCCCAAGTTGAGCAATATATACCCGTCACTGTTTGTTTGTGTGAGAGACCTGCATATTCTCAAAAAAATTGCTCAAAAACTATAAAAAGAGTTAAATGTACAAGCAAAAAGCTAATGGACAAACAGACAGCCAGACTAACAGCTCACCTTTTATATGTCCAGTCAAGTAATGGGTGTTTAATAATAATAAATAGAGGTGAAAGTTGCTGCATCAAACAAGACAAAGTGTAAATAGAGGGGAGAAGAGTAACCAACCTTCCTCAACCATGACTAATGATAGACTATATTTCTTGTACTGTACTATTTATGTCCATCAATGCTATTGTAGCTATGTGTCCCAAAGTCTAGATCATTTACTATAGGCATTATTCCAGGCTAATACAAAAATATAATATCAACCTTATTAGAAGAGAAATTGGGGTAATGGTGTCAAGTTTCTTTCAATTAAATCAAGGTGGTCAGTTCAGGGATGGTGGAGAAAACTAGAGTACCAGGATAAAAACCACCAACCTTCCACAAGCTAACTGACTAACTTTCTCACATTAGGGTCTGTCATAGTGGGATTCTAACATACTGGCAGTGAGAGGTGTGTGATCCATAAGCACTGAAACCAATCAGCCACCTAGATCCCTAAACCTTATAAGGGGACAGTCATATAAAATGTGGTTTTACAATCTATTTACTTGCAAGTTTACCAAGGGAGATAACTCCTAAACTGAGAATAAATGAAATTAGCTAGACATGACATGGACTATGTTCCATCTCAACGTGACTGGAACTGACTAACTAGTCCATAACAAGATTACAGTGAAGGCTTATATTAGGGATGTGTTTATGGGTGTGTGGTATTTATCTGTAGTCCAAATCAATAACTTACTCAAAATATTGGAATTTTTTTTTTTTAAAAATTATAGAATAAGCTTATATAGCTGGTCAATGCTGGACATCAGGCGAAAAACTATGGTATATTATTGTGATGTCCAGAGGTCAGAGCCAAACTGTGGTCAGTATTTATAATTATATTATCATATCTAACTTACTTTATAAGCATCATCTCCTTCTACATCCAGATACTTCTTACTTTTATACAATGTTTTGGCTTTTAGTACATATAACACAAATATATCACATATAATTGTAGCCTGCAACATAAAAACAAATAAAACAATATAGGCCTATTTCAATGTTTCTCAGAGATTTCTCTTTTATTCTTCAAAAATTATTATATTTATTATATTCTTTTATTTATTTTATTTGATTCTTTATAATTTTTTTTTATTTATTTATTATCAATATTTTTTAAAATTTATTTTATTATAATAGTGTGTGTGTGTGTGTGTGTGTGTGTGTGTGTGAAGGCCCAATTTGTGCTAAATGTTTATTTTATGTTTCCTTTGAACCTATTTTGTGTACTATTGAAATTGAAAAGTGTTACTATACCTACAGGTATTAATCAAAAAAATATATCTTTGGGAAAAATCTTATTCTGGAAAAACGAAAATAAAAGTTTGATAGAATTATATTTAAAAATACATGCATGAAACCCTTCAATTTCTTTTTTCTAACTTTTAATCAACAAAAAAAGCCAAAGAAAAATACCTACTTTCAAATTATCCAAATTGGACCAATCAAAAATATTGTATAGACCAGTAAATATAAACATTTTTACAGTCTTTACAGTGTTTCTTAACAAAGCATATATGTAAGCATGTAAAATATATACGAACTAATGCAGCACTTACAATGGACAACAAAGCCAAACCACTTCCTATGTTCATAAACAATGGTTCTGCATCAAACTTTCCTGCTGTACCAGTAACGGTTACAACAAACTTGATACCAAACACTTTATATAATGTCCGTGATTCGATTCCATTGTCCGACTTGTAATATTTGGCATATCTGAAAAAATAACTTTGCTGTCATTAAACTAAAACAAGAGGCCCATCGGCCTTAATGCTCACCTGAGGATATGTCCAAAATTGTTTACAAAGTGCAATATACAATGTACAAATTACAAAAAGTTTCAAAATTTTCGAGATTTCAAGATAATCAACAATTTAAGCCATCTTATGCAGCTATGACCTTGATCTTTGAACCAATCACCTTGAACCATCTATAAAAATAATCATCATATCAATACCTTCAATATATTAATATACATGTGTACATGCATATACAAAATATTATTAGTTTTCAAGACTACTTACAATTTAAGCTGTCTTATGCAGCTATGACCTTGACCTTTGAACCTATGACCTTGAATCATATATCGAAATGATCATCATATTAATACCAACAATATTCTAATATACATGCCAACACAAAAAGTTAATAGTTTCAAGATAATTCACAATTTCAGTTTTCTTATGCAGCTATGTCCTTGACCTTTGAGCCTATGGCCTTGAACCATATATCAAAATGATTGTGTTATCAATATCTATAATATCCCACTTCATGCCTATGCAAAAAAAATATTTTTCAAGATAATTAACAATTTAAGCTGTTCTAGGCAGCTATGACCTTGAACTCTGAACATATGACCTTGAGTCATATATTACAATGATCATCAAATCACAATCTACAATATTGTAATATACATGCATACAAAAAGTTTTTAACTTTTCAGTTTGCTTATGCATCTGTAACCTTGACCTATGAACCCATGACTTTGAAGTATGAATCAAAATGACCACCATGTCAATACCTACAATATTCTAATAACATGCCTATACAAAAAATTAATAGTTTTGTACATAATTAACCATTTTTGTATACTTTTGCATCTATGACCTTGACCTTTGCACCCATGACCTTGATCTATGTTTCAAAATGATCGACATGTCAATATCTAAATTTAACTGAAAATCCCATGCCATCATCACCTGAAATGTAAACAAGAGGCCAATGGGCCTTGAGGCTCACCTGAGGATATATCCAAAATTATTTGCAAAGTGCAATAGACAATATATTAAGTACAGAAACTTTACAAGTTTTCTCAGGTTAAGAACTGCCACAAAACTTAATCAGAAATATCTAGTTATATTTCATATATAAGTACCTAATATGCAGGAAGTAACTGTAGTGCAATGAATGATTTCCGAATCATTAACCAATTTCAGTATATTTATGCAGCTATGTCCTTGACCTTGAACCATATATCAAAATACCTACAATGTTCTAATATACATGCCTATTCAAAAAGTTAATAGTTTTCAAGATAGTTAGCTTTTGCAGCTGTGACCTTGACCTTTCCACATATGACCTTGAACAATACATCAGAACGATCACCATAGCAATACCTACAATATTCTAATATACATGCCTATACAAAAAGTTAATAGTTTTCAAGATAACTAGCAATTAAAGTCCTTTCAACATATGACCTTGAACCTTGAACAATAGAGGACAGGGTGGGTGTGGTACAAGGAGGTGGAATGTGGATAAAATGGATGTGGGAAGGGAAAAAAGATGGGAAAGGTAAAGGGAGATGTGTTGATACCTTTCAACAAAACAGTAGGAAAAGAATTAGTGAAGGTGAAAAGGTGGAGGTCAGGGAAGTGGAGATGGCAAGAATGGTAAATGAAAACAGAGGGACTGAAAGGTTGAAAGGGAATAAAAGGGAAGTAGAAGTGAAAAAGGTGAAAAAATTACAAGAAAATAACAAAAAGGGACAGAAGCTGACTCGAAAGGGAGAGCTTATGGAAAATCTTGTTATCTGACAAAGCTGCATACCACTTTAATTGATAGATGGAAGCTGATGAGTGTATAGGCTCAGTAGGGATTATTATTTAAAGCTGCATAAAGTTTTCCTAGGGAAAAATTAAAACGCTGCTGATCTACTTAATGATGTTCCTAATGAACAATGTTACATTTGGTTCAACGATAAAAGCTCGAACAAATACAGAAATTACAATAATTTCCAAGCAAGATGTAGCATGTTGGATCTAATTTTAGAACATGGTTATGTCATAAAACAAGAGGCCCAATAGGGCCTGTATCGCTCACCTGGCACATCCTTATTTGTTCTTTGCTTTTTCTTTTTAAATATATTCAATCAATAAAATATAAAACAAACTCACTAGCAATATCCTTATTTTCTATTATTTCAAGCGCTATGAATCATAAAATTTCTTTCAATTGGCCATGTACTTTCAGAAGATTTAGGCTGAAATAAACCTTATTTGCATGTTACATAATTATTGCAAAAAAGGAAAATTGTACAGAAAAACCCATTACATATGTTTTATCCCCAACATCTAGTTTCTATGTTATAAATTTCAACAAAATCAGTATATACATGTAAATAAACCCATAGTGGCCATTTTTCCATTTTTGCTATGGCGGCCATCTTGGATTTCCGACAGACATGTCGGATACAATTTTGAATCTATACCACCCAAGGACCTTCCACACTTCCATATCCTTTCAATTGGCCACGTACTTTAAGAGAAGAAGATTTTCAAAGATTATGGCTAAAAATAAACCTTATTTGCATATTACGTAATTATTACACAAACGAAAAATCGTAAGGAAAAACCTGTTATATATGTTTTATCCCTCGACATCTATTTTCTATGTTTCAAATTTCAACAAAATCAGTACAAAAATAAACCCAAAATGGCCATTTTTTTTATTTTTGTTATTTAGAGTAACGGCAGCCATCTTGGATTTCTGACAGACATGTTGGATACAATTTTGAATCTATACCACCTAAGGACCTTCCGCACTCAATATTGTTTTCAAGATAATAAGCAATTTAAGTCTTTTTTTTTGCAGCTGTGACCTTGACCTTTCAACATATAACCTTGAACCATACATGAAAATGATTGTCATGTCAATACCTACAATATTCTAATATACATGCCCATACAAAAAGTTTATAGTTTTCAAGATAATTAGCAATTTAAGTCTTCTTTTGCAGCTGTGACCTTGACCTTTCAACATATGACCCTGATCCATATATCAAAATGATCGTCATGTCAATACCTACAATATTCTAATATACATGCCTATACAAAAAGTTCATAGTTTACAAGATAATTAGCCTTTTAAGTCTCTTTTGAAGCTGTGACCTTGACCTTTGAACATATGATCTTGAACCATATATCAAAATGATCGTCATGTCAATACCTACAATATTCTTATATACATGCCCATACAAAAAGTTCATAGTTTACAAAATAATTAGCATTTTAAGTCTTTTTGAAGCTGTGACCTTGACCTTTCAACATATAACCTTGAACCATATATCAAAATGATTGTCATGTCAATACCTACAATATTCTAATATACATGACTATACAAAAAGTTTATAGTTTTCAAGATAATTAGCAATTTCAGTTTTCTTTTGCAGCTGTGACCTTGACCTTTGAACATATGACCTTGATCCATATATCAAAATGATTGTCATGTCAATAAATACAATATTCTAATATACATGCCTATACAAAAAGTTCATAGTTTTCAAGATAATTAGCAATTTATGTCTTCTTTTGCAGCTGTGACCTTGACCTTTGAACATATGACCTTGTATCATATATCAAAATGATCTTTGTCACAATACCTACAATATTCTAATTTACATGCCTATACAAAAAGTCAATTGTTTTCAAGATAATAAGCAATCTAAGTTTTTTTTTTTGCAGCTGTGACCTTGACCTTTCAACATATGACCTTGAACCATATATTAAAATGATTGTCATGTCAATACCTACAATATTCTAATATACATGCCTATACAAAAAGTCAATTGTTTTCAAGATATAGTGACAAATATATAATTTTAAGCAATTTTTCCACTTAGTACCTTATAATTTCCCCATTTTGAGCCCCATGGCTACCATTTGTGCAAATCTGAAACTAGATGACCTAGGGATGGTATAAATGAAATAACTAAGGTATATCTCTTGTACATTCAGAGGAGAAGATTTTTAAAGTTTTTCACTATTTCCCCCCTTATGGGGCCCCAAGGGGACATAACTCTTTCATTTTTGCAAATCTGAAAGGGCTTCACCCAGGCATAATGGTAACCAAGTTTCATCAAATTTGGCCCAGTGGTTTTGGAGAAGAAGATTAAAATGTAAAGTTTACGGACGCACGCACGCACGCACGCACGCACGCACGCACATACACACGCCGCATCATACCATAAGCTCACGCTGGCTAAAGCCAGGTGAGCTAAAAATCGGGTTATTCAAATGCAACTTACAAATCAGTGAAAAACGATCAATTAAACACAGAACTTCATTGAATTTGTCATTTGTGACATAGTAAGGGATATATAACACCATTGCAAATACATTTGGATATCAATGATGAACAATTAATACAATTTGTCATGTTTCACCTTCGATTCGTCAGAATTCCCGTACATCCATGCACATGCTCCAAGCTCATAATAATCATCATAAAACATTGACCAACCCGTTAGAGGATTCCATTTAGTTACAGCTGTTAGGAATGAAATTTTAGAAAATGAATCTTACAGATTGTCATTAGAAGTTATCTTTTTTTTTTTAAAAAATATATTTTTAGAAAATCAAAACAAATTCAGAAAACTGAAATACTTAATGCAGCTTTCAGTATATTTTTATATTGACAGGCATTACCTGAAGTTATAACCTTTAGATATGCTGTATAATGCACTATCTAAACGACGAAAACTGTACTTAGGTAAGCATTCATCTTCTGAGAAATCAAGGTTACAGTTCCAGGTGATCAAAATCTGCATCACACCACCCTGATCAAATATAAACATATATACAACATGATGTATCATCACACCGCCCTGATCAAATATAAACATATATACGACATGATGTATCATCACACCACCCTGATCAAATATAAACATATATACAACATGATGTATCATCACACCACCCCGATCAAATATAAACATATATATGACATGATGTATCATCACACCACCCCGATCAAATATAAACATATATATGACATGATGTATCATCACACCACCCTGATCAAATATAAACATATATATGACATGATGTATCATCACACCGCCCTGATCAAATATAAACATATATACGACATGATGTATCATCACACCACCCCGATCAAATATAAACATATATATGACATGATGTATCATCACACCACCCCGATCAAATATAAACATATATATGACATGATGTATCATCACACCACCCTGATCAAATATAAACATATATACAATACAGCATTAGGTATAACAATTATGACATGTTACAAGAATGCGTTGTCATTCGTCTGAAGTTTCTTGTCAACTTAATACAGTTAATTAGTTAATGTTCAGGAAAGTAACAGTTATAAAATCTAGAAATTATCTGAATACTTTTTATTATGAACAATTTTAATCAATAAAATACTTTTACTATAAAGATCTTTAATCATTTATCTATATTGTAGATTTTGTTACATTATTAAACATTACATTAACAGACGAAACATAATTTTAAAAAAAACATATTTTTTTCCACTTTTTCTTCATGATTGCTAATTGAGTATACATAATCTGATATTTAAGCATTTTATTATTGTTGAAAATATGTTAGTTAATCCACAGTCCCAAGGCAAAAATTGTTTCAAGCTTGATAAGTTTAATCATTTTATTAGTCAAAAGATAATTCTAGCATATTATCAAATATTTTGAGATGAGTTTTTTGTTGTCAAAACTAAAAGTCAATAGAATCATTACAAACAGATAATGCTATCTTTAAAATGTTTGTTTCAATAATGTTTTAATTTAACTTATTATTAATTGATGCTAATCACTGATTAATCTAATCAAACTTCAAATAATTCTTAACATCGAGTACAGTAAAACATTGTTATAATGCCACTCAGCCATACTGCCACCTAGCTTATCATTCAGTATATAGATCATTCTTGTTTATTATGCTCTATCGTGAGGAATCAATTTTTTTTATACAGGCTTGTTTCCCGTGGAATTGCTAATACATATAAACTGCTCATTTGGTCTTGCTTTTTCAACAACCTTAATATAATGTAAAATTACAGCGAGCATTAAAGGTTGAAGTATAAAAAGTGTACAGTGTTAAAGTTTTTTTGGAATTTTTTAAACAAAAAAAAAAAACCAAATAATTTTCAGTTGTAGAGTACCAGTATTAGGCCAATTCAACTTACCAATTGGTAGATTTTTATCCCCGCCCGCCCCACCGAAAATGTGCCTCCCCAAGTTATTTTATTTCCGTTTCCCATCCCGGGCATATTAAATTTCTGTTCCGGAGTTATGTCAAGTCCATGGCATTTTAGAAAAGGGTTTAAGGCACTCTCGTAAAAACTGGAAGTGCGAGTTTGAAATAGAAAGTAGCTTCATACATGTTATGGATAGAGCATGGCTTTCTTAATTTTGCATTTCACCTGTGATCTGAAAAAATTACGGGCATGGTACGGGGCAAATATAGCTGACACTCAACAGTCAGTGGAGGTGAACAATAATTTAATAAGTGACGATATAGACAAAAAGGGCCCTATTGCCGATGTAGATGTCAACCATGTGAGAGTGCTAGTTTTCGTATAAAATTAAAAATAAAACCCTCCCATCTGCCCCAAGATTTTCTTCCAACCTATATGAGAATCTACTACATTGTATTTAAATTGCATTGGCCCTATGAAACCATTTTAGTGCTAAACTAAAGCATTAAAGAACATAACTGTCTAACCAATGAACAGGTGGCAATACTGAATAAATCACACCTATATAACAAAGTTTTACTTGTATTGTATCAAATTACCTCCTTAGCCATATCTGTATAGTTCTCTCCTGCTCTAGAAGTTATTTCAGATAACACAAAGATTGGACAATATTTATTAAGAGAATCGTCGGGGTTGTATCGACATGAGGATAATTCTTTATCATTCTTGAAAAACAAAACATTTCTCCTGAAATACATGCCAAAATACAATGTCTTATTTATGCTGCAAAAAACCAAAGCTCATAGCTTTCATCTTCTATTTTGTCATTAATTTTTTTCCAGTGTTTTACCATCTCAAACTTTAATTTCAAAAGCTGCTAGCGACGAGATTCCCTTTGTGGTACCTTAACATTTGTGCAAAAAAATTATTCACATTGCAAGTGTACTTTTTTCCCAGTTAACATTTTCCAATAAAAACAGCAAAACTTCAAGAATTTGTGAAGTAAAAATTTTCTAAAACATTTCACACAAATGTAAAGGGGGTAACGATTATGCTATATTTTAAGGAACCCCTTTGCTTAGCATGCTATTTTTTTCTAACAGAAATGGCAATTTGGTATTTGATACTGACTAACAGGAGCATGCAAGTTAGTAATATTATGAATACACATTAATATTTTGCTAAAATGATCAGGATTAAATAAATAACAAGAGGCCCATGGGCCTTAATGCTCACCTGAGAATATCTCCAAAATTGTTTACAAAGTGCAACAGACAATATATCAAGTACAGAAAATTTAAAGAAACTCAAGAACTCCCAAAAAAATTAATCAGAAATATTCAGTCACATTTCATTAATAAGCAGCTAATATGCATAAAGTGACTGTAGTCTTCTTTTGCAGCTGTCACCTTGACCTTTCAACATATGACCTTGAATCATATATCAAAATGATTGCCACGTCAATATCTACAATATTCCAATATGCATGCCTATACAAAAAGTTAATAGTTTACAAGATAATTAGCAATTTAAGTCTTCTTTTGCAGTTGTGACCTTGATCTTTTGACATATGACCTTGAACTATATATTAAAATCATCGTCATGTCAATACCTACAATATTCTAAAATATATGCCCATACAAAAAGTTAATAGTTTTCAAGATAATTAGCAATTTAAGTCTCCTTTCACAGTTGTGAACTTGACCTTACAACATATGACCTTGAACCATATATCAAAATGATCATCATGTCAATACCTACAATATTCTAATATACACGCCTATACAAAAAGTTAATAGTTTTCAAGATAATTAGCAATTTAAGTCTTCTTTTGCATCTGTGACCTTGACCTTTCAACAAATTAACTTGAACTATATATCAAAATGATTGTTGTCGCAATACCTACAATATTCTAATATACATGCCTATACAAAAAGTTAATAGTTTTCAAGATAATTAGCAATTTGAGTCTTCTTTTGCAGCTGTGACCTTGACCTTTAAACATATGATCTTGAAATATATATCAAAATGATCGTCATGTCAATACCTACAATATTCTAATATACATGCCTATACAAAAAGTTTATAGTTTTCAAGATAATTAGCAATTTAACTTTTCTTTTGCAACTGTGACCTTGACCTTTCAACATATGACCTTGAACCATATATCAAAATGATCGTCATGTCAATACCTACAATATTCTAATATACATGCCTATACAAAAAGTTAATAGTTTTCAAGATAATTAGCAATTTAACTTTTCTTTTGCAGCTGTGACCTTGATCTTTCAACATATGACCTTGAACCATATATCAAAATGAGTGTCATGTCAATACCTACAATATTCTAATATACATGCCTATACAAAAAGTTAATAGTTTTCAAGATAATTAGCAATTTAACTTTTCTTTTGCAGCTGTGACCTTGATCTTTCAACATATGACCTTGAACCATATATCAAAATGATCGTCATGTCAATACCTACAATATTCTAATATACATGCCTATACAAAAAGTTAATAGTTTTCAAGATAATTAGCAATTTAACTTTTCTTTTGCAGCTGTGACCTTGACCTTTCAACATATGACCTTGAACCATATATCAAAATGATCGTTGTCCAAATATCTACAATATTCTAATATACATGCCTATACTAAAAGTTAATAGTTTTCAAGATAATTAGCGATTTAAGTCTATTTTTGCAGCTGTGACCTTGACCTTTCAACATATGACCTTGAACCATATATCAAAATGATTGTTGTCGCAATACCTACAATATTCTAATATAAATGCCTATACAAAAAGTTAATAGTTTTCAAGATATAGGTACAAATAAATAATTTTTAGCAATTTTCCCACTAAGTTCCTTGCCATTTCCCCATTTTGAGCCCCATCGCTTTCATTTGTGCAAATCTAAAACTAGATGACCTAACTATAAATAACTTGTCATAATCCTCCTCAGGAGCTATGCCACTACTTTCCTTATTACTACAGTATTTGGAAGTCCCCAAATCTATTTTTTATGTTTTTTCTTACAAGTCTCCCTTAATTTATTGCAAAACCCCATTACAGACCTAAAATCTGATTGCACAAAAGAATTACATAAAAATTGAGGGATTACGGCAGAGGATTTAATTAAGGATATAGTCAAGAATTTGGTAAAAACAAAGATTATTGGTAAGTTTGAGATGGCAACTAAACTTGATTGTAAAACTGACAACTGGAGGGAAATGAAGGAGTCAAGTGTTTTTTGGTTTTTTTTGTTTTTGTTTTTGTTTTTTTTTTAATTATTTTTATTTTTTTTAAACAACAAATACATCATTTGTTTTGTAATAAAATATCTGAATAGAAATCTATCTCTTTGATCCCTAATAAAACAGGTTATTATCAGAAATTGTTTTACGATACAGATTTCACTCATAGCAATTTAAAGAAAACTCTTAGATTTAATAACTCTGGGTTATAAAATATTACCTCAGCCCATTCAATGGGATTCATCAGCATATCATGTAATACCCCCTGCAGTTTGTGTGGACAATTGTTCCAGTGAATATAGAAATGTATAATTTGATGTTTTCCTAAACAAACAAAGATATTCAGGAAAATTATGATGCAAACTTTTTTAACAACATTCCACACAAACACGAAGAAGTACTGTATTACATGTATGCAAGTCTATCTTTAGCAATTTTGACCAATTTTAGTTCATTTCATAAGCCAATCCACAGAAGACTGAAAAAGGAAGCAGTTCCATTGTTTTCTGTCAGTTTTACAACCATGCAGAAAATTGTCTACTAGTTATGTGTACAGATAACAGAGTTAGCTCTGGATTCAAATAAACTGTCACCATAAACTAAAAAAATGCAAGTTTTTATATTATTTTTTTCATAGTGTTATTAAACAAATATTGGGCTATTTGGAAACTAATTTATTGGATGGGTCCTTCCAAAGATTTAGCAGAAGTAAACCAATCAGAATCATGTCAGGATGTATACACTAACAATTTTTTCTGAAAAAAATTTGCAACAGATTCTTTTTGTTGTCTAGAAAAAGTATTCTTCTTAAAAATCACCAAGAAGTCAAAAAATCAAATTTGGTGACATTGGTGAAGCCCAGAGTTAACTCCGCAAAACAATATCATACAGGAAGTTACAAACACAAACCCTATAAATACTGGTCATTTTAACTGGTCATATACCTCTTTAGCCACTTCAGTATAATTTTCACCTGCCTCTTTAACAATTGTCCCAAGTCGGAATATAGGACAATCAACATTTTGTCCAAAATCAAATTTACAAGTTTTCAGATATTCATCTGAGGCTTTTGATGGTAAATTTCGCCTGTGTGAGAAGTAAATAGTTTAATCAAGTAAATGACTTGTATATTGATACATTGTATAAAGAATACAACAAGAGCTTCGCAAAGCAGTGCATTAGAAGACCTGTGACATGTTTGTCAACATGCTGATAACATTATGCAATATATTAATGTAATATTGAAATTACTTTTTTTCTGTTCATACTGGATTTAAATTCACAATGGTGTTTGTAAAAGGATTTTCCTCGTTGTTTTCTCCTACTCAACATATTTCAAAATGAAAAATGTTAACGGCAAGCTTCATTAAAAGTCTCTCATACTGTCTAGGATTTATGAAGCCAACATATAAATATCACCCAAACATCTGACTTGAACCTCCTCAAATAAAACAGCCATTTTAATAATTGCTACAAGTAACGAATTCTTCATGACTTCACTTGAAATCGTTAACACAATAAGTAGATACCTTATATTGATATTATGTATTTATGCATATGACTACATGTATATGTCTCTTTATTGTTTATGAGGTCAATTATTGAATAAGTTGTTGTTGTTATTTCAAAATTTTGGCAAAAATTATAATAATTACTATATTAAATGACCACAGAAAAAAGTATAAAATATTCTGTATAGATACCTACCTTTTTACATTAAATTTGGGAAATTCTATATTATTTTTCACAAAAACTGTAAAATTTTCTGATGACTTTAACAATGGTGGATTTGGTCTGAAAATACAAAGTGCATGTTTTATTAAATTGAGTTTAATTAGTTTCAAATCTTTTTCACAAAAAATAAATCTTTTTTTAAATAAAATTTGGAACATCATAGTTATAAGAAAAGTCATCGATATTTTTTTTTTTTTTAAAAATTGCATCTCTTAATAAGTATTCAATATCCTCATCTTTGAGTTTTCATTTCATAATTTCCAATAATTCTAGGTGGTGGAATATTTTAAAACACATGCTTACAGATCATAATGCTCCTCACTGCCTAGGTTTGAACCTAACTTTGGCAGAATATTGTGTGAGAAACACAGTCAGTTTGTTTGCCAAAGGTCAGTTGTATTTTATGGGCACTCCAATTTATTCCACCAACTCAAGGACTTCCTCAAAATACATGTAAGTGAAAAAAGCATTGTTGTATAACATTATACCAGTCCTCCAAATCTATGTATATCATGACAATATTTCTTAAATAATGCTGGCACATTTATTCCATTCCATTATGTGCAATGTATGTGGTGGATTTGGTAAAATAAAATATTCTATGTTGACAAGGTACATGCATATAAAAATAACACTGGGATATGAAATGAATTTGGTAATGTCAAAATGTATAAATACAAGACTGTGCAAAACCATCAACTTAAAATTATCACGTCCAAAATGAGAATCTAGTAAAAAAAAAAAAAACAAAAAACAATGGAATCCAACAACAATGAAAGTTAATTGTGCAAAATCTGAAAATTGAAAAAAAAAATCTGGAAGGTATTTTTCTTAACAAGTGGAAAACATCGAACTGTATATAATTAGAGAAATACAACTGAACTATATAAAACACATTCAGAAGCATGTAGTGTAGTTAACTGACACTGATATGTACTCTTACATTTCAGCTGCCCCATCTTCCACTGGACACCAACTGTTTATAAAACAAGTTTTTCTAACCATATCACAGGAACCATTCGCAACACCTGATAAATAGATACATACAATTTATCTACTAAAATTGTTAAGAGAAAATATTTAAGGTACTGAGAAATCACTACCTACAAATGTTTAGACAAATAACAACATTAGTGTTTCTACAGAACACAAAGCAAATGTAAGATATGAGGCATTGGTGGCCAAGGCTCTGGAGCATACAGTGACAGATACATTATAACAGTGCCTTGATTTGAAACCCATTTGGGTACATCTTTGTTTTGTCAATTCAATTGCAAAAGGTTGGCAGTTTTCTTCAGGTACTCTGGTTTCCTCTTCCATTGGAAAGCTGACACCTCATTATAAGTGATACAATAAAACTTCACAGCTGATTGACCCATAACAAAAATTAATACAGCCATTTCTACTTTTATTAAAGAAGTTACAAGCCCAAGAAATAATCTAGATTTTAGGGTAACCAAACTTTTCTTAAAGTGTGGGAAATCGAGCCTGTATTGTGCACAAATTTTAATATGAGAGTTTAATTATGAAAATTTGATAAATTTGGTAAAATAAAATATTCTATGTTGACAAGGTACATGTACATGTATATAAAAATAACACTATACATGTATATGAAATGAATTCGATAATGTCAACTTAATGCCAAATTAGCTTTAAAATAAATTAGTATTAAATACATGGTACACATACCATTGCCTCCTGGGATAAATATTCCTTTATATTTTTCACAGTCAGCATCAGTATTACAAGTAGCACCTGCTATCTTTGGATCCTGTAATGATAAACAAAACTTTTAATCATGATATTCTTAATAAGAAAAAGCCCAAAAAATATGGGCATTGCTACTCCCTAAAAATAATTTTGTTTAAACTACTACAATACTTGATTTAAAGACAGCAAATAAAACATGATTTGCATATTTGTATGTCTTAATTGTCAAATCTAACACTTAAAAATTCTTGTCAGGCATTCAAAAGTCAGTAACTTGCATGTAACTCCAGTTCTCTGCTAATCAAACAAAAGGGCAAGTTTCTCAGATTCCAGTTTGAACACATTCTGTTACTATCTATTTCCAATAAAAATAACCAATAACTTTTTGGCCTTTTTTAAAACTGTCCAGACTTTCTCAAGTATGATATCTGTTTAGGACATGACTTACCTCTGGGTATACCATTGGGGTTGGTAAAATATCTGTTGTATAAGGCATTACTCACCTCTGGGCATACTGTCTGAACTTGATCAGGGGTCACTATAATGTTTGTTGTCACAAAAAATGCATTGTTTTCCTGTAATATCAAATAAAATGATTATTTAACAAGAGATCCATGAATGGCAAATCTCATCTAAAAGTCTTCTATGGAAGTTAAATCAACCACCAATGTAATTTGGAATTTGCACCAATGTAAATGACCACACCCCCATCAGGAATTAATGCATCAAGATCAAATTTAGAATTATCTGTTATATCATTTGTGATCACATCACAGTGCCTCTCAATGCCTAGATCCGAATTCCAGTTATATTTAACAGCTCCTAGTGTAAAAACAGTTTTCAGTTCCCTTACCAAAAGTTAGGGACTTTTTTTTACACAATGGAGCTTCCTTAAGCATGTTAAAACTCACTCACCTCCTCAGTATGTGTGAAAGATTCTTAAATGGGCATACAACACCATTACTCCCCCACTAATAAACCATTCCTATTGTTTTTTCAACATCAGTTCAAAATTAATTTTAATTGTAATATAATACAAGCATAGAACAGACTTGACTGGTGGTAATGTTTATACAGTAAAACCTTGTTATTTTGTCCCTCAGTAACTCTGACGCTTATCACTACTGTATATTAAATTTCCAAAACCTTTTTCTTTTAGGGCTGTTCCATTAAAACATATAATGCACCTGGGGACGGCAATTTAATAAAAAATATATGCCAGGCTGGTCAGAATGGAAAAACAAATCCATCGTATGTTGTGTTGGACATAAAACACATCTATGGGTGGTTGGTCTAACGTAATCTCTCCAAAAATGTTAAATATAAGTCTATGGGTTTGTCGGTAGTTTTTATCGTTAAAATTTTGGTAATTTCTAGTGTTCCATGTCGTAGTATAACAGTCATTTCCGAATGGACAAAATCTGTGTCAATTTGCCCTGGATACACTTTCGCCGGCCCAGATTATATTCACCCTAGATCCGTTCGTCCTAAGGTCCGTTCAACCCAAGAGATTTTCCATCAGAAAACAACTGATTGTAAAGGATAATAGTTTGAAGTCATCTCTGCATGTTAAAATAAGATACATCTTGAAAAAAATCAACTTATTGATAACGGAATAAAACCATATTAAAAGTAGGGCGAATGGATCCAGGACGAAACGTGAACGGGGCAAAGTATATTTTAGGACAAATATACCCTATAATCGAAAGTACGAGTAGCTGCCCTTGTTTTCAGTTTTGTTCTGCATTCATGACTGACACTGATAACGACTAATGGTATTTTGTGCAATAACATTCGGATATTAACTGATTAAGCTGGAGCAAAAGAAAACATCCGAGGAACTTGCATAAAGATGGCGCGAATGTTGGCAGATGAAGTTTCAAGTTAATATATCCATTTATGCCATATGAGGATGTAAGAGTTTTGGGAAAAATTAAATCTTGTGATTAAAGAAATAAATAAATTCTATGGGGGGCTGTAAATTGCTGTATATGGGTGGTCATAAGAATTTGTAAATCTCTTCTATGAGTGGTTACCCAAAATCAAAAGTGCCTTCCCCGGGTACCTCATATGTTTTAATGGAACAGCCCATAGGTTTTTCTGTATAAACCTCCTCAATTTAATGCAAAATCCCTTTATTATTCCAAAAAATAACAAACAATGGCAATGAATGAAGGGTTTACTGTATCTTAATTATGATTTACCTGTGGAGGTACAACATAATCAGCGACATCCCAAACTGTATTGTTCAATATAGGTACTTTAGAGTCTTCAATGTAAGCTACACCTTTTAGTTTTGTTGTTACAGCACTCTCCACACTATCAAAATTCTGGTATCCTTTTTTATAAATAATGGCATACCTAGAAATAAAGAATTCTAGTGTATATATATATATATATATATTCTTTCTGGTCTTTCTTAATGGGTTCTTTTGGTTGGTTACCATATAAAGCAAGAAGAGTTTGAAACACTAGTTCTAATGGAGAGGTGGTCTTAATATAGAGGTCCTTGAAATATGAAACAAAGGATCTTGGTAAAAACTGTTTTAAATAAACAGGTGGTCTTTAATTAGAGGGGATTATTTTCACAGTATTTACTGTATTCACATTTGTGATAACCACAGTGATCACTTCACATATAAATGCTTAAGGAAACCAACCAATCACAAATGGAATTTCCAGTAATAACTTACTTACCAGTAACTTCTGATTTGAGAAAATTACAGATAAACAAAAACAAAAGAAGATTTATGTCTGAAAAAATTAATAAAATTTACATTTATGATTATATTGAATTATATGATTTATTTTATAAACCAAAGTATTTTTATTTATGAGGTGGTTCATAATTTTGTATACAATGATATTAAACTTGTACTTTGGGTTCAAAATAAATATCAATTTCTGAATACAGTTTACTTCAAAATGATACAATTTTTTTTTCAAAATGCAGGAAGGAAGATTTGAGGATTTTGACACTTTATCAACTAAGCACCTTGTGAGACTTATATATAAAATTTGATTTTCACCATTAGCCTAGACTGTAACCACTAGGCATGAAAGTTCAAATTTTAGGGTGGAGCCAAATTTATAACTGTGTTGCCTGATAAATGTGTATTCTTCATCTCAACTTAATCATGTTTCATCTCTTTAATCTATAAGCAATATAAAAAGTGAATATGAAATTACATGCTTAAGGTTTTTAAGATGGCATAAAAGAGTACCATTCATACAAAAAAAATCGTTTTTCTTGGGAAAGCCCAAGTCCCCTGGCCCCTCCCATACACATATTTTTTGTCCTTACAGCCTTAGTGGATTTACCGTGTCTTTTTTAATTGTAGTATTTTTTAAGAAGCGGACATTGACAACCCTAAGTACTTTTATTTATCTAACTCTGTAGAGTAATAAAACAGAAAATTAATTTCGAAATACAACAGGATATATTTTACATGTGGTAAGTTTACTTTCACTTTGAACTTGCACTCCGATATATCAACTTACCCTATCACGTAGGCAATAATACATAGCTGAATAAATCTATTGAATACTCCGACTTTTTTACTTCTAATATGAACAATTCTTGGAGTGTCATACTCAAAAAACACACCAAAAGCAGATCTTACGATGTTAGGAGCCATCGTACCTGTAGTAGATCTTATTTTGTACCAGTCACATGATATTACTACATGGGAGTGTTCGTTATCTCACTAAAGCTACCAAGGTTGAACTTCACGAGATCATGACTGACTGATCACTTGTGTCAACATTGATTGATTGATTGTTTGATTGATTGATTAAACGTGGTAACATCGCGTTTGATCAAACAAGGCCACCCACTCTATAACACTTTTTAAAGAAAAATATATACTATTACAATAACAAGTTTAAATAGACACGCCGGGTTGCCGTTAAAAGTTAATTTCTTTATGTTAAATAATGTGTGTTACCACCGGAAATGGAATGTCCTGTTTCCTAGGGATTAACCAAGACAAGTCGTCAGGAATCAACACAAAATGAAGGGGAAAAATGAAATAAGAGACATATAAACATGCGTGTTAATTATCATTATACTTACTACTCTTGACCTGTTTTTTTTTAACGTTGAGGAAGGTCATTATTGTAGTGGTGTGTAGTCCGAGAGATCTGACATCGATTTTATTTTACTTTTCGACTTTTGTAAAGTCGAAAAGTAAAATAAAATCGATGTCAGATCTCTCGGACTAAGTGGTGTGATAAAATATATTTATATATTATAATCTTTTATTTTGACAAACAAATAACCACAAGTTTATTTTTTATCCTTATTATTTTACAAAATTTTAGGATGATAAGTATGAGGCGCCGTTTCTATATTTATTCACTATTTTAGCATATGCATAATTCATTTATGGATATCCATAAATCGAATTTAACACATGTAAAATTATTTAAAGATATCCAAAAATAATTTTGCATATGTAAAATTCGATTTATGGATATCCATAAATCGATTTTTGCATATGCATAAATACATTTTTACATATGTTAAAATGCTGGCTATTTTTGCATATGCATAAATCGATTTTTGGATATCCATAAATCGATTTTTGCATTTGCAAAAATAGTCGGTATTTTTGCATATGTAAAAATCGATTTTAACATATCCATAAATCGCGAGTGTGAAATGATTTCTCCCCAACTATTTAGTGCGGGTCTATTTCGTGTTTATTATTACGTCTGTTTGTAACATTGACGAATTCGAAAACATGAAATCTCGCTTTGTCTGAAATCTCGTTTAAGTCTCGTGGGGGGCAAAGCGAAGTTTATATATTACGATTGTTTATCTAGTGTACTGCGATATCGTTAGTTTTTCGTCAGTTTTAATGAAATTTGTAGTAATATGTTTTTAAAAAAATTGTTAAATATGACTGAAATTAATAATAAAAAAATCATTTAAATGAAAAATTAATTTATATTTAAAAAAGACATGTCGGTCCGCAAGCGTTCAAAATTAGTTAAAACTTTTTCAGTTGTATAAATGGCACTAGAGATGTGAAGGAAATTAAATTTATTAAATAATTTAAATGATTTTATAAAAATATTGCCAGATAAGAAAATGTAGATCTAAATCAATTTGAATTTACCAAAAGTAATTTTATTCCGCCAACCAGTCGGTATTTCGATTAATTATTTCAAATTAATCTCAAATTAATTTATTTAAATTACATAATATAATTTACATTCGTTCTTCCCACACATTTTGTCAACATCTCAAAATATTTACAAACAGCATTTACTAGTTTATCGGTGTATGGATACCTGTCAATCAATTTAGCAAATTGCAAGGTAAGATCTTGATGTTTACAGGTGATGGAATGTGCCTAATAAACAGGATGTCCGCCGACTTAGATTATTGATAATCTTTTAATTAGTCGCATGTTAGATTATTATGTAAATACATTCAATATAAAGAAAATATCAAAATTAAACTTTCTCATGAAAATTTTGTTGCATAGATTTTGAAGATATCATTATTTTACCTATTAAAAATGTTCTAATCAAAGCGATTTCTACTATGAGCACTTTTTATAATTATAATTATTATTTTTGTGAGTGAAAGACCTTAAGTTTGTAGACTTGCATCTTAACCACGTGGCCACTGTAGCCTCTAAATTTCATATTCTGAAACAAACTATCTTAATTTGTGAGACACTGTTCTTATGGGTATCAGATGTAAAAAAGACTGTCCGAAAAATTAAAAAAAAATCTTAACAAACAGTCAAATTTTCTAGAAAGATGAATAAAGAATATATCAAGCTTATAGCTACACTGTATACATTTGCAATTAAATCCATATTTTTCTAAATTTGTTTGAGATACATTCGAAATTTTGAAAGAAAACAATAGATATTTCCGAAATAAAATTTGCAACATGATGTTTATAAATTATCCTTTCCGTGGGAAATTATTTTATAAATTATCCTTTCAGTGGAAAACTTTAAATATGATCATACATGAATAACATATCAAATTTAAGTATGAAGATTGTCAATCTTTATTATACAAATTGAAATGCCTATTTGATGTGAACAGCCTGGAACACTACAATTTCGGTAAGTATAAAGAGCAAACGGGAGTAAACGAGAGATATAAAAGAAAAGTTGATTAAAATATTTTGCCTACAGAAGGTTCAGTAGACGCAGTTTAAAAATGAACAAAATAAAAAAATATGACTCTAGGATGATTTTTAATGAGTTTACGGCGAAAATATGTATGCATATGTACGATAATGTCCACCAATACATGTTAGACAGGAGTAAACGGGAGAAAATATAGAGAAGTTAATTAACATATTTGCCTACGGTGGTAAATGAAGTATGAAAAAAATTAACAAAATAAAAAAGAATTATGGCTCGATTCACTTAATTATAACTCTTCACTGAAAAAGTTGGAAAGATTCGCAAAAATGTATTTTTAAGCTAAACGCTTATTTATCATTACTGTGATGTGTGGTATATTGAAATGCACGAGAAATACATCGTGTATTAAATTACAACTAACAGAAAAATATAATTTATTTATTATTATTATTTTTTAATAACTAAATATAATATTCAATCAATACGATTCTTCTTGAAACCGGGATTTTCATTTTATTTTTAATTGATCTTGATACATCTTCAATGGTCAAGTACACATCCAGTATAAAATGTATTTGGTTTTCAATAAACATCGCGGTAGACGATTTTATATTCCATCACAGCAGAAATATTCTTTGCGGTGGACCGCAGTGAAAATTTAATCCCTTCTAGTCGGCAATTTCAAGTCTTTTTTTCCGATTTTAGATGTAGATAATAAAAAGAATGTCCAGTTTTTTCAGCCGATTAACGTATATTTTTCCACGTGGAATGAAAAGTTATATTTAGATTTCAAACTCTACAAGATATACAACTGGTCACAAAAATAATAATAATAAATAATAATAATAATAAATAATAAAATAATAATAATTAAAATAATAATTAAATAATAATAATAATAATAATAATAATAATAATAATAATAAAACCCCGACTCAAAGCCAACAAGTACATAGGCTAAATGAGATTGGATTTCGATTTGCCCCCCCAGCCTCGTTTTCAATCGTAAGAGTTACTTCCCCTGTCATGTTTTCGAATTGGTCAATGGCAACTAACCCAATTTCTGATATGATATCGACAGCTTTGTCGTCAACATGCCGATCATCAATTTCCAAACACCTCAATGATATACACCTCTGATATTCGTTCTTTCCTTTTATTATTTCTAGCAGCCATGTTGGATTTTGTAGGGCGAACCGTCGCGTGGAAATGTAATCAGAGACATATATATCAATGAATATCTTTGATGTAATGAATCGTAATGTAATAAACACTTTAGTTTTTAAATATGCGTAGGCTTATATTTTTTCACTTATTTTGAAAGTGCATTTATTAACCATAAAGAAAATTAACGATTTTTATTTGTTACAAGAGAAAAATATTACTCTTACAATATACCGGAAAGTATTTACTTCGGGATTGATATTTGGGGAGAACTCAGTATTTTCAAATTTTACAAATTTATTTTTGGATATCCATAAATCGATTTTTGCATATGCAAAAATGCCAAATAATTTTACATATGCATAAATCGATTTTTGGATATCCATAAATCGATTTTTGGATATCCATAATTCGATTTTTACATATGCAAAAATACCGACTATTTTTGCATATGCAAAAATCGATTTATGGATATCCAAAAATCGATTTATGCATATGTTAAAATACTGAATAAATATAGAAACGGCGCCTCATAGATAAGTTCATTCTTTGCGTTTCTCGATTATTTACCATTACTGATTTTTTTTTTTTTTTTTTTTTTTTTTTTTTTTTTTAAATAATTCTGTTGTCTTATCACATACGGCTTATAGCTGCATTAAGTTTACCCATTTTTGCTAAAAATAATTGTCTAAAACTATCATATTTTTATCAATAAAAATTGGTAAAAAAATACTGCAATGATAGCGTTAAAACATGGGTGGAGTGGAGTGGTGTAATGGTGTTTTACGCCCGAGTCAAGAATCTTTCACTTATTTCGAGGCGGTAAGTTCTTGGATGGTGGAAGAAACCGGAGTGCCCTTAGAAAACCACCGACCTTCGGCAAGCGAACTGACAAACTTTCTCACACTAGGATCTGTCCCGAGTGGGATTCGAACCAGGCGGTGAGAGGCACTTTGATCAGTAAGCGCGCGCTTTAAACCACTCGGCCATCGAGCCCCCCACCCCAAGGGCGCCGTTTCCTAATTGAAATCAGGTGTGTGTGTGTGTGTGCGTGTGTGCACCCTTGACTTCATTCACTGCTCTTATTCTCTTTTACATTGTACCTATCAAGGTGTTACTTATTGTTTTAGAGGGATATATTATCCTCAAGACGCCTAAATTCGTGGTAGGGTCGAATTCGTGGCAGATTGTTTACACCGGATGTCATTTACAGGAAGTACATCACTGCAGTCACTCAAAGTCAAATTTATAGGCGCCCAAAGTGTTAAACTTTCCATACTTAGTTAGAAAATTTTTAACTGATAAGAAAATATAAAAATGTCAAAAGTTTTGATTTTTTACTTTCACTATTGCCAAATTATTTTTGAAGTTATATCTTTATTTTTATTCACAAGTAAAATAAATAAGGATGTAAACTATGTCGTCTAGAAGAAGAGAGTCTGGCCTATTTACCCGATCAACATCTGAAACTTTTGTGTCGAGTAATACTTGTTTTGAGTGTCATCAAAATCGTGTGTCTCTTACGCTATATTTAGTAAAATTGATGCATTTTTCACTATATAATATGATGTAAAATGACGTGAATTCCGCATGTCATACCGAAAATGCCTAATCGATTTTAATCCTTGTAATAGATGTGTAATCAATAATAATCCAAACATTTGCGTTGTTAATCTAAACTAGATCATCGGAAATATAATTTTTTAAAACAGTCAGTTTTGTAAACCCTAACCAGGATCTCGAAATCTCGTGATCCGAGAGACTTCCCACGAATTTGGTCACGTTTTTTTCAAAATGGCGTCTACCGAGAGGGTTTTGTTTACAAATGGTGTTTTCCGGTATATTCATATGAAAACAACTAAATTTTTCTTCATTTTAAAGCAAAGTGCAAAAAATGAAAAACGGGATTGACTTTTTTACTATTTACGTACGATTAACCATTAAATTTAGCAACAAACTGTTAGTACCACGAATATTGGCGACAGGAGGATATTCCTTTCCTCATAAAGGGCCTGTGTAAGTTTGAGCCACGTTTCTGACGATAGCATTTTCTTTGACGAAACAATTGCTATAAGTAGCCGTACTGTAAGTGGTTTGATGCTGAAAAATGATGAAAAACCTGAATTTGAAAAAAGCCAACACAACATAGAAAAAACAAACAAAAAATAAGTCAACAAGACATTTGACCAATAGATAATGAGATTTGTAACTAACCATAACACGGTCCTACTTAGAACGGACACTGTATATGATAAAATGATATCTAATGATGTGGTTTAAGAACCGACGATAGGTTTAAAATTGTTTGTTTCTGTACAACTGCATTTAGTTTTCGCACTTGTGTCGCCACGTTTTCCTCAATTCGATACAGAATCGTTTGGGGATATTTGTGACGTCACATAAAATTTGTAGTGACGTCATTTAAATTGCTTTTCGAATATTGTTGAAATGTGATATCAGATAAAAAGTGACAGGTAAGTCCATAACAAGCAACGAAATAACATCGACCGCCAATCGTAACAAAAAATTCACGACTAAAATTTCAGACTGAAGACGAACCGCAGAATAAAACAAGGTAAAATAATACCGAGACAAAACCTCAGACTTTAAATAAAGACTCGCAGATTGAAGAAAGGTAACATATTAAGTAAGACTTAAGACAAGCATCGCGGAAGTAAAAATGTAAAATATTGAGACCAAAACACCAGAGCAGACTTACAACAAGCATCAAAGAATGAAATAAGGTAATATTTTGGACAAAACACTCCAGACTTACAACAAGCATCAAAGAATGAAATAAGGTAACATATTTTGACAAAAATTTCAGACAGCAGAATGAAATAAGGTAGCACATTTGGACAAAAATTTCAGACCGCAGAAAGAAAACAGGTAATATATTTTTGCAAAAACACTCCAGAATTTCGACAAGCTTCGCAGAGTGAAATAAGGTAATATATTTGGACAAATTCCAGACTTACGACGAGCATTGCAGATTGAAACAAGGTAATTTATTTGGACAAAACCCTTAGTCAAAATAAAGACACCGTGAAATATAATAAGGCGACGTTTTGGGACCAAAACCCTTAGTCAAAATAAAGACACCATGAAATATAATAAGGCTACGTGTTGGGACCAAAACCTTTAGTCAAAATATAGACATCATGAAATATAATAAGGCGGCGTTTTGGGACCAAAACCTTCACTGGCCTCAGTCAAAATAAAGACACCGTGAAATATAATATAACGACGTTTTGTGACCAAAACCCTCAGTCAAAATAAAGACACCATGAAATATAATAAGGCGACGTTTTGTGACCAAAACCCTTAGTCAAAATAAATACACCGTGAAATTTAATAATAAGGCGACGTTTTGTGACCAAAACCCTTAGTCAAAATAAAGACACCGTGAAATATAATAAGGCTACGTTTCGGGACCAAAACCTTCAGTCAAAATAAAGACACCATGAAATATAATAAGGCTACATTTTGGGGCCAAAACCTTCAGTCAAAATGAATTAATAAATACGCCGTGAAATACAATAAGGCTACGTTTTTTGGACCAAAACCCTTAGTCAAAATAAAGACACCGTGAAATATAATAAGGCTACGTTTTGGGACCAAAACCCTTAGTCAAAATAAAGACACCATGAAATATAATAAGGCTACGTTTTGGGACCAAAACCCTTAGTCAAAATAAAGACACCGTGAAATATAATAAGGCTACGTTTTGGGACCAAAACCCTTAGTCAAAATAAAGACACCATGAAATATAATAAGGCTACGTTTTGGGGCCAAAACCCTTGACGAAGACCGTAGGATAAAACAAAAACTTCAGATTAACAGTTAGACGTGCAAAGCAGAAATTTCTGACTGATAGTTCGAATGTATGTAAAATAGTACATGTATATACACTTGTGTCTATGTTGCAACCATTAAACATGATTTTAAGGTCTACTTTAAACAATTATATTCATGCCATTTTATAAATTCACCGGTTACAAGATGTGTGAGAGTATATATCAAAAACAGAAAACTATCAGAATGTTATGTTTTTTGTTCAAGTAAACAAAAATTATTTTAAAAAATCTTGTTTTAGAGTTGAAAAGTTCGGATAACGAATGGATTTCAACAACAAAGAGACCACCATCGCTATCAACTCTGCCGATTCTGGAGTTGGTTTACAGTCACAACCGATACTCCCTATATATCTGAACAATGCGATCAACTTGACACCCATCGTTCAAAACCAGATCCAATGTGTACCCATTTCACCAACGTATGGAAATGCACAGGGTATTGTATCTACCGCACCACCTGGACGTTGTTTTCCTACTTCTCCCGTCATTCAATACAATGGAGCAATATCATCAAAGGGTGGAACAATGTGCTATTCGGGACATACACTCAGTCCGTATAAACATGAGGTTTTTGAGAGAAGACTGATTGTCTTGAACCCACCAGAAAATTCAGTGACGAAAACACCCACTGTAACCTTAATAAAAAGGCAAAATTTGTTCCCTGGAGCTTTGGAGAACAGTGACGTCACACAACATACAAAATCAAATCTTGTCAGTTCTTTACCGCCATCTACAAATGTATTCAATACTTCAAAGAGTTCATCGGATTCTCATAAATACGCAAGTACAAACCGAATAATACCCAACAGCCCGATAAAATCTGTATCTCATTTAAAGATACAAAAAGACGTGAAGCGAGTCGACCCTGATGAACTTGCTAAGGTGATGAGTAAAATGCCTAGCCCTCTAAGCGCAGAAAAAACTAACAAGATACTGATGAAGTGCAAAATAAATCTGAAAACGGCAAAGACAGAGAAGATTAGATCAATTTTTAAGAATGATCCACAAAAGTCAAAGGTCAAGGACAAAATCGACGGTCAAAGGTTAAAGGTTAAGAAAAATATTATACAAGAAAAAGGGACAAAGGTAAAAAATTCTAAATCGTGTACGTTAACACCAGGAGGTCAACAAGAGAAAGAAAGTAACTCAAAAAGAAAACGAATACAAAAGAAAGGATCCAAAACAAGTTTGAAAGCAGAAATTTTACAGAAAGCTGGTGTAAGTTCAACGTCTAGATGGCAGAAAATGTCAAATATAATTCAAATCCTGGAGATTCCTGGTTTGACAAAGTACAAGATGTGTGAGGTTCCGATATTTTTTATGAACGGTACAAATGAACGTTTAGTATCGGATAATTCAGACGATACGTCTGCTTATATACTCTGTAGTTCTAACGATTCCATTCTGGCTGTCATGGTGAATTTTATCCGTCCAGATCAGTATCGGATGACATTCACAGGCGAAAACTATCCAGTCAAGCCAACAAAAATGTCTGAAAATAAAGATACTTTTTCTCTGAAGAAGTGTATATTTACACCTTATGTTGGTCCCTGTAACTTGTTTGTCTGAGGGGACACACATTGTTGTGTTTGGTGAGTTTACAGACGGGTGTGTGGCGGATGAAGCAGACGGTAACAAGGCGACAAAGGTGACGTCGTCAATGGATCTGGCTCAGATGGTGTCCGAACTCCAGTCTGAATGGTCAGGTGATGACAATTTAGTTATAAATCCCGATATAAAACCAAAATGTAACAATCCACTTTATAAAGCTATGTGTAAGATACTGAAGTTAAAGTATAAAAAGAACAAAAACCAAGGCATGCATGGAAGCGAAAGCACCATTAAAAAGCCCAAATATCAGCTAAAAGTCACTCTAAAAGAAACAGATAAACCTCTGATAAAGCAACAAAAAACAAGCAAGACAAATATTGTTAAAAAGACAAAATCAAAGCACCAAGAGTTTAATAAAGAATTAATAGACATTTTAGAGAAACGGGAAGGTTGATGTTATGATGACCTCCTTGAATATTAATAACATCACAGCATCATTAAGCGACAAAACACGCGCATAAGCCCACATTTGCACATACTTATATTTATTGCTAACGATTATTATTGTACGCTTTGTGAGATGTTAAAACCAAAAATTATCGATCAATGTGCTTAACTTACAAAAGTAAATGGTATATTAACCAATGAATGTCGTAGTATTGTGTCAGCTTTTTTTCTTTGATGTTCAAATCATCTGACTTTATGGTGTTGACCAAGTTATTTTAGAAACAAATTTACTGCATGGCATGGAACAGAGTTTGATATTTTGTCTGAAAGCATGCAAAATGCGTTACCAGTCTAATGTTAAAAACATGGCCAAAATCAGTTTTCATGAAGAAATTGCATTGATTCACACACACACACACACACACACACACACACACACACTGTAGAAGACATATTGTATGGTAACTGTTACACTTTTATAATGATATGTGTATAACTTAATGGGGGAGGGGTGGGGGTTGGTGATTTGGACATGGACGGGTATGTTTGTGTATTATTTGATAGATTTAGCTGAAACTTGGGGATGATAAGCTTTTTCTTTGACAAACGCAATAAATAGGATATGACAAGCTTTTTGTTGACCGACTGAACAAGCATTTTTTAAAAATTGGAGATGTTAAGGATTTTTGTTGTCAAATCAAATGAATCATAGATAGGGTTGACTAACATAAGGGGAGTCTTCAGATGGGAAGAGGCCACAGGGCAGAATTATGAAAAATCTTTCAAAGCTCAAATTTTTTTTTTTTTTTTTTAACTACATTCTAGCTTTAAATTAGCTTTAAAATCAGGCCAATCAGATTTCTTATTATCTTTATTAGGAGTGTCTAATTTGTTATTTCAAAGGTCTCAAAAAAGTTCATTTTGCTGCAATCTCTTTCTTTCTTTTTTATTATTATCCCATGATTTTGGTTACATTGGCTATTAACATGTGCACAAATATCTTTTTTCTCTTTTGAATATCATAAGCTCATTACTATTATTTATACATTAGAGCATACCTTTAAGACTCTATATATAGAGACCAAAGAAGGTAATTTAATCCCATATACAAACTGCATTATACAATCTTCATCAGTGTACAAAACCCAGCCACTTATACGGTCTCTGGGTTGCTTTTATTCGTAATATTTCAGGACATGTGTTTACACTTAAGCATTTTATAATTGAAATACATACGTACTTTTCATTAAAGACAATTTTTTTTACAACCTCAAATTACTACTGAGTGGTATTTATATAAAATTTAAGTCACATATTATCATATATATAGATTTCAGAACCATAAAACTCTTATATGAAGACAAATCTATCAATAATGTTGATTGAAAAAATCAGGTAAGTGTCATTAATGGCTACAAAGTACATGTATAATGTATACATCAAACTGAAGATAAAGGCTTGTAACATTTCATCATAATTTTATTACAAAGATAAAATTGGTTATCCTACAATCAATTACAATATATATTGTAAAAACACTCTCTCCATAATGTACATATATAAATAATGAGGTTTTTGTTTTACATAGTAAAATAAAACACTAAATATCCAAAAACATCAAAACATCACTTTCATACATATACTAGTAGTTTTGATATCAATATCAAAGTAGGTATTTATCTATAATCCTGTGTTTCAAAAAGGCTTTCAAGTTTTATCATGTCATGACATAAATTCTGATTGTTCTAAATTTCGCTAAAACAACTGATCATTGGATGTAACCAATGGCAACATTAACTCTGTGTCCAGAAGTTTGAAGCTTGATTAGTTGGATCAACTAATTAACCATTTTTGTTTTTTATATTTTATCAAACTGTTATGAAAATTTCCTTTCAAATGATCAAAATTTAAAAGAATTTCATCACAATGAAGGATTTTGATTTAAAATGATTGAATGATGCCACGTCAATTTTTATTCATGCTTTTGATCATATTAATCACAGATTAAACTTATCAAGCTGAACAACTTGGTTCCTGATGCAGGGAATATTTTCTTCCCAAAACTCTGAAGAAGATTTAGATTATAGTGTTTCATTACTGTCAAAATGACTGGGACCAAATAGAAGTCATCCATTTTACTCTACTGGGAAAAGAATATTGAAAAAATGTCCAACTTGTTAATTTCACAGACAGAAGTTATCCTTTACTCAAAGTCTCCATCAGCGGGATTCTAAAAGTACCATCAGTACAAATAAACACTGACTATGGTTTTGATTCTTTACCTTCAATGGCTTGATTGTATAAAATATGTGAATGAATTGCTGAAGTAAGAAATGATAATAGCTAGCTGACTAGCTGCATACTAGACTTATCCATTCTCACCCCCCCCTACACACATACACACACACACACACACACACATAGACAAACTGAGATGTAAGTTGATGAGTTTTTTGTCAAATATTGATTCATAAATGATGACACAATGATACACATGTAATGATAAAATAAATGCTATGCTAGATAAAGTCTATGATAGTCATTAGCACCAAATCCAGCGTTACATTTAGGACATTTACGCTGCCTGGTTTCATATCGCGTCTTTAAACATTCTAAACAGAACACATGGAAACACTTAGTTAATACAGCATCCTTTCTGTTTACTTTACATGACGGGCAAGTCAGCTGGTCCTGAAATAGTCAAAATAATACAAAATTAATTATACTAAAAAATTGTAACTATGAATTCTATTGGTGGCTTGGTTTTTTGAGGGTTGTAAATTTTTATTAAATACTCCCAGAATTTGACACAAAAGTCAATGAAAAATTTCATGAATTTTTGGTAAATATGCCCTTTCTTGATACAAGTGTTAAAAAAGAATTAAAACCTGTATGGGATTTAATTTCATTTTTAGACATGTTTAAAAAAAAAGTGTTAAAATGAAATTATTGGCTAATCTGAATTACCTAATAAAGATACTCAATTGCTAATTTAAATACTAATCATGCATTGAAAATCTTGTCAAATATCTAAAACACTGAAATGAATGCCATATCACTGTTATGATAAGTTTTATGCTGAAAATTATAATGATTATACTATAACTCGAAGTAAAGACTGCAAACCAAACCTGGTAGTCTGCAAGTCATCAAACTGGACCATTCAATCATAAATAGTATCATATTATACACCTGACTTACATGTAATATATCAGTTTTAAAACAATTAAAGAAACATTAAGATAGGATGTAAATTTACCTTGTATTCTTGTATTTCTGCCATTAACACTTCATCAGCAGCACCTGCCATTTCTATTTTCTTTGTACGTTCAAGTTTTCTCTGAAGTTTGGCTATCTCTTCCTAAAAATTTACATTTTATAAAATTTATAAAACCTTCAGAAAAGACAAATTGCTGATACTCAGCATCATTTTAAATTGTAAAAAATTGAAACAATACAAATTTCATATATTTTCCTCTGATCCAAACAATCAAACATAATTTTGTCTCCTGATACCTTGAAAAGTTATTGGGAACAATAATTTATAATGCATATAATTTTCACTCTAAAATAAAGATAATCATATTTCTAAAAACATCAGAGGATAAAAATTAAGATAAGCAATCTTGAATTTGTTTGAAAATAATTGATTGTAGAGAGTTACCTAACGATTGCTCTGTTTTTCTTACAAATGTCTATTAAAACATTGGTCATAATGTCTGAATATGAGCCAGAAACTAATATTATTGGTGTTTAAAGCTCAGATGACATTGTTTTAATGGTCACTAATTTTCTGTTTTATAATGTACATATGTTTACATGTCATGTTTACCTGCATTCTTTTATATTTAAATGTTTCCTGTTCTAATGCACTCGTTTTTTCTGCTACAGAGACTTGTGCTTCTTTAAGCTGTGCCTGATACTTGTCTAAGTGGAGTTTTAAATCTGCCGCAGTCTGTGAACTCTCTACTGCTTTTCTTTTGTGTAATTCCATTGCCTGCTGTGTCAATCTGAAATACAAAATTGTGTAAAATATTTTAAATCTATCTACCAACTAAGATAGCCGAGCATGGAGGGTGAGACTTCCTTCTCAACTGGACACCCAGACCTCACCCTTGTAAAACGAAAAATCAAAAGGCATGATTAATCTAGGATAATCAACAGGATAATGATGAGAATGATGACACAATTTGACAAATAGCTGTCACAAATAAATCAAATATAAATGAATCATGAGCCTAAAAACCTATCAAAATGTTTACTCACTGCACAAACAGTACGATCTATACAACCCACAGAACCTAAAAAATATGGGGTTTTATAAAAAGCTTCAGTTTGTCTGAAATTTGAAGCAAATAATCTTTTAAACCTTGATCTTAATGGACAGATGGTCCTTTTTTGGAGGTGGTTGCTTTAGCAAGCTTTACTTTTCTAACATTTTGAACCAAACAACTGTTTTTACTGAGCACCATGGAACATGTAAAATTTTATGTTGCATTTACATGTACAATAAATAAGTAGTAGCAATAATTCCTGAACATACATGTACTAAAATTTAAACTTAAAAATGCATATGTATTGAAAATAACAAAGATTATTATTAAGAAACTAGAAAGTGAAAAATAGATGGATAAAGCAAGGAGAGGGTGGAAAAAATAACCCACCAAACTGTAGGCTTGTTAGTAGGAATGGATTGAATGATTTAATGGTACTTATGCCCTAAATGAGATTATTTCAAAAACAATATATCAAGGTGTCAGTTCTGCGATGTTGTGAAAAAAACAAGATTGCTGGTAGAAAACCATGGACCTATGGCAAGTTAAATGATTTTTTTTTTTGGACTAGGAACTGTTAAGTGATAGAAAATCATGGACCTTTGGCAAGTTAAATGATTTTTTTTTTTTTGGACTAGGAACTGTCAAGTGATAGAAAACCATGGACCTTTGGCAAGTTAAATGGTTTTTTTTTTTTGGACTAGGAACTGTCAAGTGATAGGAAATATATAGAGGATATTTAACAGTGAAGTATGAATATGAAATTTATTTTGTCGAGTGGAGTGAGAAAATCAATATTTTCACGAGACGGCACAGCTGTCGAGTGAAAATATTGACTTTCTCACTTCACGAGAAAAAATAAAATTCATATTCATACTTCACTGTTAAATGTTCTATTTATTTTATATCACTGTTTGAATTGTTTTTGTATCTGACATGTTTGGTTAATTAAAACAATGGATTGCGCTGTTTACGTACAGATGTGACCGTTGTTGATGATAATAAACAACATTGACAAGGTACACTGTTATTCGCTCGTCTAATGAATGACGCAATTCAGAAAAACCTGCGGCACTGAAGTGCAGGTACAGGGCACCCGTTTGCAATAATAAAAAGGGGAGTAACTCTAATAAAAAACCCTCTAAATTGCACGTGAAGGAATTCAGAGTGAAATACATATATTTTCACCGGTGAAATTATATGTATTTCACTGCTGTGAAAATATGTGTTTTATCAGTTAAATATTTTCCATTATTTCATTATTGATATAAAATAAAATCTGTTATTAATGTACATTAAAAACAATTCAATCAGTGAGATCCCTTGCTTAATATTACATTGCTAATATTCACTATCACTCCATTTATTCATTGAGAAAAACTTCAATGAAGGAAGGAAACAAGCTAATAGCTATATACCCTAATTCTTTTTCTACAGTTGATAATGTATTCTGTAAGATTTGTTCTTTTTCTTCCAGTTTTCTAACTACCAGATTCTGTGCCTCAACTTGAGCCTGCAATGTACCAACTTGATCAACTAAAACTTCTTTCTCTTCTCTCAATAACTTCTGAATCTGATTCGATTTTATTCTCTGTAATGTTTAAAACAGATAAAAACTAAATAATTGAGTAACTTAGAACCACTTTTATTTAAATTAGTTAACACAAAATAAAATGAGTGAGTGATTGTCTGCATGCATGAGTGAGCAAGTGAGTAAATGAGAATGTGTGTGCATGAGTGAGTGTATGAGTTAGTGAGTTATTGTTCAAAGTCACATAAGCATTACTTGATTTTAATAAAACTTTTAAAACAAGATTTAATTTGCCATGATAAACAGTTTAAATTTTTATATCCAACAACATGGCTTCAAGGATCTTGCATTGATGATGTTCCCTTCTAGGTGTTTAGTCAACACAGTTCAGCATAATGTGCTAGACAGGGTGTTGACATTGACAACATACATTAAATTCAATGACGTGTATTTAACATTAATGAGAGTAAACAAGAAATCTAGGTCTGATGAATGCTTTATCAAAAATGTTTAAAACAGGAGGCAGATTTTGCTATTTACAACCATGTTCATGTAGAGGTGAGAACATCTGCTCTTGTATAACTTGGTGAAAGTAAATTAAGATTTTTTTGTTGCTTTTAGGTGAGAAAAAAAGGAACAATCATCACATAACCTGGAAAAATGTTAAAAAAAACCAAAAACCCCAAAAAACCCAAAATAGACACAAAGAATCTGTGATAATGATACAAACCTCAGACATTAATTTAAAGTTAGCATCGTCTTTCTCTTTTAGTTGCTGTAATAATCTGGTATTTTGTTCCTGCATTTCTTCAAATGCTTGACCAGTTGATTCCATTTCACTTAACAACACCTCTTCTCTCTGAATCAAACAGAAAAATAATTATAAGTTATGTTATATCATATACATCTTATGAAATGAATGCTTTATGAAATACCTTCAACTTGATATAAATATTGTTGTAGTAATGGACAAGAATAGCTACATACTGTATTGAGAATATTTCAGATAGTTGACTTTTAAAGATTCTTTTAATAAAAGTTATATATACTGTAAACATACCAATTTTAGCAGTGTATTAATTTTAGCGATTTTTGCACTGAGACAGTAGCGCTCATTTAATACACTGCTAAAATAATGACTAACATAACTCTCAAAAGTTGTTTTTCCAAAATTTAAATCCACACGAATAAGTCGAGTATGTAAATTGCACTAATATATGTACATGCTAAAATTAGTACATTTACATTAATAATTAAAGCTGCATTAAGTTTACCAATTTTCAGAATTTTTTTTGATTTTCTAAAAATATATTATTTTAAAGGTAGATATCTTCTAACCACGATCCGTGACATTATTTTCTCAAATTTCATTTCTTTCAGCTGTAAATAAACGGAATCCTCTGACCGGTTGGTCAGTGTTCTACGATGATAAGTATGAGCTTGGAGCATGCACACGGATGTACGGAAAAGCCTAGAATCGAACGTGAAACATGACAGATTGCATTAATTGTCCTTCATTAATATCCAGATGTATTTGAAATTGTGTTATTTATCCCTTACTAAGTCACAAATGACAAATTCAACGAAGTTCTGTGTTTAATTTATCGTATTTCAACATTTCGAAGTTGTGTTTAAATGACCCGGGTTTTGATGACGTAACCATGTTCTAATATTAGATCCCAAATGCTGCATCTCGCTGGGTAAATACTGTAATTTCTGTATTAATTCGAGCTTTTATCCTTGAACCAAATGTAACATTGTTCATTAGGAACATCATTTATTAGATTAGCACTATTTTAATTTTTTCTTTGGAAAACTTAATGCAGCTTTAAGGGAGAGAATAGTGGGATATGTGGATTATCCTAACATAATCACCTGTTTTTGTGACGCTAAGTTTTTCTGAGTCTCACTTATTGTTGATTCCATTTTCTGTATTTTCCTAATGGCATCTTCTTCTGCAAGTTTTCTTCTTTCTTTTCTCTCTGCCTCCTGCATTTTCTTTATGTGAGCTTTCAATTCTTCTATCTCTTGTCTCGCTTTTTTCTCACCAGCCATTAGCTAGTTATCAAAGTATAAAAAACAAATGATACAATACACATATACTATCAATATACATGTAACAAATGCTCTTCTGTTAACAATGAAATTCAAGTTTGTGAGAAGAGTTGTTTTATTCCTTCATCTGATATTATGATATAGAAGTCTATTATATTTTGATCCTATTTCTGGAAAACCTATGACTTTATTGGGATATAATAATATATTAGTCTACAAAACAGCAGTCTAGAGCTGTCATCATTGCATGTACTAATTAAGACTGAAGTGGAAGCATATAGATACAGTACTAAGCAGTGTACTAGTGCTTTTTGCCCAAATCAAGATTCTTTAACTTGTATAGAGCAGTTGGTTTGAGGTAGCTGGAGGAAACTAGAGTTCTTGGAAATAATGACTTGCCTTCAGAAAGCAAATAAACCAACTTTCTCTCACACTTGGCCATAAGTGGAAGATCATGGGTTCGAACCCCGACCAGGTCTGACCCAAGACTTGAAAGTGGGTAGTGACTGTTCTTTCGCCAAGCACTCGGCATTATGAAATGAAAGTCATGGTTCTTTCGGATGGGAACTTAAAATAAAGGAGGTCCCGTGTCATGGCACGATAAAGAACCCTGCTGTATAATGCCATCAGCGCAACGCACAGGCAAAATTTCTGCACTTTTGCCTATAGCTCGTGACATCTCGATATAAGTGAAATATTCTTGACTGACCGTTAAACACCATTACTCAACTCAACTCTCTCACACTTGGATCAGCCAAAGTGGGATTCAAACCTAGGTGTGAGTGATGCTGCAAAAAAGTAAAGGCCCATTTTAGAAAACTTGGCCACAGATGTCTCTGTTACATGTAGGAACAATATAAATATCAAATGTACATTTTGAACACTTGAAAAAAAACGTGGAAACTATCTACTCGTGTAATTTACGCACCCGCTAAACTTAAATTTTTCCAAGAAAAAGTGCGTAAATTACATGGGTTTTTTAAAAGTTATTAATAAATAGATCTAAACATTTAATGTGTAATTTTTACCTGTACTTTGTCTCTCTGTTCTTTCGGTGCACTTTTATACATGTCTAGTAATAACTTTAATTCTTTCTGACTGGCCTGAGCTTGTCTACAAATATATATGTATATATATATATATTAACAGTAAATCTTTCATTTTACACCTACAGGCAGGTCAATCTACATGTAGCAGAACAATAAAATCTACATGTACTATTACATATCTATCCACTGAACTATCAAGAAATGGTGTTTAAAGTAATATAACTTCCAATAAAGACAAAGGAAATGGAATAATGAAACTTAATTTCCTTTTTTAATTTATAAAGAAATTTTAAACACTGGTGTTTTTGCAAGTCCATTAAACTGAAACAGTCAGATGAATAATGTAACATGTACATTTTGTAACTTAAACACAATATCAAAATGATTTATAGGTCATATAAACACAATTGCTCTCAATCTAGTTTTTTTGCAAACTCTTTTATATCCTCAAATTAAACTAGCACCATGATTAAACAAAAGTGTTTATTCAGGACAAAATCATCTTACACACACAAACTACATGTTTTAGGTATGTTTTTGAGGGGCTAACAAAAATGAATGTATGATCAGTTTGAGAGGCCATGAAGAAAAAACTATCAGTGATGTTGTGTTTTGTTTGTGACTGCATATTATAGAATTTTTTTCTGTTCACTTACCTATTGATTTCTAGCTACAGCAAGACTCAAATTAGTGAAAAATGCCAAACTTTAAACTCATTAGATTTTTTAATCTCTTTTTTTTCCGTAATAAGCTGTAACAAGCACATTGACAATGACGGTGGGATGATACACTTACTTTAGCTGTGTCCTTAACTCTTTAATGACTTCAGCATCAGTTTGTCCTTTCTCTCTGTAATCTTCTTCTTTTTCCTCTTCTTTATTTAATATACTTGATGTGTCAATCACATCTGGTTTAGAGGATTGTGTAGGTGGAGTAGGTGGGGCCTGTGGTGTAGGCTGTGCTGTAGACTCGGTTCCTCCACTACTGGTATTGTTGTTACTACCATTACTGTCTAACTTCTGTTCCGTTACATTACCCTCAGCAGCTTTTAACTGTAAAAAAACATTTAGGATAAATCAAACTAATTTAAAAAAAATACTCAATTGGACATTTATACAGATATTGTATGTGAACCCATAAATATGTGTAATGGTTAAGTACATGTTATGTTACAGCACATTTATACATGAATTTTATATGTGAACCCATTAAATGTGTATAAGGTTTAAGTCTGCAAATTTTAAATGATGTCTGTTTTGTGTCAAAAGGCAAAATTTAAAACAACAACGGTTACAACAAACATGCCTTATCAAAGTATACATAACTTGAAGAATGTAGAGATTTATACCTGAATTCAAAGGAAAATAAATGTGTGAATGTTTTCTATTACAAATAGTTTTTCTTTACTATGGGTTTCTGCATAAAGTATTTTTATGGACACACACACACACACATACACACACACATATATATATATATATATATATATATATATATATATATATATATATATATATATATATATATATATATATATATATATATAGAATACCTTATTGAGTTCATTCTGATAGTCTTTCATTCGTCTTCTGTTTCTGCTACTTTCAGCCTTCAGTTGCTGATTGTGTTTTTGTAAACTTTGTATCAAGTTTCTCATTTCATGGTTTATAGGACCTAAAAGAAAAATTACAATATAAACTAGATATATACTAGATAATTCTAAAGTTCAATACCTACTGGAAATATGGAAATAATAAAACAATGGGGTTCACCAGCAATTTGACATAAGAGAACAGTTAATGATCAATTGTTTCATAAAATCATTATCTGATATTGTTTCTAATCACATCTTTTGTTCTAATTTCTGGAAGTCAGAGATGTGAAGAGTCTCATTACAGATTCTTCAGTTTCTTCAGTCTGACACAACAGACAGATATGGCAAATGTTCTATGAGGTTAAAGAGAGGATTGTGTTGTTGAAGTCACATTGGAAATAAAATAAAATTTTGATGATACCTGTTTGCTCATTTTGTGCCAAGGTTTGCTCAAATTCTATTCTCAGCATCTCATATTCTTTTCTGACTTGGGCCAAAGCATCCTCTAACTGTATACACTCAGCTCTAAGTTTCTTCTGACCATCTAATTCATCTCCCTAAATACAAATGTATAAAGTCAATGACTTTACAATAACACATTAAAATGTATTTGTCTAAAAGATGACTAAATTTAATACTGTTACAAGTGGACAAAAAAACAAAAATAATGCTGTTGGCATGAAAACTACAGAAACTTTTCTTTAAGTAGGTTTGGGCCCCAGTGACAGGGTGTTCAAAAGCAAACAATTCTTACTTTTTTCAGGGATTTGTCGAACTAAGAGAAAATGTTATTAAAACATAAAAATGTATTGATACCATAAATGAATGAATCAACTGGGATGTAAAACAAACAATAAATAGGCTTGGTATATATCTCTGAAGAATGCTTCCACTCCAAATCCATAAAAAAATAAATCTTTGGATTGTTTCACAGATACTAGATTTAGCCAATTGTATAAATAAAAATTGGTTTGAAAAACTTTGTAAATGCCACCATGTTATGTTTAACATCTTTCAGGTGAGACAATAATTACCTCCATTTGTTCTACTTGTCGTAAGTGATTGTTTTTACTGGTCTGTAGAAGTCCTCTAGATTCCTCCAGTTGTGTCCGGATCTGCATGCTGTCATTATAGAGCACAGAAAACTGAGACTGTAAACACTTATACTCTGTTGTCTCCACAATAACATGTTCTGGTAAATGTTGTAACTATAGAAACAAAACAACAATAAAATTTATCATTTATTATCTATTTACTTTACAGTACATTACAGTTATCTGTCTTAACGGAGCTATTGGACCTCAAAATGATAACTTTTGTCCCTATCAAAATAATGTCTGTGGTCTTACCTTGGCCCCTCGTTTAGTCTAAGTTGAGTCCTAAAAATCCCCTTCTGCCTTTATACATGTACATTTATATATACAAAATTTATGTTAAAAGGATGTGTACTAGAATGCTTACCGGTACCCAATTTTTGAACAGGGACTTCATTTTTATAAGATCTAGACCAGGATGACCCCACCAACATATTTTTAGTTTGAACACTGCTTTATGCAATCATATCTAGAAAAAGCTATGAATTATCATTCAATGTTTAATTTATTGTGTACCAATATCATCATACAAATATAACATGGATCAAGGTAATGAAAAAGGATTTTGGATAAATTTGTTTTTCCTTCCATAATGTAGGGATCAAAATGATATCTTAATGATATTGTTTCAAAAGTAACTTTCAGTACATAATTTTAAAAAATTACCTAACCAAACTTTTAAGTCACTGTTTTTGTAGGTTTAAGATGTATCTAAATTTATATCAAAATCTCATTCATAACTTCATACAAACAATAAGTCACATGATCTAGAAACTGATTTTTATTGGTAACAAATAAATACAAACTTTAGACAACCCAGAATTTTTCTTATTACATATACTTTGTAAGTGAAATTTTATTTATGAAATAGATATATATATACTTACATCCATTTTTAATTGTTCTATCTGCATCAAGGCTTCTTGATGATCTTTCGTTAATTTCTCTAATTCTGTCATTCTGTTAGTAGCCATCTCTCTCTGTTCCTCTAACTCATGTATCATCTCTTCATACTTTGACAAAATTATGTACAAATTTATTAATACATAATTAATATTATGCTTTACTAGAAAACTTGATGAAATGAATCAAACTTTTCTTAAATTAAATGATAGGAATCTGAAAAGGTTAGAAGATGGCATTCCTCCTCTGACAAGGTCAAAGGGCAAATGTAATCAAGTTTTACAAGTGTAAACATGCTAATTTAGTTAAGTATATGATTAAATGATGGAAATCTCCTAGATCTCAACCCCGAACGGGTCTGACCCAAGACTTTGAAGTGGGTAGTGACTGTTCTTTCGCCAAGCGCTCGGCATTTTGGAAATGAAAGTCACAGTTCTTTCGGATGGGAACTTAAAATAAACGAGATCCCATGTCAGGGTAGGCATGGCACGATAAACAACTCTGCTGTATAATGCCATCAGCTTATGCACAGGCAAAATTTCTGCACTTTCGTCTATAGCTGGCGGTGTCTTGATATACATGAAATATTTTTGACTGGGATGTTAAACACCATTACTCACTCAACCCCCAACCTAGAAAAGGATAGAGAAATCACTCAAAGGTAAACTGACAGGGATGAAAAAGAAACCTCTGTAATAGAGTGAGAAATACCCTTCCTTGACAAACTCAACTTGAACAATCAATTCAGTAAAAATACCCTGTAGCAGTAAATCTGGATTATAATTAATTAAATAAGGTTAAAGTTACCCTGTTTTTAGGTACACCTGAGATGCCCTTTCCTCCTTCAAACTGTATAAATGATTTTTCATCAAAGTTGTGTAGTTTTTGATAGGCATCTGTCAAATGACGATCTAGTTTCTCAGCTCTTTGTTGTGAGTTATCTAAATTGTATTCCAGATCATCAATTTGATTCTTTAATTCAGCAATTTCTGTTTCAGCAGCTGTAAGCTTGTCTTGTAATTCTGCAACCTAAAAAAGCAAAAAGTTTGATTCTTGAATCTATACAAATATCAATAGCAACATAACTTATAGAAAGACAATATACATATATTGATATGTTAAGTTATACAAAGTTTAAAGATACTATGTAAGCTCAACACTTTTAAGGCTCTATATAATCTAAATGCTTTAAAGATTCTATTTTTATCACAAAGATATAAAGATTCACTACAGTGACCTACCTTCAGTGTGTTTCATGTCTTTACTGAAGTGACCTACCTTCACTGTTTTTACATGTCTTTATTATAGTGACCTACCTTCAGTGTGTTTACATGTCTTTACTATAGTGACCTACCTTCAGTGTGTTTCATGTCTTTACTGTAGTGACCTACCTTCAGTGTGTTTTCATTTCTTTATTATAGTGACCTACCTTCAGTGTGTTTACATGTCTTCACTATAGTGACCTACCTTCAGTGTGTTTATGTCTTCACTATAGTGACCTACCTTCAGTGTGTTTACATGTCTTTACTATAGTGACCTACCTTCAGTGTGTTTACATGTCTCTACTATAGTGACCTACCTTCAGTGTGTTTACATGTCTTTACTATAGTGACTTACCTTCAGTGTGTTTACATGTCTCTACTATAGTGACCTACCTTCAGTGTGTTTACATGTCTTTACTATAGTGACCTACCTTCAGTGTGTTTATGTCTTCACTATAGTGACCTACCTTCAGTGTCTTTACATGTCTTTACTATAGTGACCTACCTTCAGTGTGTTTCATGTCTTGATCATAGTGACCTACCTTCAGTGTGTTTACATGTCTTTATTATAGTGACCTACCTTCAGTGTGTTTACATGTCTTTACTATAGTGACCTACCTTCAGTGTGTTTATGTCTTCACTATAGTGACCTACCTTCAATGTGTTTACATGTCTTTACTATAGTGACCTACCTTCAGTGTGTTTCATGTCTTTATCCTAGTGACCTACCTTCAGTGTGTTGACATGTCTTTACTATAGTGATTTACCTTCAGTGTGTTATCATGTCTTTACTATAGTGACCTACCTTCAGTGTGTTTCATATCTTTATCATAGTGACCTACCTTCAGTGTGTTTACATGTCTTTATTAAAGTGACCTACCTTCAGTGTGTTTACATGTCTTTACTATAGTGACCTACCTTCAGTGTGTTTTCATGTCTTCACTACAGTGACCTACCTTCAGTGTGTTTCATGTCTTTACTGTAGTGACCTACCTTCAGTGTGTTTTCATTTCTTTATTATAGTGACCTACCTTCAGTGTGTTTACATGTCTTTACTATAGTGACCTACCTTCAGTGTGTTTATGTCTTCACTATAGTGACCTACCTTCAGTGTGTTTACATGTCTTTATTATAGTGACCTACCTTCAGTGTGTTTACATGTTTCTACTATAGTGACCTACCTTCAGTGTGTTTACATGTCTTTACTATAGTGACCTACCTTCAGTGTGTTTATGTCTTCACTATAGTGACCTACCTTCAGTGTGTTTACATGTCTTTACTATAGTGACCTACCTTCAGTGTGTTTACATGTCTCTACTATAGTGACCTACCTTCAGTGTGTTTACATGTCTTTACTATAGTGACCTACCTTCAGTGTGTTTATGTCTTCACTATAGTGACCTCCCTTCAGTGTGTTTACATGTCTTTACTATAGTGACCTACCTTCAGTGTGTTTCATGTCTTGATCATAGTGACCTACCTTCAGTGTGTTTACATGTCTTTATTATAGTGACCTACCTTCAGTGTGATTACATGTCTTTACTATAGTGACCTACCTTCAGTGTGTTTATGTCTTCACTATAGTGACCTACCTTCAGTGTGTTTACATGTCTTTACTATAGTGACCTACCTTCAGTGTGTTTCATGTCTTTATCATAGTGACCTACCTTCAGTGTGTTTACATGTCTTCACTATAGTGATTTACCTTCAGTCTGTTATCATGTCTTTACTATAGTGACCTACCTTCAGTGTGTTTCATATCTTTATCATAGTGACCTACCTTCAGTGTGTTTACATGTCTTTATTATAGTGACCTACCTTCAGTGTGTTTACATGTCTTTACTATAGTGACCTACCTTCAGTGTGTTTCATGTCTTTATCATAGTGACCTACCTTCAATGTGTTTACATGTCTGTAGTATAGTGACCTACCTTCAGTGTGTTAACATGTCTTTACTATAGTGACCTACCTTCAGTGTGTTTTCATGTCTTGATCATAGTGACCTACCTTCAGTGTGTTTACATGTCTTTATTATAGTGACCTACCTTCAGTGTGATTACATGTCTTTACTATAGTGACCTACCTTCAGTGTGTTTATGTCTTCACTATAGTGACCTACCTTCAGTGTGTTTACATGTCTTTACTATAGTGACCTACCTTCAGTGTGTTTACATGTCTTCACTATAGTGATTTACCTTCAGTCTGTTATCATGTCTTTACTATAGTGACCTACCTTCAGTGTGTTTCATATCTTTATCATAGTGACCTACCTTCAGTGTGTTTACATGTCTTTATTATAGTGACCTACCTTCAGTGTGTTTACATGTCTTTACTATAGTGACCTACCTTCAGTGTGTTTCATGTCTTTATCATAGTGACCTACCTTCAGTGTGTTTACATGTCTGTACTATAGTGACCTACCTTCAGTGTGTTTTCATGTCTTCACTATAGTGACCTACCTTCAGTGTGTTTATGTCTTCACTATAGTGACCTACCTTCAGTGTGTTTATGTCTTCACTATAGTGACCTACCTTCAGTGTGTTTACATGTCTTTACTATAGTGACCTACCTTCAGTGTGTTTTCATGTCTTCACTACAGTGACCTACCTTCAGTGTGTTTACATGTCTTCACTATAGTGACCTAGCCTCAGTGTGTTTACATGTCTTTACTATAGTGACCTACCTTCAGTGTGTTTTCATGTCTTCACTACAGTGACCTACCTTCAGTGTGTTTACATGTCTTCACTATAGTGACCTAGCCTCAGTGTGTTTACATGTCTTCACTATAGTGACCTAGCCTCAGTGTGTTTACATGTCTTCACTATATTGACCTAGCCTCAGTGTGTTTACATGTTTTCACTATAGTGACCTACCTTCAGTGTGTTTCATATCTTTATCATAGTAACCTACCTTCAGTGTGTTATCATGTCTTTATTATAGTGACCTACCTTCAGTGTGTTTACATGTCTTTACTACAGTGACCTACCTTCAGAGTGTTTATGTCTTCACTATAGTGACCTACCTTCAGTGTGTTTTCATGTCTTCACTATAGTGACCTACCTTCAGTGTGTTTTCATGTCTTTATCATAGTGACCTACCTTCAGTGTGATATCATGTCTTTATCATAGTGACCTACCTTTAGTGTGTTATCATGTCTTTATCATAGTGACCTACCTTTAGTGTGTTATCATGTCTTTACTATATTGACCTACCTTCAGTGTGTTTACATGTCTTTACTACAGTGACCTACCTTCAGAGTGTTTATGTCTTCACTATAGTGACCTACCTTCAGTGTGTTTATGTCTTCACTATAGTGACCTACCTTCAGTGTGTTTTCATGTCTTTATCATAGTGACCTACCTTCAGTGTGTTTTCATGTCTTTATTTTAGTGACCTACCTTCAGTGTGTTTACATGTCTTTATCATAGTGACCTACCTTCAGTGTGTTTTCATGTCTTTATTTTAGTGGCCTACCTTCAGTGTGTTTACATGTCTTTACTGTAGTGACCTACCTTCAGTGTGTTTCATGTCTGTACTATAGTGACCTACCTTCAGTGTGTTTACATGTCTTCACTATAGTGACCTACCTTCAGTGTGTTTTCATGTCTTTATCATAGTGACCTACCTTCAGTGTGTTTTCATGTCTTTATTTTAGTGACCTACCTTCAGTGTGTTTACATGTCTTTACTATAGTGACCTACCTTCAGTGTGTTTTCATGTCTTTATTATAGTGACCTACCTTAAGTGTGTTTTCATGTCTTCACTGTAGTGACCTACCTTCAGTGTGTTTCATGTCTGTACTATAGTGACCTACCTTCAGTGTGTTTTCATGTCTTCACTATAGTGACCTACCTTCAGTGTGTTATTATGTCTTCACTATAGTGACCTACCTTCAGTGTGTTTTCATGTCTTCACTATAAGGACCTAGCCTCAGTGTGTTATCATGTCTTTACTATAGTGACCTACCTTCAGTGTGTTTTCATGTCTTCACTACAGTGACCTACCTTCAGTGTGTTTTCATGTCTCTACTATAGTGACCTACCTTTAGTGTGTTATCATGTCTTTACTATAGTGACCTACCTTTAGTGTGTTATCATGTCTTTACTACAGTGACCTACCTTCAGTGTGTTTACATGTCTTCACTATAGTGACCTAGCCTCAGTGTGTTTACATGTCTTCACTATAGTGACCTAGCCTCAGTGTGTTTACATGTCTTCACTATAGTGACCTAGCCTCAGTGTGTTCACATGTTTTCACTATAGTGACCTACCTTCAGTGTGTTTCATATCTTTATCATAGTAACCTACCTTCAGTGTGTTATCATGTCTTTTATTATAGTGACCTACCTTCAGTGTGTTTACATGTCTTTACTACAGTGACCTACCTTCAGAGTGTTTATGTCTTCACTATAGTGACCTACCTTCAGTGTGTTTTCATGTCTTTATCATAGTGACCTACCTTCAGTGTGTTTACATGTCTTTACTGTAGTGACCTACCTTCAGTGTGTTTCATGTCTGTACTATAGTGACCTACCTTCAGTGTGTTTACATGTCTTTACTATAGTGACCTACCTTCAGAGTGTTTATGTCTTCACTATAGTGACCTACCTTCAGTGTGTTTTCATGTCTTTATCATAGTGACCTACCTTCAGTGTGTTTTCATGTCTTTATTTTAGTGACCTACCTTCAGTGTGTTTACATGTCTTTATTAAAGTGACCTACCTTCAGTGTGTTTACATGTCTTTACTATAGTGACCTACCTTAAGTGTGTTTTCATGTCTTCACTGTAGTGACCTACCTTCAGTGTGTTTCATGTCTGTACTATAGTGACCTACCTTCAGTGTGTTTTCATGACTTCACTATAGTGACTTACCTTCAGTGTGTTATTATGTCTTCACTATAGTGACCTACCTTCAGTGTGTTTTCATGTCTCTACTATAGTCACCTACCTTTAGTGTGTTATCATGTCTTTACTATAGTGACCTACCTTTAGTGTGTTTTCATGTCTTTACTATAGTGACCTACCTTTAGTGTGTTATCATGTCTCTACTATAGTGACCTACCTTTAGTGTGTTATCATGTCTTTACTATAGTGACCTACCTTTAGTGTGTTATCATGTCTTTACTATAGTGACCTACCTTTAGTGTGTTATCATGTCTCTACTATAGTGACCTACCTTTAGTGTGTTATCATGTCTCTACTATAGTGACCTACCTTTAGTGTGTTATCATGTCTTTACTATAGTGACCTACCTTTAGTGTGTTATCATGTCTTTACTATAGTGACCTACCTTTAATGTGTTATCATGTCTTTACTATAGTGACCTACCTTTATTGTGTTATCATGTCTCTACTATAGTGACCTACCTTTAGTGTGTTATCATGTCTCTACTATAGTAACCTACCTTTAGTGTGTTATCATGTCTTTACTATAGTGACCTACCTTTAGTGTGTTATCATGTCTTTACTATAGTGACCTACCTTCAGTGTTATCATGTCTTTACTATAGTGACCTACCTTTAGTGTGTTATCATGTCTCTACTATAGTGACCTACCTTTAGTGTGTTATCATGTCTCTACTATAGTGACCTACCTTTACAGCCCTCAATTTTGTCGACTAAAATGGTCGCCAAATCGACTTAGAATTGTGTTTGGCGAGTTTAAATCTCAAAACGGTCGCCAGCTTGTCCACTTCTCATTTAATCAGCGGCGACCAGAAATCGGAATTTATGAGATCTGTATCATGTCCGCCTTAGATTTTAGTCAGAAGTCATTTTTGCGCTTTACAATTACCGTATTCTTTATGTTACTCTTAAGCGTATGTGTGATAATGAAGCGAGTTGCAATTCTGTTTCAAGTGCAAACTCCCCTGTATCGTTTTCGCTTCAGAGTTTAATAGTCAAAGTCATTTGTGTGCTTGACTCATCATTGGCATTTTTTATTGTCACTGTCAAGCGTATGTGTGAGCTAGAGGACGATAGGTCATTTTCATGATCATGTCTCAACTTCAGTTAAAAGCTGCATTAAGTTTTCCAAAGAAAAAATTAAAACGGTGCTAATCTAATTAATGAAGTTCCTAATGAACAATGTTATATTTTGTTCAACGATAAAAGCTCGAATAAATACAGAAATTACAGTATTTACCCAGCGAGATGCAGCATTTGGGATCTAATAGTAATATTACGTCATCAAATCCTGGGTCATTTAAACACAACTTTCAAAACGGTGAAATACGATAAATTAAACACAGAACTTCGTTGAATTTGTCATTTGTGACTTAGTAAGGGATATATAACACCATTTCAAATACATCTGGATATTAATGAAGGACAATTAATGCAAACTGTCGTGTTTCACCTTCGATTCTAGGATTTTCCGTACATCCGTGCGCATACTGCAAGCTCATAATTACCATCAACACTGACCAACCGGTCAGAGGATTCCGTTTATTTACAGCTAAAAGGAATGAAATTTTAGAAAATGAATGTCACGGATCGTGGTTAGAAGATATCTGTTTTTTTTTGTTTTTTTTTAAATATATTTTTAGAAAATCAAAAAAAATTCAGAAAATTGAAAAACTTAATGCAGCTTTCACGAAATTTCTTAAAAGAAAAAGTACGCCAGACCCAGAGTTAACGGCGGATAAAATATCAAAAGAATCTGTTGCATCTCTCATGATGATCAAATAAATAGACAACAACAACACAACACCGTTTATATTTCTTTAATTTGTTTAACAAACATTATAAAAAGCTTAAATTTCTTTATAATAATAATACTTTTTTTGCTTGGCGACCTAAAATAAGTACTTGGTTACCTGGAATTGCAGTTGGCCACCTGAAAATTTAAAATGGTAGCCAGTTGGCCAATTGTCTTTAAAACCCACTTTGAGTGCTGCTTTAGTGTGTTATCATGTCTCTACTATAGTGACCTACCTTCAGTGTGTTATCATGTCTCTACTATAGTGACCTACCTTCAGTGTGTTATCATGTCTCTACTATAGTGACCTACCTTCAGTGTGTTTTCATGTCTTCACTATAGTGACCTACCTTTAGTGTGTTTTCATGTCTTTACTACAGTGACCTACCTTTAGTGTGTTTTCATGTCTTTACTATAGTGACCTACCTTCAGTGTGTTTACATGTCTCTACTATAGTGACCTACCTTCATTTTTTTTACATGTCTTTACTATAGTGACCTACCTTTAGTTTGTTATCATGTCTCTACTATAGTGACCTACCTTCAGTGTGTTATAATGTCTTCACTATAGTGACCTACCTTTATTGTGTTATCATGTCTTCACTATAGTGACCTACCTTCAGTGTGTTATAATGTCTTCACTATAGTGACCTACCTTTATTGTGTTATCATGTCTTCACTATAGTGACCTACCTTCAGTGTGTTATCATGTCTTAATTTTAGTGACCTAACTTCAGTGTGTTTTCATGTCTTCACTATAGTGACCTACCTTTAGTGTGTTTTCATGTCTTTACTACAGTTACCTACCTTTAGTGTGTTTTCATGTCTTTACTATAGTGACCTACCTTTAGTGTGTTATCATGTCTCTACTATAGTGACCTACCTTTAGTGTGTTATCATGTCTTTACTACAGTGACCTACCTTCAGTGTGTTTTCATGTCTCTACTATAGTGACCTACCTTCAGTGTGTTTTCATGATGCCGTTGATGTAAGTTTGTAACTTGGTTATGAAGTCTCCTGTTTTCTTTCTGTAATGTAGTTAGTTCTTCCTTCACTGTTTCCCTTAGTGATAGTAATTCTGGTTTCTGTTCAGGAATCACTTCTTCTGGTTCTGGTTTGATTTCTTCTTTGATTTCCTCTTCTTTCTTCACAACAGGTTCAGCAGACTGTTGTTCATCTATAAAGTACAAGACATAAAGTAAAACACTATATATTTCTGGCACTGTTGTTTAGATTTGAGTCCTAAAATGTTATTTTATCTGGGTTTTCCTGACAATTGTTATCTGAATTTTTAGACTGTTGCTAAAATCTGAGTTTGTCTGACTACTTCTAAAATCTTTATACCGCCTTAATTTTTTGATATATTTCTTATCATTGACTTCCCCATATAAAATAGCATTTAATAATTCCTAAGTACAAGAGAAAAATTCATTGTAGATAGACTGATTAGAAGTGTTAATGTAGACAGACTGACTAGAAGTGTTAATGTAGATAGACTGACTAGAAGTGTTAATGTAGATAGACTGACTAGAAGTGTTAATGTAGACAGACTGACTAGAAGTGTTAATGTAGATAGACTGACTAGAATTGTTAATGTAGATAGACTGACTAGAAGTGTTAATGTAGATAGACTGACTAGAAGTGTTAATGTAGATAGACTGACTCAAAGTGTTAATGTAGACAGACTGACTAGAAGTGTTAATGTAGATAGACTGACTAGAAGTGTTAATGTAGATAGACTGACTAGAAGTGTTAATGTAGATAGACTGACTAGAAGTGTTAATGTAGACAGACTGACTAGACGTGTTAATGTAGATAGCCTGACTAGAAGTGTTAATGTAGATAGACTGACTAGAAGTGTTAATGTAGATAGACTGACTCAAAGTGTTAATGTAGATAGACTGACTCGAAGTGTTAATGTAGACAGACTGACTCAAAGTGTTAATGTAGACAGACTGACTAGAAGTGTTAATGTAGATAGACTGACTAGACGTGTTAATGTAGATAGCCTGACTAGAAGTGTTAATGTAGATAGACTGACTAGAAGTGTTAATGTAGATAGACTGACTAGAAGTGTTAACAACCATGTAATTACCTGTGTCTTGTTCTGGTTCTGGCTTCTCCTCAGTAGTGTTGTCAGTAGTTGTTGTTGTTGTTGTTGTTGTTGTTGTTGTTGTTGTTGGTGTTGCTGCTGCTGCTGTTGTTGTTTGTTCACCTTCCTCTGTTGGTTCCTTTTTAATCTCAGTAGTAACCTCTGTATTTTCCATTTTGGTTTCATTTTCTCTCTTTATTCCTGACAAGTCTAGTTTGTCTTCATCTTCTTTCTCTACTTTCCCCTGAATAGCAATGTTTAATTTCTCATTTCTCTGAATAAGCCTGTCAAATGCTTGTAACAATTTTCCAATAGCTCTTTTAGAGAATTCCACTCTTTGCCCTAATTTCTGTTCTAGTTCTTGTTTGTCCCAGGTAGACAGTAATGTCAAAAATGCTGTTGTTTCATCACTTTCATCTGCAATTAAAAAGTAACATCATAATATCTCTTAAAATTTTTTATACCAGCATAGAATTCACTGAAGTTTACATACTGAAATTTAGACTGTGTATCTTGTCAACATTCCTGCACATGTGTTAGTGTCTGACTTGTGTGATTATTTTTCAATTTTTATTTTTTGGACACATTTTTAAAAAACTAAGGCCAATTGATAGCAGAACACCCCTTTACTCTGATGAAAAGTATGCCATCATCTTAAGTGAGTGAGTTTATGTTAGAAGCCATATTTTTGCAGCTATTCATGGCTAGAAATATATGTGGCTAAAAATGTAAAACATACAAAGTCATCTAAAAAATAAGTACCTGGAGAAAAAAGATTTCATCCAGAGATTGATGTTCAAAATTCTTCTCGAGATTAATTAAACCTTAGTGCAAATTATTAACCTTGGTTTGCATGATAGTGGAAGTTTTGACACTTTAAGTTCTATTTCTAGATAGTTTAAAAGCTATGTAACACAGTCACTTACTTTTAGTTTCTATTTCATCAGCTGTTTCAGCATCAAATCTCTGTAACAGCACTCTTACATCTTCATCAAGCTTAAACAAACAAACAATTTAACAGTTAATTATACTGGTTCAAGCTTACAAACCAATCATCTATATAAACAAAGTCATATACTAGTATGTTTAGTGAATCCACCTATTACAATAATAATATTTCCTCATTACAAACTATTAAGAAATCTGCAAAAAAAAAAAAAAAATGATTTGGAGTACATGTAATTGTTTTATCACACTCCAGTCAAGATTTTTACACCAAAATTGAACTATTTCTAGGATGGTGGAGGAAACTGGAGAACTTTGAGAAAATGCAGACCTTTGGCTAGCGCACTGATAAACATTCTTGCACTAGGATCTGCCTAAATGGAAATCTAACCAAAATCAGACCAAAAAGTCAATCTGTAAATTAGGCTATAATATCTACAACAATTATATATAACACCAACAAATGACAAGAAGCTCATCTATACTCAATTCCATCCCTGTTTCTCTTAAGATTTTCCACCTTGAAAATCTCAAACAACCCATATGTAAGTTATTTTGTGGGTTGCCAAGGCAGCAAGATGGGAAAAAAACTACCAGGAAAAATCTGAACTAAGGATGAAACACAGCTTTGTTTTGTTGATAAGTAAGTAATCAATCACCAGTTTACAAGATCTGAACCAGGAAGTCTAGCTGTATACTTCTCTATTATATCTACTACTAGGTAGCTACATATAACTGCACCATGGCAAATATAACTTTGTTTGCTACAATTGAAAAATATCAAGGGAGATGCAAAAAACAAACAAGAAAGAAATCGAGCTTTACAATTTACACAAAATGTGGGGATAAATATTCAATGGAAATTTAACATGGCCAGACTGGACTAATGAGTATTTACAATACCTGATTCCAGTATCTATTGACTATCATTAATACAGCATCGTCAGTTCTCTGTCGATTTTCTAACTGTTCTATTCTCTTCCTTAGTTCATCTTCAGATCTTTTTCTTTGTTCAATTCTTTCTGCTAACTTCTTATTTTGGAACTGTAATACTTTAACATCCAGTTCTTCCTACATAACAAAATAAAAAAGATGAGTATAATATACTTATGTTACTCAATGACATCATTCTTGGACAAGAATTAATTGGACAAATGGTCTGTCCATTATCCCGATACTGATCTTTTTATCATGTGACAAGAAATAAGTGTGTATGTTCTTAAATACAGTTTGTAAGTTGTGTCATGTGACCAGTAAAAATTTGAGATATCCAGGTACAGTAACAATGTGTGACTAGAAATCGCTTTAAAGGAAGTCACCGAACAATGAAACCTTCAATGTAATAAACAAAAATAGAGCCAGTTATTCAAATTGTGCTTTGTTTAATCAACTGATTAGCCAAAAAATGAATTTTAAAAAATTTCAACTTTGTTGTGAAATTAATGTTGAAAATGTCAAAAATGGATAGAATTTCAACAAACTATAGCACATTGTTATAAAAATATCGCCTTCATGATACGTTGATGTTTTGAATTTGTGTTCATCATTGAATTAACTAGTACAGATCCTATAATTGGTATGAAGTGTATGTTTGATAGACAAGTTAAATGTAACAGATACTGATTTTCATGTTGATTTATATAGCTAGTTTGTCTTTATTTATTATATCAATTCCTTTCAAAAATACCGAAGACAAACTCCACCCCTATTGTTTGTATGACTGTCACCTGTACGTTAGCTGACTTTAAGGATATTTGTAGTGTTCTTTTCAAACCTATGAGTTTAACTATAATACCTACCAGTGAATAAACTGTTCCAATATTAACTGGCTCAAACCTTGTGTTAACTTTTTTGTTGGGAGGGCCACTAGATCCACCAGGGGCATCCTCTGCTGGACGTTTAGTTGCCATAATTATGGTCTTAAAATGTCAAACCCTTACTTATTGTGTCTTCACATCCTTTTATAGTATTAACCTAAAAATCATATCAAGAAAAATTCCTAAATATTTCTATAACATACAACAGAACACTGTTTCATTAAGGACCAAGAAAAATTTGGAGATACTGATGTCCATCTTTTTGCCTGGTCTGAAAAGTGAGGGCCATAGTAGTTCTATGGTTGGTGCTGTCTTCACAAATAGTTTTAAGTCATGATTTGACCCTTCTTTTTTAAACTGTTATTTTTCAATTTTGCTCATTCAAGTTATTCAACAAGTGTGGAAATTATAATTGGTTTCTCTTTTTAACACATACTAAGTTTTTTTAGCTCTTAATTTTTACTTAAAAAGTAAAACACAGTTCAAAAATAAATCATATGTGTGAATGAAAGAAATGGTTATAAACACTAGAATGGACATATGGTAACACTTTTACTTAGTCTACCTCTAACTCTTGGTCAGACTGTTCCAGGGCTCAGCCACTAATCTCACTTTCTACTTCTATATATGACCTATCAAAACCATAAACCAACTGTCGTTGCAATAAGGTGCAAATTCTAGCCAGATCAAAATAGACTATTTGATGTGTCCATCACTGGTAGTGAGTCATGAGTGTGTCGGATATGTACTAGTATTAGCACATGCTTAGGGCATCTTTAAGTTTTAGAGTTGAGTTGAGCAAAGGTGTTTAACGTCCCAGTCAAGAATATTTCACTTATATTGAGACGTCGCCAGCTGTAAGCAAAAGTGCAGAGATTTTACATGTGCATTGCGCTGATGGCATTATACAGCAGGGTTTTTTTTATTATGCCATGACATTTTAAGTTCCCATCCAAAAGAACTGTAATGCTGAGTGCTTGGCGAAAGAACAGTCACTACCCACTTTCAAGTCTTTGGACAGACCCGGCTAGGGTTTGAACCCACGACATTCCACTTACGGAACAAACACTCTACCAACTGACCTATCGCAGTGGTTCCTTAGGTTTTAGCTTTTAGTGATAGTATTTGATGAGGTTGCTAGGGCTGAAACGATACACCTACCCCATGATACGATACGTATCACGATATCCAAGTCACAATATGATACATATCACGATACATGAAAATAAAATGAAAATTACATCTGAAATACAAAATAATAGCTGAAACCTTTATTCAGTAACACTTAAAATACACTTGTAATTTTAGCACAAGTTTTCTTGTGAAAAGCAAACTGTCAACATGTTCAGGAAACAAGCAAGTCCTTTGTGCAGTAACAATGTCACCTGCTGAAGAGAACACTCTCTTACTAGCAACAGATGTAGACTGAACTGCAAGATATGATCTTGCTGCTCTAGCCAGTAGGGGGTATTTAACTTTATTTAACTTCCACCAAGCAAGAGGGTCAGAGTTCAGTTGTATGATACTTTCAGCTTTGTAATTGTTAATTTCAGTTTCAACACACTGGAGTACTGATTTTTCAAGTAATCTTTGTAACAAAAACATCACCAAATAAATCATCAAAACTGAAATTATTAGATTCACTTGATTCTATTTTAATTTTTTGGAGGGTGATTCAAGAGTAGAATCAATATCAGCTTGCTCCTGTGGTATAGCAGATCTTACAAACAGTTTTACTTTTATCAAGTTTTTTTACTCCATTTACTTCCTCAGCCATGAAACCAACATGTTTCCACACCGCTGATTTATACGATGGCGGTGCATCTACTAAATTAGGCACAGTTCACGCTTTTTGCGTTCTATCAAAAAGGAAGTGGAAAAAAAAAATCCAAAACACAAGTCGGATCTGAACCGAACCCGTATCGAATTCGGATTTGAAAATATCATGAACCGAACCGAGGCCAATGAATCGCGGTTTATCGACACCGTGGTGAATCGTTTCAGCCCTAGAGGTTGCTACATCTGCCCATTATCTTTCTATTTACATTATCTACAGGATTAGAACCTTTAATTCTTAGTTATGATCTCAGGCACTAGCTACTGCATCATGTTCACAATCTTAAATTAAGGTTGTTTGCATCAACAATTTTTTACATTTATTAATCTCAAGGATTCATGTAATTATATGTGCATGTATTGTAGTTTTTGGGTTTTGGGTTTGATAGGTGACCAGTAAAACTGAGTTAGCTCAGTCAGTAGAGCTAGTATTGGGAAAGTTGTTAATCAAGTTGGGGTTTGTTAATGCATGTGTTCCTTTTTCTTCTTACAGTTGTGAATTTCACCAAACTCAATAGATGGACAGACAGTTCAGTTGGTAGAGTGTCCAGTTAGTATATAGAAGGTCCCATTTTTAAGTTACAATTTGGTCATTGCATTTTTTCTTTTCTGTTGTGCATGTCAAACCCTAGGCAATGACTAACAGATTGGATCAACAGTTAAAACTGATGATTTCAAGAGAAGAAAGTTGAATCTAAAAAAGAAGGGAGGAATGTGGTGAATCAGGCTCTAAAGTTGACTGGATAGCTCAGTGGATAGAGCATCTTTCTAATGTTAAGGAGGTACAGTGTTCTGAACATGGTTTGGCTGCTGCTTTTTTTCATTTATGTTAACACAAAGATCTGCTTTGTACCATTACACATTAAGAGTGACTTTTAGTTTTTAGTCTTGCAGTTGCAGATAAACATTGCAGCCACTCGGTCAATAATTTGTATTGGTGCCAACTAGGAGAGTCGAATAAATAACACTCTTTCTTACCGATGGGGACTTGGATCGAACCTACTGGAGTAGGATCGAACCCAAAGAGGTGGGACGCTTTCGTGTTAAAGGCAAGCCCATTAACAAGCCAGCAAATTTTGTATTCTTGCATCCAAATGTTCTTTTTTAAGCTTGTGACTTGGGAAATCGTGTTGTATTTTACAATAAGGCGAGTGTTTAATTGAATACGCACACTTTAAGTAAATATCACACATATTACCAATCCCTAATAAAGTGATGCATTAGTTGTAAAGGTAAAATACAAAATGCGTTATAAACAAGCAAATTATACCTACCGCACAAACACAGGAAGTTTATAATTAGTAGACAGGTTATTTACACTAACTTAAAGGCGCTTTAAAAAACGCACAGTAGCTTGAGTGTTAGTCACGGTAGGGAACCAGGCATCTCGAATTAACGGGAGACAACTCCGTCATTACCTCTGATTGTGAACTTATCTACACAACTGTCAAATAGATAATCATCACGTGAAAATAATTTAGGATATCTAAAACGATGGAAACAGATGAGCTAGATATTAATCCTCTTTTTCAGAAACTACAGGTACCTATTTTATGTATTTTTAAGTTGCCCCCCGTAGCACAGGCGCTTGTTTCGATATTTAAAAAAATAAAACCCCTTGACCCTAACATAAGTCTTATGTTAGGGTCAAGGGGTTTTATTATTTTTTTGAAATATCGAAACAAGCGCCTGTGTTCCGTATACTTGAACAGTTAAGAGGACAAAACTGTTGCCGATAACATCATAATTATTCAGCACGGGCCATTAGTCTCACCATAAGGATCAAGTATAAAAGAGTTCTTATACTGAAACAAGTATGTGTTCTACACTGTAACAAATTCTATGTTCTGTACTGTAACAAGAGCGTGTAGACACCTGGAAAAATCTACTTGTAGTGCTGTAGCAGAAGACTAAAAAGGTGGAAAGGCATTGCTCTACCACATGACTAAAATATTTAGAAAATCTGTTAGTAACCATTGTAACTCTGTTATATCATCAATAAACAACGTTACAGCATTTGACTATCTCATTATCTGTTTTGAAAGTGGATTTATTGCTCAAATTATCTTTTTTTTTGTAAACAGCAAATCAGACAGAATCTATTTCTGTGGCATCTAGTAATCAATAGATTGCAACATGATATAGAGGACCAATCAGATTGTCAAGGAACGATTGGTATAGTGGAACTCTATGTACATGGAAGTACTTATGTTGATGGCTGATATTTTTTTAGCAGTTTGGTGAGTTTAATTGGTAGAGCACTCTATAGTACAGAGGTTCCAGGTTCAAACCCAAATCTGACCCCGTGTATTTCTCGCTTACTGTTGCATTAAATACATACTAGATAAGGCATTCCTGCATGGAACCAGTCTTGCAAATTGTTATATTTTATATGTGTCCTTAAATAGTTAAATTTAGAAAGGTTTTTGATTTACTCAGAGTTTGGTTTTGAGGTGTGTCACTGTTAATATGTTTGTTAGGCATGACAATTTGTAAGCATTATACATTAATTTTTAAAACAAGTATGTATAATGTTTTGTAAAGTTATAATTTATGTATTTTTTCAGACTTCTTTCAATCAGCTGTATGAGAGTGCACAGGCAAAATGTCTTCTTGTATGTATCCCACAATCCTCTTCTCTCAGAAATGTCAAAATGACACAGCAGTTTGCAGGTAAAACCAGCTGTTCCTCTTTGTTTTAAATTTGTGAAATTCACAGATCTTCATCTTAATTTTTTTAAAAATATTTTAGAATTTATAATGTGGCAATCATTTGGAAACAATTGTTTTTAAAATATGATTTTTGTTTTGAGTAAAAGATAATACGTGCAAACATTGAATTGGATCTATGTTCTTTTAATTTCAGTCCATTGAAAATCTAAAAATATATACTGTAAATCAAATAAAAAATTTGTTGTGCTATACCAGTAGCTTGTAGTAGCATTACTGTTACTATTATACAGGTAAATTCTTGGTAATTTCTTATTTTAAGAATAATTTTTTTGAGTTGACATTTATGTGTTATATTTTTCAGAACTACATATACTTAAACCATCACCTTATTTTAAAGGGTAAGTTTTTTATAATCAGTACTTTATTTTGGAAACATACTTTATATAATGAATGACAATTTGATTTTTCTTTTGTAAAACTTAATTGCCATAGGTTGACTATAAGGTTCTGTGTAAAAAAAAAAAAAAAAAAAAAATTAAAAAAATTTTTCCTTGAAATGTTCATGATGACTTATTTTAGCATTTTATTTTGGCTTTTTAGTCAATGTTTAAATATTAATTAAGGTTTAACATGATAATTCCTTTGGAATTACTGGTGCATTGATGAAGATAGTTATGACAAGAAATCGAATGGGCCACAAAATTGATATGTCTCCTGTCATTCTTATGGGGAGATAATACTTGATATTGTACCTCTTAGAATATTGTTTTTGGTAAATTTATATTTCTGTAATTTTTCCTTATATGGTACAAAATACAGTGTGTGTTATTATTACAACCACAATCACCTCACAGAAGGGGTTTTTTGACCAAGTGGTCTAAAGCCTTCACTAAATATCACAGCACCTAACCCTCGTTACCTAGGATCCAATTCCAATCTGGCAGATCCTAGTGTGAAAAAGTTTGTCAGTTAGTGTGTGGAAGGTTGGTGCTTTTATCTGGGTACTTTGGTTTCTTTCACCACAAAGAACTGACAGATATCCTTAATTTAAGTGAAAAATTCTTGACATGGGCTTATTTTTTTATTATGGAATTTTCACACCTAATTAAATTTGTGTCATTTTCATGTTCTAAACCTCTTTATGTTATCATGGTGGAAAAATGGTAAAATTCCATTGATTTAATATTAAATATCGTTGATTGTAAATGGTTTCATATCAATATTGTGAAGGTAAACATTACTTTTATAAAGATGTAAATAACTTTTTCAATTTGTTTATTTTTTGTAGGCAGTACTTAACATTGTCACAGAATACTAAAACAGTAGAGTTAGACGAGGATGAAAAATGTATCTTTATAGGTAAGTATTTACAAAATTGTTTGTGGTTTAAACATCAATTGGTTTGTACCAAAGTATAATTTTTTTAAGCATGCTTAAGTTAGGCAGTGTTATTTAAGAAATAGTCACCATTTACTCATGTTATATTATTTAAGAATGTACAAACCAAATTGCAACTGCAGTGAAAATTCAAATAAATTTTGAATTAGGAAATCCATGTAAATGCTGATCATTTCAATTAAAACTGACTACAATACTTTATTTATATCAGTTTACCTGGACACTCTCTTCAGAATAACAAATCATAAATTTGTAAATGTGTTGATCTGCTGTTCCTTCATCTGAGTAAACACTGGCTGAATTGAATATGAATGAAAATTACATCACAATACAATGTCACAAGATGACTGCTAATAAAATTTATCAAATCATAAAAAAGTTGTAACAATTTGGGGAGTGAAATGAGAGATTAATTTTATGAATTTTTTTAAAATTAAAACTTGAAAGCATTAAAACTGTTTCCAGTTTGTATTGACAGTTATTTATGATTTTATCTCTAATTGCAAGTTGTCAAGCTCTATATACCGGTATTATAAATCAGTCTCCCGCTCTCTCTCTCTCTCTCTCTCTCTCTTTGTGTGTGTGTGTGTGTGTGTGTGTGTGTGTGTGTGTGTGTGAAGTAGAAACATTTGATTTAGGTTAAGTTGTTAGTTTTTACGTTGTATCAGACATAGCTTAATTTATCCAGATAAATACTCTTACTCTATTTATTTGAATATTGTAGATGATCCAACAGAAAAGATCAGGATCTTAAATGAAGAATTAGGTTATAATAAGGTGAGTTTAATAGACTGATTGTAAATGGCTACAATACTACATTAAGACCTTAATTCATTATAATCACCATTTACACTGATCATTGGCACCATTTATACTGATTATTGCCACTATTTATACTGATCATTGCCACCATTTATACTGATCATTGCCACCATTTATACTGATTATTGCCACCATTTATACTGATTATTGCCACCATTTATACTGATCATTGCCATCATTTATACTGATCATTGCCACCATTTATACTGATTATAACCACCATTTATACTGATTATTGGCACCATTTATACTGATCATTGCCATCATTTATACTGATTATTGCCACCAATTATACTGATCATTGCCACCATTTACACTGATCATTGCCACCATTTATATTGATTATTATCACCATTCATGCTGATCATTGACACTATTTATACTGATCATTACCACCATTTATACTGATCATTGCCACCATTTATACTGATTATTGCCAACATTTATACTGATTATTGTCACCATTTACACTGATTATTGCCACCATTTATACTGATCATTGCCACCATTTATACTGATTATTGCCACGATTTATACTGATTATTGCCATCATTTATACAGTCAAAGTTTTGGCATCATAAAGGAGATTTATCAAGAAGAAAAAATAGATTAGTGACTTCAAGATAATTTGGCAACAAGCAATATGCAAAGTTATCATTGGGCATTAAAACAAGGTTTTATGTTTTTTTTTAGGTTATTGACTTATTAACTTTTTGTGGTTAAATATAAGTGATCTAAGTTTTAGCTGAGCTTTGAATCAATCTGTGCAAAAAACAGAGGTCCACAATATTTAATCACACATAGTTTATAGAGGTCCACAATATTTTATCACACAGTTCATAGCTACCATTATTTATATTTAATATACGTGTAGCTTATTTCTGAAATTACAATGTATGTAAACTAACAGATATTTTTTTCTTTCATTTCAATACATGTATTTTTTCAATAAAATTAATGCATTATATAAGTATGGAAAATTTATATTTCTTAGCTAAGACATTCACAATAAGCACATCATTACAGTAATCGATCCATTGGTTGTAATATTAAACCATGGCATCTTATTTTATTTTAAATTAATCATTTCTCTTTTTTTTTATTTTTCAGGACTACAAGCCATATAGAATACTTATACTAGAAAGACCTCTAGATTCCAGGTCCAAGGTTAGTTAACACTTTGATTGATTGATTGATTAGTTTCTTTGTGGTTTGTGGATGGTGGGTGCTTGGTTGGTTGATTTGGGTTTGTGGATGGGTGAGCGCTTGGTTGGATGGTTTGGGTTGGTTGATGGATGGGTGGCTTTGGTTTGGTTTGGGTTGGGTTTGTGGATGGGTGGGTGCTTGGTTGGTTGGTTTGAGTTTGTGGACGGATAGGTGCTTGGTTGGTTGGTTTGGATTTATGGATGGGTGGGTGGTTTTGGTTTGTGGATGGGTGGGTGCTTGATTGGTTGGTTTGGGTTTGTGGATGGGTTGGTGCTTGGTTGGTTGGTTTGGTTGATGGATTGGTGGTTTTGGTTTGGGTTTGTGGATGGGTGGGTGCTTGGTTGGTTTGGATTGGTTGATGGATGGGTGGTTAGTTGATTGCTTGATTGATTTTATGTAGCTTTACACTGCATCAGCAGATTTTCATTTATGTATGAGAAGAAAACATTAGTATCAGGTAATTTTAATCTGAATATAGGCTGAGTTGTTTAAAATTCTGATTAACTCGGTATCATTACATTTACAGAATTTGCCATGAAATCCCAAAATTTCCCACCTTCATGTTTTTTTCATACTTTCAAAGATTTTCTATCCTTAGAGCTTAAGGACCAAAGTGACCTTTAGGTCTTGAAGTGTGCATCTGTGGATCACAGTGTCTCTCACAGTCTAAGTTCAAATCATACTCAGGCTGATACTAGTGTGAGAATGTTTGTCGATTTGTTAGCTAAAGGTCAGTGGTTTTCTTCAGGTACTCCAGTTTCCTTCACTATCCCAGAACTGGCTGTCTTTATAAAAGTGAAAGAATCTTTTCTGGGGTGTCTTGTCCATTCACTTTTACACACTTCAGTTGCTCGTGTTTTCATATTGAATTATTTATCATCATGTTCAGTTCTGTATGTTTTTATTTAAAAATACTTAAAACTTTTATAGAGGTGTATATGTACAAGGGTTGTTTGTACATTATTTGGATTATTTTTAAATTTGTGTATTTATGGATCACTGGTTGTGTAATAAGAGGAATTGTAAGGAGCCCAGTAATACTAAAACCACACTACTTGGGAGTCCTCCAGTAATATTACAACCAGACTACTTGGGAGCTCTCCAGTAATACTACAACCAGACTATCTGGGAGCCCTCCAGTAATATTGCAACCAGACTATTTGGGAGCCCTCCAGTAATATTACAACCAGACTACTTGGGAGCTCTCCAGTAATACTACATCCAGACTACTTGAGAGCTCTCCAGTAATACTACAACCAGACTACTTGGGAGCTCTCCAGTAATAATACAACCGCTTTATTAGACATATACTCCCGTCCACAGTTATAGATTTGATTATCACTGGTCCTAGGATGTGTTTGTTTTTCCTGTTTTATTTAGTGGTTTTTACCTTTTTTACTATATTATGTTGTTGGTTGTGTTGCTATTTTTCTACATAAAGCACAATGTATTTAAATTTGGTTTGATATATATTTTCAGAGAAAATCTACCTCTGAACCAGATGATTCTACAAACAGTTCATCATTACAGACAACACATACTGAGTAAGTACTGTAATAGTACAATAGTAAAAGCTATGTAGCTAATTTTATATAAAAAAAAAAGCCAAACTACACACCATTGTTACTGAAACTTATCACAAATGTCATATGGGAATGTGTTGTGTAACATGTTTTATCTGTAGGTCAAAGGTCAGGGTCTTGAGGAAATACTAGTATCTGTTTTATATATGAAGTTTCTGATCTTTCTACATTTATATAAAGATTTTAATGATTAAAGACTGTATATGTATTGCAGTTTATTTTTTAGGACGGGTCCAACTGTATATTCTTGACTTCTTTATAGAGATGACCTTTACATAGAGACAGTCTTTTTAAAGAGATGACCTTTATAGCCATATGATTTCTACATAGAAATGACCTTTAAGACAGGTAAAGCTGTATTTTTTGTGTATAACTGGTTGTTTAATTTTGATATTTCCAGATGCAGGACATTTCTGAGGTCATTTACGGAGTTCAGTAAGGTATTGATTTAAATTAACCAAAAGTTATTGATATATTTCAGCATCATCATTTGAGCATCTGATGATAAATAATGAATGATAAAATTATAAATGATGTTTAATGTTTTATAGATTATTTGGAACCACACACATCTTAAAAGTTTAATACTTAGGCTTAAAATTGAAAAAAGGTTAATTTTTTAATTAAAAAATTTATTTATGGCAATATATTTTTTAAAATCCAAAAATTTTCTTCCAGGGGATTTGACAAAATTTCATTTCTTAATATTGCAAGTTAAAGAGGTACTTTTGTAAATCTTGCAGAAATATTATAATATTGTAATTTATTTCTTTGAAAAAAAATTGTTTTTACACACATCACAAAAACACAGAGATATCTATAAGAAGGATATGTAATGCTTTCATTGTAGATTTTACAGTCACTTGATGATCAACTAAAGCAGTTTAACACAAATTATATGATACTTAAAGATTATTTAGATGATGCTAGATCAAGATTACACAATATGAGTTTAGATGTGGTGGAGGTGAGTTAGTCTACTGCTATATATAATATGGAAGTTTATGATTTTACAATATCAATTCCTTGAGTGTTTTCCTGTCTGTTGTCTGTTTATTCATCTTTCCATCCATCTATTCATCTGTCCATTCATCTATCCCTTTGTCCATCTATCCACTCATCATATTTTAGTAGCTAACTAGTGTCCTTTGAGTTTATTCAAAGAGTTAATAATAATAATAATAAATGGTGAAAATGTATGTGTTGTAATTATTATATATATGTTTCAGAAATGTTATAAATGTAGTAAACAGATGCATAAACAGGATCCGAAGTTTAAAGATGTACTGAGCTCCAGTGTAGAAAGGTAATGTCAGTCAGATATGTCCATAGATAAAATCATAAAGGAATCAGGGGAAAAATGTCTTAAAGAACATAATGAAAGAGGAAATAGGTCAAACTTGTCCTGCCATTTATTGTCATATCTTGCAAAAATAATCTCACAAATTTACAGTATACTCTTTTGTCATAAGAACTTCTTCAGAAAAATGTTAAAATGGTGTTTACTTCTATTTGATTAGGGTTTTTCAGCATACCACATGATAATACCCTGAAGTCTGTGCAGAATGTTTTGGAATATATTTTTTTCACAAATTATAGAATTACTTTTTTATGGGAAAATGTCAACTAATGCAATTACACATACATGTACTTTGAAAATAATTGCCCCACATAAAAGTCATGGGGTATCATGAGTCCAACCCCATTGTGATATTAAAATAAAAATTACATCATTGAACTTGTTCCTCTAAAGCAGTTTTAACATTTATTGAACTTTTTACAATCTGGAAGCTCTAGAAAAAAAAATTGTGTTTATTATTTATAGTTATGTTATGGCTGCTGTTTATCAGAAAATATTTGGAGTTATGTGTGAGAAGTTTTCCTCAGAAGACAGACAACTTCTAGACAAATGTAAACAGTTACAAGATGTTCAACAAGAACAACTTGGTGTATCACCAGAGTTTTGTTGTCCACAACCAATGGCAGTAGGTACCAGTTCTTTATACAACATTACTGTGATATTGAGCTCAAATCCTCATGTTCTAGAATATTCTGTATACTGGTAACAACTTTTGGCCCACAACCATTTTCTTTTATCATCCTTTTAAATTCTAAAACTTTCATGATATCTTTCAGTTCAGAATCATAATTATTATTATTAATTTTTAGGTTTAAGTGATTGATTGATTGATTGAAATGTGATCAGATGTTTAAATTACATCACTTTTATATTTAGATGTCATTAACTTCAAGCAAAGTTGATAAATATGAAGTGAGCTTTTGGGAGGGTTTAATTTAATTATTTATCTTCATATTTTGTGACATTTAATTACAATGTATTTGCCTTCATATGTATTGAATTTTAATTTTATTTTTTTTTAAATGATGAACAATTGTGTTTTGCAGGTTGTGGAACTTGCCAATATAGATTGTCTTTGTACACCATTAGAGAAATTACATTGTCTGAAATCTACAGTGGTGAGTGTAAATAGTACAATGACACCTGTTTTAGTGACCACCTCTAAATAAAGATCACTTGTCCATTAATATGTGTTCCTTTGCTTCATGTTTAACCAAACGTTTAGAAAAAATGTTTACACTGTAAGAGATGTCTTAGAGATGTTTTAAACCATAAACACAAAAAGGATCTGCCATTTGCCAAGTTTTCAAAATGTAATATCCCCAGTGCAGTAAAAATGTTAAAGCTGGTTAAAAATTTTAATCAAGCTTGTTAGATTTTTTATAAACATTGAGCAGAATTCACTGTCACAAAAACCTTGATTATAAATTCCTTACACATTGGCTCAACATATTGTTGACAAATAAGATTTTGCTTTTAAAATAATTCACAAAGAATGCAGAGTGAAGCAGTTAGAATAATTTCTGCATGAGAATTGGTAAGAAAAAAATAAGAAAAAATGTTCTGTTCTGAGATTTGAATTTCCTTCCATGTTTAGTTAGATTGTGTTTTATCTGATGCATTATTGAAGCTAGTTACATGTTATTTATTTTCCAAAGCAATACAACCAGAATGCCAATCTGTTTTAGCTTGCCATTTTGTTCTGTAGGTTTCAGGTTTCAAATCTCGGTGACAGTTACTGTAATTTATCTTTCAGGTTAATATTGTAGTTTTGTAAATCATTTTATGTAGTACATTTATTTTCTTTTAAAGGATACAGCAACCGAGACTATAAGTACAAGTTTAGAAGATAACGTAAAATCTGGTATACTTGATGAAGGTAAATTACAGTCTATAACTAGAATGTATACTCTGCATATCAGCTCTCTCTCTCTCTCTCTCTCTCTCTCTCTCTCTCTCTCTCTCTCTCTCTCTGTAATGCAATATTAACAACAAGTGATTTCAGTGCACTTATAAATTAGTTGGAGCGTTATGCAGATTAGAAGACCTGAAATACATGGCTCCAAACAGCTTTTTTATGATACTGATGTTGCCGAAACGTATTTCAGGTCTAGCAGATTAGTAGAAGAGTTGACAGGCATTAATAACTTAATAGAACCGTCAGTGACACTAAATCTGGCCCTAAAGACGGAGATTAACATAAGAATAGAAAACAGAATAACTTGATAAAAGGTATATCCATCTCTCTAGAATTCCTTGGTTTTAACCGGTTTTTCAACCGGATTTCTCCACAACCTTTCCAAATTCTGAAAAATGGTCAGGACGCAAACTACAAATTGTCAATTCCTACCAGTTGACAAAATTTTAACCTGATAGGACAAGAAACAAAATCTGTCAGAAACAATGGAGAATAATAATAATAAAAATAATAGTAATAATAATAATAATAATAAGGATTTTGAGTAACAACAAGATGTCTGCTGATATACAGACTTTATAAATGACAATCTGTATAAAATTAATCCTAGATGGAAGTCTATAATCCAAGGCCCATTCAGCAATAAGCAATGTTTATGTACTTGTTTGCTTTTCAAATATACCATTCAAAAGTGAATGTCAAAAAGTGAATACATACATTGTAATCACAATTTCTAAGGATTTTTGCCTTAAATTAAAGAGTGCATACTGTAGACAATGTTTAAAAGAGATGTTTCAGTCAGCTGTGAAACCATTTATTTCTTTTTATACTTCTGTGTAAGTATTTGTTATTGGGTTGAAGGATAAAATAATTAAAACTTGTATACAGATGTCTGATATGATTTATTTTTTTCCAGTTGGTGCTTATGTTCAGATCTAAGGGAGATAACTGAAAAAGATGATTATGATTTTGATGACCTTGTTGCAATGTTATTCTCTTCCATTCAAGAGACACAAAAATAATTATTAGGATGAGTGAGTTGGAAAGCACAATTGTTGTTGATTATACTGGAGATCTAATTATTGTCTTGTGTTTATTGTAGATAAACCATGTTTGACATCAGATGATCTGATACCTATTTTGGTAAGTAACCACATACTGCAGACCCAGATAAACTGTTACTTTCTATATTATTCTTTAGGTTTGTTTTATTAAGGCTAGTTACTACTGATCATTGATGATGCAGCTTTCATCAATATGTATATTATTGTATATTTTAAAATTGTTTGTAAAGAAATAAATAGTCTTTACATTGAATTAAAAAATGTGCATCATATAAATATATACATGTAAATTGATATTAAAGAAGGAAGAAAAATACAATGTACATGAAGTTCGTGATTTGAGTGGAATGTGGTAGTGTTGTTTTATTTTCCAGTCAAGATTCTTGCAGTTATATCAAGACAGTCACTTCTGGTATGATAGAGGAAATTGGAGTACCCAGAAAAAACCATAGACTTTCATTTAGTGAACTGACATACATTGTCATATTAGGAATTGCCTCAGTGGGATTTGAAACTAGACTGTGAGGCTCTGTGATTTATAAGCCCAAACTTTAGACCTCTTTGCCAACAATGCCCCAAAGAAGACAAGAAAGAACAAACACATGTAGGAATCACTGATTATAAATCCCCATACTGTAGATATACACTAGAGTAAATGCCAGTGGTGTGGTTATACATGTTGTAGTACTTTTAGAGGCCATCCCACTTATTTCACAACTAGTGGACCATAAACATTTTTAAAAAAGCTCTATTTTTCCAAATAATCCAACAACCTTTGTATGTATTTAAAATGAAAGAATTAATATTGATTTCACTTTGTTAACATTAAACTTGTTAATTTCAGGTCACTATTATTGCCCAGGCTAAATGTTCCCATCTATTCAGCAACATGTTTTATATTGAACACTTTCATTGGTCAAGAGATACTAAAGACAGAGATAATCTAAGGTACTCTCTCTCTCTCTCTCTCTCTCTCTCTCATGTAAATGATTTTGGGCAGTTCTTACTTGCGCTCTCTCTCTCTCTCTCTCTCTCTCTCTCTCTCTCTCTCTTCTCTCTCTCTCTCTCTCTCTCTCTCTCTCTCTCTCTCTCTCTCTCTCTCTCTCTCTCTCTCTCTCTCATGTAAATGATTTTGGGCAGAACTTACTTGCTCTCTCTCTCTCTCTCTTTCTCTCTCTCTCTCTCTCATAAATGATTTTGGGCAGTACTTACTTGCTCTCTCTCTCTCTCTCTCTCTCTCTCTCCCTCTCTCTCTCTCTCTCTCTCTGTCTCTCTCTCTCTCATGTAAATGATTTTGGGCAGTAAAATTAAGTGAATTACTGGCTTTTATGCCATAGATTCTATATTGGGATATTCAAATCATGGTTGTTTAAAGAAAACTACGGACCTCTTGTAAACTTACCAGTTTTCTCACAGAGACATGGATTTGAACCTACCGGTAGGTAATGTCCTTGAAGTGTACTTCTGATATACTTCTAAGTAAGGTTGATGGAAATGAACTAAGTAGTGGTAGGATGAGTAGAATATTGGTGTTTTATGCCCCAGTTAAAAAAAAATTCATTAATATTAATGGAGGAAACCAGAGTTCCTGTAGGAAACCACCAATCTTCAGCATGTGAAAGATAACATTTGGGTCCTGCCCAATTTGATTTCAATGTAGTGAGATGCTTTGTGATCAGTTAGCATGTGCTTTTGACCTATAAAGTAGTAATGAGTGATAAACATGTATTTACTTGAATTTCTACCTGGTAACTTGTTTTAGGATAATTGTTACACACTTGTCAAAGAAAATGATTCTGACAGCTTTATGATTATATATTTATTGATATTGATTTCCACAGTTATTGTCTGGTGACGTTCAGAGCAGCAATGGAGTATATGACTAACACAAACTTTGATCACTTACAAAATGGAAAATCTAAAGTTCTGAAAGAGGTAAGTAAGTAATCTCAGGAACAGTTAATAATAGAAATCTAAGAAGTGGTATATTGAGGATAAAAATATTGATTCAAGCAGATCAATATATAAAAAGTTTTTAGAAAAAACTTTAATGGTTGATTTGGAGGTCCATACATTCTTTGCAAGCTAATTTTTTTATACCGTCTACTACTTACACTGACTACTATCTATATACACAATCAAACGTTCTCTTCAAGTTTGAAATATTCTAAATAGATATGATTGTTATTTGTGTTTCATAAAATATATTACATCTACATATTTAATACAGAAAGTTTGAGTTATTCAATACTAACACACAAGTTTTAACTTTGTTGTATTGAAATGTATTGATGTATTGATTGGAAATCAGTGAAATATCAATACATCAATCTTACAATGACAGCTGTCATATTCTCACATTAACATATGTTTGTGTTGTTAACAGATTGCCTTCATCGATCTTTTCAACTCTACCTTACTTGCCTAGGTTTGTAATTACTATAAGTAAAATACCAGATTTCACACTACCTCAGTGACTTAGAGGTAGAGTTTCCTGCTTAAGGAGGGAAGGTTTGGGGTTCAAACCCCGGCTGGGTTATACGAAAGAATTTAAAACTTGAGATATTGCTTCCTCATCTGCCACTTAGCTTTAAGTGTCTAGAGTATTGACTGGTTCACCTGCTGTCAGAGTGATTGACTTTAGGAATGGTATACTTGTCTACAGTTTATGACTCTGTGAGCTAAAGTTGCCTCGAGTGCATGCAAATCCCTGATCATCTTATGCATTCATTAACATGTTCATAGATTAATACTTAGAGTTTACTAAACTTGTTCTTATCATAAGTAGGTAAAAAATTGCTGATTTGATGTTAACAACATTATAACCAACTGACTAACCAGATTTTAAGACATTTATGTTGTCTTTCCAAAGGCTAAACCTTGCATTTTCAAAATTGTTTTATGATTCAAAAAAAAATTATCGAGAATGTGCACATTCTTTTGATATGAACCTTATTTAGTTATTCACCTGTCATTAAGCAGTAAGATTTAGATAAACTTTATACCTGTACTGTGTTCATGTGTCTTAGATATTGAGATTTGAGTTTATTGCCATTTCACTAGATTTGATGGAACTTGACAATTATTATCCTTAAGAAGCATTTAATTGGTGCAAATGAAGCTGTGGTGTTCCCATATTTCACCTATTCTATTGGAAATGTATTCTATCTTTTTTCAAAATCAAGTGTTTGGCTTGCAATTTCAAAAGATAAACTTTATACCTGTACTGTGTTCATGTGTCTTAGATATTGAGATTTGAGTTTATTGCCATTTCACTAGATTTGATGGAACTTGACAATTATTATCCTTAAGAAGCATTTAATTGGTGCAAATGAAGCTGTGGTGTTCCCATATTTCACCTATTCTATTGGAAATGTATTCTATCTTTTTTCAAAATCAAGTGTTTGGCTTGCAATTTCAAAAGGAACTGTTTTATTACCCCTCCCTCCCTTTTTTTCAAGTTTTACATATCTTGAGGGCTCAAGATGAAAAATGATTAAATCACAATGAATAATAAATTAAAACTGTAAAATAAATTTTACTTAAAAATTACAAGATTAAGACTTGTTAATTTGTTAAAACATGAAAGGCATATTATGTATGACCAGGCTGATATAAGCATGAAGTCGGCTTTGTCTTGATTCAACATGACTTTTCAGATTGAATTTCCTATTTTAGCAAATCAATATTTTACATTATTTTTTTCAGATAAGTATTGAAGAACTAAAAAATGTAACTAGGGAGATATCACTCAGCCAATCGGAGTCATCCTCACATAATGCTGTTAGCAGAGATGGCAACAGTTCAACATCAAAATTAGACAGACAACTACAAAAAATATCTAAAATAATAGATGAATCAACAGCAGGGTTGTCTAGTAAAACATCGGCCAGTAAGAAAGAACCAACTAGTGTGTTTGGAGGTAAATGTTTCTTACTGGTAACAGAATAAGTAATAATTTTGTTTTGTCAATGTTTTATTTCATTGTTTGGAAAAATAAGGCTTAGTTTTAAGTTTTTAAAGACATTTATTTATATACCATCCTTTATAACATATATGAATAGCTTAAGCCCCTCCTGCAGCCATTGTGTGTGTGTGTGTGTGTGTGTGTGTATGTGTAAAACTTAGTTTTATTATCAGTAGTCTCAAAATATATTGGTCTTGTTTTTTTATCAATTTAAAAAAAAAAATTCTCAATTTTGTTTGTTTGTTGTTGTATCTTTTGTATACATTGCTTATCTTCAAGTTTAGGTCCTTTTGCCAATTTGATTCCCATTGTAGTTTTATAGCAAGCTTCATCATTATCTGCTTCCTTTGTACAAGTCATAATGTTTGGATGATATTTTCGTCATGCAGAGAAGACATACATGTACATGTATTGAGTAATGTTTGTTTTGTTTTGACAGATATGTACCAGTATTTACAGAAAACACCAGAGGTACCAAAACAAGAAAATAAAAAGAAAAAAGAACAGTTAGGGTAAGACAATCATTATGTGTTTGTTCTCTGGTAGTAATTGTCATTTCTTTGATGGGTTTCATGTCCAGAATTCTTTGGACTCAAAAGTCTTTTGTTATTTAACTTTTCAATTTTTACAATTTAGCCATGTTAGTGTTTATTTTTCCATAGATTTCAGATATACATGTATAAGATTGTGTAGTCAATCAAATTAAATTGACCAAATGTACTGGGAAACACCATTCATATCTACATAAAAATTCATAAAATGGTAAACCATGGGGTCAAGAATATTTACAACTTTCCTCACCTGTTAGTTACTTTAAAATTTGATATTTTGGGGGGAACAATTAGGTTGTGTTGGAATAATGTTTGATGCACCAGTCATGATTTTTTTCTCTGATATAGAGGTGGTCAGTTCAGGGATGGTGGAGAAAACTGGAGTGTATGGAGAAAACCACAGACCTTCGGCAAGCTAACTGACAAACTTTCTCACACTAGGATCTGCAAGAGTGGGATTAGAACCTAGATGATGATCCATAAGTGTGACTAAGCCTCATGACCACCAAACAGTTGGCATGATTGCAATTCATATTAAATGACTGTTCATTATTTTACTGGTGTTATGGACAGTAATCTGTTCTAGGATGTCTGTACTTATTGCAGGAAACATTTTCATATCTAAAAACAAGAGGTACAGGCATATCTGGTTTTATTATGTGAACTGAATATGGGTCAAATGTTATCACTATGTAAAAGGAGTGGAAAGAATTAAACAATGAAACTATAGTCAATAAAACTTTAACTGTATTATAAATCAATTGAATAAAATATGTTGAATTTATTTTGACTTTCAGAAGTTTCCTGAATTCTTTAGAAGATGATATATTTGATCAGTCTTTTGGGAAGCAGAGCTGACTTGTAACAGAAACATTATGTTATGATAATTTTATAACTATTAATAAAGCTGTTATTGTGACAAGTAGACATCCTGAACAACCATGACAGTTATTACTAGTAGTATGAATTAAATCAACTTTGTTGTCAATTCTCCACATACGTTTTAAATAAAATGATAGCTGACAAAATGTAACAATGGATACAGATTTATACATGTAATTGTAGTACCTTAATTTATTTATTTTTTTTGTCTCCATTATTCTTAGTGTATATGTGTTTTAGTGGTACAGTCAAACCTTGTAATAATGCCTTTTGATATCTTTGCCACCTCGTGTATTGCCACACTACAGTAAAATCTCTCTATAATGCCCCTATATAACTTTGCCACCTGAATTAACACAACAGTATTTTGAAGTACAAAATTCTGTTTCTTGAGTGTTTTCAGAGAATAGGTGTGGTTTCTAATTATATAAAAAAAAATCTCATTGGTCCATACAAAAAAGTAGGATGTCACTTAACCACTTTTATTTCTAGGGCAATGGACTTTTCCTGAGAACTTTTTTAATTCTGATTGTGACATCAATGGTGATTATTCATGGGCATGTCATTTTCAAGTCATTCTTGTTATAGACTAGTGCTGGCAGTACAAGGTCACAACATTTATTTGTGGACTTTTGCAAGCTAAGGTTTTTTAATATATTTTTTTTCCTGTAAAATTTATAAAATAAAATGCTTCTCCAGTTTGTAACAATTAGGGCTGCAATGGCTGAGTGTTTAAGACATGTGCTTTCGAACTCAAGGTTCACCATCATGTTTGACCCCAGTTGACCACAAAAGACAAAGGTTTTTTCCTTGCTGTAGGTCATTACCTGTTGGCTCAATACCAATATAATGGACTAAATGGTCTGTGATGGTTATTTGCAACATTGTAGACAAGTGAATTAGCACTTTAAAGGTAGCCATAAGTGCACACTAGTACAATGCAGATCAGAAACACATGCACACATGAACTTGTGTTAAGATAAATCCTAAGTATTAATAAAAATTGTTTCCATGAATAACTGAACATTGCTGTTGTGACATAAAACACATTCAACCAACCAAACCAATTGTAACAATGTTTTCCTTCTAGGCAGTCAATGTTGTATTATAACCTGTACAATGATGAATCACATGAAAACATAGTTTATCATAGCAGTTTTATACTAAATTTCTGATTCTTTATCAGAATGAAAAATAATTTTCATACAATATTTCCATTTCACAGTCGTAAATATTACTTATCTCATTCATCATAAAATAAGATTTTGATTCTTTCATGTCCATGACAGTATAATAATTGATTTTTTTTTCAACATTAAATATCATATGCCTTGAAGAATGCAGGATTTTAGTTTTTATTTACATTTCAGTTTTTGCTGTACATTTCATTTGGAGATCTACATGTTTATTCCATGAAAACATATATACATGTACATGTGTACTCCATGATAATGATACTTGAAGAGGTTTACATGTAAATGTAATCTGTGAAAATGGTAGAGAATGATATATAATATTATGTATATTTAGTGATAATGAATTGTGGAAATATACATATATACATGTATTCTGTGAATATACAAATTGTTGCGATTTACATGTTTATTCTATGATGATTATGGAAGAATATGTGTATATTTCAAATGAAAATTAAGGAATATTGACATATATAGTCTGTGATAATAATTGTGCAATTTCTGTCAGTATAATTGTTGTTGTTTACTTATAATCTTATTCCATACACTGTTGACACATGTATACATTAGGTTAATAAAAGTACATCTATATACAAGATTTTATCATTTATTTACACAGCATTTCTAGCATTTTAGTTTTTACCATTTATAATAAGTTTATTTTGTGTCACTTTGTCCAGAAAATTTTCTGTTTTAAACAATGACCCCTAGGAGCATCTTGGTTGCCTTGCAGGGAGTCTGTCTAGCATTTTTGGACTTAAAATTTAGAACAGCTTAGCGACAGTTAAAACACTAATTGATGTTAAGGAAAAAATTAAATTAAATGAAATTAAAGAAACATCAGCATAGTTTATTGGTATTAAAAACAATATCATAATAAAACTTATTATAATGTGGTCCCAGTCTACCTCTTACATTGACAACTCTTAACCAGCTTGTGCTTACAAAGAACAGATTTCAAATCTTAAAATACTCTCTGTCAAGGGAAACAGGTGTCTTTGCTTTAAAACAAATTGTCGAATGTAACTTGACGCTGATAAAAACATTTGTTTAAAAGGATTAAATATCATTTCATAAATTTATATAGTAACTATTATGTAAGCAACTGTCTGAGTTCCATTGAGAACCTCATCGTTCACAGCAGGTTGAGGAGGTGGTAAATTCATAGAGCAATGTATTCAGCAAAGGTAACAAGATTTTTAAGGTGTTATAACATCTTTGTGGTACTCTCTGAGCTATTGCACAAAACGATGTGAAATGAAAATGTTTAGTTTAAGGCAATAATAAGGTTCCTTAGAAAAGGAAGATCAAATTCCGAAATGAATTCATCTGCGAACGCTATTGTGGTTTATGGGGATAGTATGCAAGTTTATAAAAGTTATGTGAATATAAAAACGTGGGTACAATTCACTGGAGGATGGCCCACGTCAGGACAGCCAGTTGCTGCTATCATAAAGTATGAAAACAGTGAATGGTTGCCGGATTAGGATTGAGAAAATGCTACAGGAATGTGGAATTTCACATGAAAATGTTAATGGTAACAACTTTTGACGTCACAGCTACATGTCAAATTGGGCCCAACAGAAATTCAATTTTAGGCAGAATGTCTTCTGAAGATTTTATCAAGACGGTAGCTTTTTTGCTTTTAGAGTTTGCATGTATGTTAAGTCGCCTGTGATGGGAAATATTTTTACCATTGTGCCTCAGGAACTTCATAAGAGTATATGCAATGGAATTATAGACCTGTTTAAATCGGTATCACTGGGACTTACCATGTACAATGTATATGGAATGAAGCAGCTGAAGAGTTCTATTAAAAAGATACAAATTCACAATTTCAATAAAAATATCTAATGAATTTTAATGGGCAGTTTTGTAATATAATGATATTTAAAGTACATTGCAGCCTTCAAAAATGAAAGTTTGTTTAATATCGATTTCTTTAAAATTAACATTTTTATCGTAATATGAAAAAAAATTTAAGTAAGAGACTTTAATGTTTATATTTGAAGTCAGTTTTACTTCAATAAATTATTACAAAATCAACACAGAACTCATCAAAGCAAACTTATCCAGTTTGTATACAAATAATTTATCCTTTTCATAAATATAGCCAGGTTAAGTGGGACAACAAACATTTTTCTGAATCTTATAATGAAGTTTAGTTCATCAATGAAGAAACAGTTCAAGCAGAAACCAAGTATTAAGGTTTTTGTGAATAACTTACACTAAATAATAAAATATACACTTGTAATAATTTTTGAATTATCGTGTGCTGTCCTTTAAACGAAAAAGTATATACACTTCAATAACTAAGCTAATAAGATATATTTTTTCTTCAAAATAAAAATACCATTACTGATTTTGACTATCAAATATTTTAAAGTTTGTTTCACAATTTGTATTTTTATAAAAAGTTGAATTATTGCTTAATTTACAAACTGGTACATTTTTTTGATTTTATCATAAAGGTAATGAACTGATTCCATTCAAAGCTCCAGATCGAGAAAAAGAATGAAAGAAATTTTTATATGGAGATGCATTTTGTTCATACTTGTTTTATTTTAATACACTTTTTATATTCTGTGAAATCCATTAAAAGATTGGCACAAAAACAAGAGTTGTATCTTTTTTATGGAGAGCATCAAATTTTGTTGGTGCATATTGCACAGCACACCATATAATGCAATGCTCTTCTTCTCTGGCGCTCGACATTCAGAGGACAGGATATCGTCTGCTTAACCTGGTGAAAGGGGAAGTGATAGCTTGTTTGCGACGTACCGTCAGTGATCATGTGAGTGTGCTAGTACACGAAAGACCTAAAACCTCGCAAATCTGCCGCAAAAACAAAACTCCATCTTTAATAAGCTTTCTGTATTCACAAATAACTGAACAATTGTAGATGCTTTTAAACATCATTAAAAATTTATAAATCAACTGTAGCTGTAAACCATACGTCTTAATCCTCTGTCCATTTTCACATTTACATTTATTGCACATGTAAAGTTGCATTTACATGTAACTTATTGCATCTGTCAAAATGCATTTTTTAAATTTTATCGTTAAATACAGTAAAAAAAAGGCATACATTCGACCGATAAATTTTTTAATAAATGCATTATGACACTTCTTATAATAAATATTCCTCGAAATAATAATAAGAAAGAGAACGAAAGCAATATGATTCCCCACCTTTGATTGTGGAGAATCATAATAATGATAATAATAAAGTCCCTTTCGCCAGTGCCATGTCTGTAGGACGGCAGAATAGCAGAAGAGTCAGAAATTTCATAGAACGGATATGTTAGCCATGTTTAACGCAAATTTTTAAATTTATTTATTGACTCTACAACATGACAATTTAGCATTATTACAACATCAGATCATATATTATCACAAAGATAAAATTTGAAAATTATCTAAGTATTCAAACGTCACAATATATCGCTTATTTAAACATAAAACACATTTTTCACTACATCGTGAGATTCTCAAAGCCATTCCGGATAATCAAAATAATTTGTAGTTATAAATGTGCTCACGAAAAATTGTTATGTTTTAATAATTTTACAAGCGCTTGTCCGTCATAGGTCATCTGACGCGGCTTACTTTGGAATGACCCACAGTCAGCCAGCTGATGTAATCACATAGACCTTTCCAGTGAAGGATTGTCAGATCAAATAAAAATATGCATGTAGAAAGTGATATATTTTACATGGAAGTGTGAACAATAATCAAGGATTGGAAGGAAAATAGGGTAAGCGAAATTGTTGGAAAGGAAGTATATCAAAAATTGTATTACAAAGTATGGTCTGCTGCTGAAATTTACAGATTTATACCAAATACAATTTGTTTTTCTCCTGGTAATCACGCAATGCCTGTGTTTGTGCTAATCTTTCACGGATTTTAAAGAAATTTTAAAACAATGGTTTGGAATAAATCAAATATAATGAAAAAAATTATTTCTTTATAAGTCCACCTTTTCTTTATGTTTTATTTCCAAATTTGGACTTTGAACAGTATCAGCTGATCATTTTTGCATGATAAAATCAAGCGATAAGAACCAGTTTGTTTTGCAAGAAAATAACAATTTTTGGTCCTTTCTTAAGAATACAGTTTAATAGAGAAACAAAGGTTCTTTAAAAAAATAACAGAATCAACTATGGCATTAACACTCTCAAGCTAAATCAAAGTATTTTTGTTCTTTGAGAAAAATTACTGACTTATTATAAACGTTTTTTATATAGGTTTATTTATTTTATTTATTTATTTATTGGAATACCATCTTACATAAAAGTACATAGTACATTTATGTTACAATAGTGTTCTCCATCAACATAAAGAAATACAAAACTAACTGTTTCTTAGTTCCATAGCATGTTTCAAGTAAGAAGTTATATGGATCATATCTACATAACTTTGTGGGTTCAAAATGCCAGCAGTTAACAGAATACTATTTGTAAAAGGGTTATTCTTAATATTATTCACTATGTATTTCTGACGTAAATGTATATATTTATTACAAAATAGTATGAAGTGACTTTCGTCCTCAACTGAATTTGAACAAAATTTACAGATTCTTTTTGAACGTTCAATCTTGGTATATCTATCAGTCTCTATATGTAAAGAGTAGAGCACTTATTCTAAATTTTGTTATTAACATCCTCTCTTGTTTTGGTAATGGTTTATTTAAATAATTTGGAACTTGAAAATTATTAAAAATAAAACTATAGAGAAATAGTTTATATACATGTAGTTTATAAGAAAAGATTATTCAAAAAGAGTACACGTTTATTTCAGAATGTTAGTGTGATTTATTTACTGAAACTCAAAACATGTATTTGGTTTCTGCTTGAACTAGTTTTTTCATTGCTGAGGTTAACTTTTCTTTACGTTTCAGAAAGATGTTTGTTGCTCCATTAAACTAAGTTATATTTACGAAAAAAGAATAAATACATTTTAACCAATACTAACTGGAATTTTTTGCTTCTGTGGTTTCTCTGTTGATTTTATTGTAACTAAATGGGTAAAATTTACTTTTGATATGATCATTGAATGTTCTAATGTAGAAGAAAATTTGAGAAAAACTTTATTTTTTTCAAATGAATATAAATCCTTGTCATATTTTAGTTGTAAACATGTTAGTTTTTTAAGTTACATTAACGAAATCGACAGACAAAAATCTATATTTTAAAAAGGGAACAACTTGCTCTCGTCACGAAAACTAAAGACAACAGCAAAAAAAAAAAAAAAAATTTCTGACGACCTTACGCCATTTGCATTTCCAGATATAGTTCTCGCAATGAAAATGACAACTTTTTTCTTTTCCACTTGTGTTTATCTGTACATACTATTAGGAGAGGAGACAAGCGTAACACAAAATTTCTATATCTTTTTGGGTAAAACAACATATCGCTACTTCACACTCATCAAATTCACTGATCTAAGCATAATTGTGTGATTCTCGGAGTCAGTCCAAGATATGACGGAAAATCGAAGTGTTTAGATTAGGGTAATGATGAAGTGTCTCGCACTAGAAGAGTAAAATGCAAAAATTTATTCACCAGCAAGCAAATGTCGTCGTAAATCTGAATTTAAAAGTGGATACAGGTTATTTTGGGATGAACCACAGTCAGGTCGCCCAGCTGATTCCATCATAAAAGATAGAGATCCTCGTATTTTCATTTGAAAAGTAATTCTTTCAGATTAAAGTCATTAAGATGAGTTGATCATTTTTGATGATAAAATAAATATATACATGTATGAACCAGTTTGTATAGCAAGAAAATAGCAATTCTGGTCTTTAAAAATATAGTTTTAAAATGTGAAATAATATTGCTGACTCCCCAGTCATGATTGTTTACTTATACAAGGCGATCAGTTCTGGGATAATTGAGGAAACCAGAGTGTCCGGAGATAAAGACGGCCTTCGTCAAGTGAACTGACAAACTGTCTCACACTAGGATTTGTCAGAGCGGGATTTGAATCTGGGCGGTGATCGCGTGCTTTAGATCACTGATCCATCGAGGCAACTTAATTCAATGGAGAAAAAATCTTCTTTAAATTTTAAATAGAAAGTTAAAATCAACAATGGTATTAACAATTTCTAGTTAAATTAAAGTATATATTTTTTCTTTGAAAAATGGATTTCTAGTTTAAATGATTTTTACAAATCAAATTTGAAAATAGTAAACGTATTTTTCCAGAATCGTAATGTGATTTATTCACAAAAATGAAAATACATCGATTTTACTTGAACTCGCTTTTTCATTGCTGATGTAAACCTCATTATAAGTTTTATAAGGATGTTTATTGCACCATTTAACTCAGGTATATTCATCAAAAAGGGATAAATTATATTTTTTCTAGCTCTACAAATTGGATTGTTTTGCTTCCGTGACTTTTAAGTTGATTTAACAATAACTTAATGGGGAAAGACTTACTTCAAATATAATCTTTGAGGGCTCAAATTTGAGGAAAAAGTAATGTACTCCATATTAAGATATATCATTATCATATTTGATCGATTTATAAATAAAACCGGTTTAACATCTTTAAAAAAAATCTATTATCAAAATTGACAGAAAATGAAATTCGCCTTTTTGAAAGAGGGCACTAAACTTTACGATCTCTCCTCGTTTCAGTATCTGCCTCCATGGGCCAGCGGTAGAGTTTGCTCCCCGATAGTGGAAGTCGTGGATTTAAACCTCGGACAGTTCATACCCACGACTGTAAAATTTTAGATATTTCTTTCTTGCCTGGCGTTCTTCATTAAGAGGACATAGTATCGATTGCTTCACCTAGTGTTGGGACCTGTATGCTTGTCTGTGGTGTATTTATTCTGAGAGCACTCTTGTACAAGGCAGACAAAAAGTATACACGTCTCACGCATACACGAACATGTTCTTTGATTAATCCTTTGATATTAATTTTCCCGTTGCGAAAAGCTAAGAAATTGCTGTTTCGACGTTAATGCGACGTTTGGCGACATTACAAACAAACCAACCAGTTTCAACAGTAAAACAGGTTTAAATGGCCCTTTACTCCTCTTCATTTTCTTATAGCCCTTATTATTACACATGCAATGTTTCTTCTATTTGTAACTTATGACGACCTAACGACATTTATTTGTTTTCGGACTATCTTTGATGTTTTGAGTATTGTCAAGATTTTGTTCTTCCATTCAAAATTACGTTTTACAAATGTAAAATTTCTATATTAAATACTGGATTATATACTAAACATAGTCCGTTATGACGATTTAAAAACATCGTCACCATAGCAACATCCAGGCAACACCTGACACCTGTTTCATTTTACAGCAATGATTGACAGGTGTAACAAGATGTCAATTTCACTCACTTCCAGTTGATTATTGAAAATAAATAAGAACGATTTAAAGTCTAAAATTGTCTTACTGAACCATTTCTGATCTACAGGGATTTGGGCAAGTTTAGAAAATAGGCAACAAAAAGTAAAACAACTTTACAACATTTTGTCATTATTTCTGGTACCAATCTTAAATAGCGTGAATTAAAAATACCCCGATTAAAAGATTGGTAAGTTTAATCATTGATTTACACAAAAACATCAAGGATCCATGTAATGATACTAAATCTTGCAATTTTAAACAAAAAATCATTTTGATAAGTTCATTTTTCTTAATATCTTTTTTATAGTTCTTAATTTCCAAAACAAGTTTGATGAAAACAAGACAAAAATTGGCTTAGAGTTTAGTTGAGTAATAGTGTTTAACGTTCAAGTCAAGAATATTTCACTTATATCGAGACGTCGCCAGCTATAAGAGAAAGTGCAGAAAATTTTTGTCTGCGTTGCGCTGATGGCGTTATACAGTAGGGTTTTTTCTATCGTGACACGCCTACCGTGACACGGGCTCATTTTTTAAAGTCCCCATCCGAAAGAACCGTGACTTTCATTTCGTAATGCAGAGTGCTTGGCAAAAGAACAGTCACTACCCACTTTCAAGTCTTGGGTCAGACCCGGTCGGGGTTCAAACCCAAGACCTCCCACTTCCGGAGCGAGCACCCTACCAAAATTGGCTTAGAGGTTGTTACTCTGATAAAGCTTTACGCAACAGTGTTCCTTAAAGAGTAGAAATTGAGGAAATTCAAGTTTCAATAATATCATCTACAAGAAAGAGGATAAGAGAGTTTATTTCTGAAATAAGTAACGTACATCGACATAATGTCGTCATGATTGGCCATATATATTGGAGTATTGTCGTTTACATAATAGTCTATCGCTTGTTGTTTAGCATGGACAGAAAAAGAGAAAATTAATTTGAGGCAAAATAACCCGTTTATGATGCCTAATAAAGATTAAAATTGACATAAACAACCAAAAAGAGCACTGGGTGTACACATAACAACTTTAATACTGCATTCAAAAAGTCGTCATTCTGGCTAACCGAATGTTGTCACTGCAATTTTGACAAATACAGACCTTACCGTGGCAGTCTTCTTTGTTAAATGTAATCTATAATAAAAACATAAAACAAAACTTACATATAACATCATTTTACAGTCAACATTTAGAAACCAAGCATCAAATTCCATATGGAATTAAGGAATGATTGTGTACATTTTTCTTGACAAAAAGTACTGATAGCAAAACTGTAAAGTAGATACAACTCTAAAATGGACTGAATCTACAGTCTATTCTTCTCATTTAGCGGTTGATTGTACATTTTCATCAATATCGAACGTGTGTACAAAACCATCAAATGATTGAAATGCCATGTGAAACTTTTGAATTGTATTATTTCATAAAAATTAAAAAGTAGCACATGGCATAAGTATAGTTTCATCTTGATGGTATTTATTACTGTTCAGTGTTATAGAGGCTTGGTTGATTGATTGAAAGATAAGTCAAGATTATATCACATTTATATTAAATTGTCATCTATTATTTGTTACTGACAAAATACCATTGCGTATGTTAACGACATTGTGCACTGAGCGGTCTTTAACGTGACAAGCCCAGATCGTGATATTTTGTTTTCGCCTTTCACCAAAAGTATTTGGATTCTTGAGACATGTTATAGCCGCGAGCTGTATAGAGTTTTCAGTTACGTCTAGGTGGCTAGCAGTGCTTGAAATTTTTAAATATTCTAAATAGATATTCAAAAAGCTTAAATCACTGATACTAGTGCTTACAGTGTCTCTCAAGGACTAGGTTCGAATCCCAATCAGGGCAAATCCTAGTGTGCGAAAAACGTCAGTTTGCTCGCCAAAGGTCGGCGGTTTTCCCCACCATACCAGAACTGCCTGCCTCAAAATATAAGTAAAACAAAATCTTGATTGGGTCGTAAAACATTATTACTTAACTGATATTAGCAAAGTAATATGTTAAAGGAAAAAATGGGATTAAGGACATGATTTTTAATGTCTTAAAAAAGTCGTCATTGCGTCCAAGAGTCGACAGTCGTTTACAAAAAACATTCTGGTCAAAGACAGACATCTCTTTGCATAGTGTTAACAATCTTAAAAAGGTGTTTGTGTTATTTGGGTTGTGTTCTTCTGCAACAAGTGCCTGTGGCCTAATCGCCCTTTTGACTGTTAAAATCTGTATTCTGTCGCCCAATAAGACAGCAGTACGGTTTTTAATAGGAATTCCAAAATCGCCATTTTTCTATGTGCAAAATTGTTACTTATTACTAAAAATGTTTTTGGGGTAAAAAAGCATTTATTTCTTTCAAATTTTTCACTGTCCAACTTTCTTTAGAGCGATAAAAAAGATAATCTCGAATTATTTTTCGCTGACGACTTAAGGTCGGTGACGACATTATGTCGATGTACGTTACGACTACACTCGATTTTAAATCTTAAAATGACACGTTGAGGACGTTCTAATATAAACAAAAGAACAGATTTATATATATACATACGACAATGTTTGTGGGAGCAGTCAGACGTTGTATGTTGTATGATATACTTAATAATGTCTGTTGCAGCACTGACTCGTGTAGGTGAAACATAAGGAATGTGAAAATACCATAGATCAGCCTTGTACAATATAGGTATGCTGTTTATCAATTCAGATTGACAAAAGCTATCTTTAAGTAGCCACTACTATAAATATATATATTTTAAATTATCAAATGAACTAAGTTACAAGTTATTTTTCGGAATTTTTTTTAAGTTTGTTAAATATGGATTTCAGGCAAAGTTATCGATATGTATGAACTTGTATCAACCTCGCATGTAATAATAACACAAATAAATAATCCTAAAACAAAAAACACAAAAATCCTGACACCAAGCCCCTGTAGTTTACAGCTGCAACAATCCCGCCATTTTTTTTCAAGGAAACACCTAGAAGTCATGTTTTATGCGCATATCCAAACACTTCACGATAATATAGTTCAAGGTAACGCTATAGGAATTATGCATGATTTTTAAGAATGATAACACGTGGTACCTGTTTACTTGTGGATTATTATTAAAGTCACAAAAGAGATAGTAAAAGTACGACTTTTCCGCAAAGTTGTTTTAAAATTTTTGTAGCAATTTATTTAGAACAAAAAAATTAAGAAACTATCACCGCAAGGACGTGTCCTTATATATGCAGGTTTGGTGCTTTAGGGTTGATTTAAATAGCGTAATGTAGAATGAATGTTGTGTAAATTGCATCTAAAAATATTCAGTTCTAAATCCGGAAACACAACAACAAAATATATTAGAATAAAGGAAAACGCGTTTCTTCCGGCTTTATTAAATAACGGACATATTACATTAAGAGAATAAATCACAACTGTGACATTTATGATATCGATAAATAGCATGTCATTTACTCCAAAAAGATTGATTGATTGATTTAATGGGTTTTACGTCCCTGTCAAGAATATTTCACTTATATCGAGATGTCACAAGCTGTAGGTGAAGTGGCAGGAATTTTAACCTTTGCAATGCGCTTAGTGCAATGTGAAGGGAGGGTTCTTTAACATGCCATGCCTGCCATAACACGGGGCACCTGCTATTTAAGGTCTCATCCGAAGGACCCCGTGGCTTTTATTTCTAAATGCCGAGTGCTTGGCGAAAGAACAGTCAATACCAATTTTCAAATCTTGGTCAGAACCGGCTGGGGCTCGAACCCTCGACCTCCCACATACGAAGCGAACACTACCAACTGAGCTACCGTAGTGGCATCTCAAAAAGAAATACTATCTATCGATGTTATCCTGTATCATCATACTTGTTGCGATTAAGCATCTATTATATAACCGGATACGTTTTCCCAAAAAGTATTGTTTGGTATTAAAAAGGACGTGATTATTTCATTGTTTATTTTAAAAAGAATAGACAACTAGTAATTTTTTTTAAATGGGCGTTTTATAAAAAGGGTTAAGTAAGATTTTGGTAATGAGTGGTTTATTTTAGTAGAAGGTCAACTACAAATAGCTAGAACCTTGTTGAAGAACGGTTAGCTACTATTAGCCAGTTACTTGTTGAAGAACGGTTAGCTACAAGTAGCCAGTTACTCGTTGAAGAACGGTAAGCTACTAGTAGCCAGTAACTTGTTGAAGAACGGTTAGCTACTAGTAGCCAGTTACTTGTTAGGGGAACGGTTAGCTGCCAGTAGCCAGTTACTTGTTAGGGGAACGGTTAGCTGCCAGTAGCCAGTTACTTGTTAGGGGAACGGTTAGCTACCAGTAGCCAGTTACTTGTTAGGGAAACGGTTAGCTACTAGAAGCCCCTTACTTGTGAGAGAAAGGTTAGCTGCAAGTAGTCAGCAACTTTTTGGAGAAAAACGGTTAGCTACTACATGTAGTAGCTGGTAACTTGTTGAAAAAGAATAAGCTACTAGTACCCAGCTATTTGTTAGAAAACGGTAAGCTACTAGCAGCTAGTACACTCGCCAACAATATCGCAGATAAATATTTCAGACCACTAATATGGTTGTACTAACCAATCAGTGAAAGTCTGCGGTCGGGGTGAGACAATGAGACGCCTTGAAGGCTAACGCTTTAACCAATCAGCCACCCGTGGCCCCTTCCTATAGAAAGAACAGCTAGCTACTTGTATCCAGTTACAGGATAAAGGTCGGTTGCTTGAAAGCAACAGTTTACTTATTGGAGAAAGGTAAGCTACTAGCAAGTTGAGAAAAATAAGCTACTGAGCTATTAGCAGTCAGGCACTTGTATAAGAAAAAATTGCCACTAATAGTGAGATACTTAAAGGGGAAAATCAAGCTACTAGTAGCCACTTTTTAGCATCTACCTTAACCCAACATGATATAGTCCACTGGTTGTAAAGCAAGTCTCCAAATAGTACGTCATTTAAATATTTAATTTGACTATAACTTTGCAAAGTAGGTAGTTTACATTCAGTGGTTTAAATTATTTCTTTTTTCTTGTTGCAAGTTGCAATGGTGTGTGTGCGTGTGTGTGTGGGTGTGTGTGATACACATGGTTAAATTTAATGTAGATAGCCGTCTCCTATTCTCTATTTATAAACAACACAACCGAATCACCAACTTGTTTTCCAGATGTTCCTATTTCCGGGATACGTTTCATATTCTGTGAAGTGTATAATAAGTTTCAAGGGACAAATTCTAGTTATAATTGGGGACAAACCACGAACTAACGACAAAAATCAACAGAATTTTTTAAAAAGCTGTGACACATTGCATAAAGAAAGTAGGTAGGTAATAATAGAAAAAATGTGTCGCGTGAAGACAGTATATATGTAACAATATCATGTTTTATGACAAGCAGACTTATTTCCAACGACCCCCCCCCCCCCCCCCCAAAAAAAAAAAAAAAAAAAAAAAAAAAAAAAAAAAATCAAATATTTTCCTTCGGATCATTGCTTAAGCTTCCTTGTACATCTTTTTAACAGGTAGGTGTAAAAGTTTTAAGGTAAGGGATATTTGGAAAAAATTGAAGTGAGAGGTTCAGGGTTGTGGGTTCAAACTATAGTCAGATCCTACCAATTTTCTCTCCTGTATAAAAAACAACACCATAGTTTCTTTCTGGTGTAAATTCCATCGCTCGCAATTTTTACGCTACATTTACTTGAAGTTTTTGGAACAAAACTCGGTGAAATAAAATATAATTTTCTGTGTTGTCACGATATGTACGGCTAGGTTTGTTAATCTGATTTTTACCTGGTTAATTTGATACCTTTATTTACCTGTTCCCGACTTATTTATCAGTAAACTCACGTCTAAATTAAACATTGATTTATAAAGTTTACACATGTGTGGTTTTAACAAAAAATAACATTGATAATGACCAGGGATTTATGTTGATAACCCGAGAAAAAGAAATCGTATTATCTGGTTTTAAAATCACGTCGGTCGCTAAGATATACAACTTTCGTTTCCTACACAAATATGAATATTTTTACAACTTGTAAACAAATATTGACACAATAAAGGAATGGAAGAATGAATTTCCAATTAGGTTTTATATACAAAGGCTATCGACCGTGTATATATATATATATATATATATATATATATATATATATATATATATATATATATATATATATATATACTTGTAAAGGTAAATGACGTCATCTGACACAAATTACACGAATGTATGCTCCGGGATGTAATAAAACCTAAAATCACAATGAAGCTACTGTAGTAGACGCACGGAAGGAATTCATGTAAGGTATGTTATTCTCTCTCTCTCTCTCTCTCTCTCTCTCTCTCTCTCTCTCTCTCTCTGTCTCTCTCTCTCTCTCTCCTAATCGTTTTACATACCTATGCATTAAATTTGTCCCTGTATTTCAAAATATAGTATTTCAATATTAACCAAGCCATTGTGTTTTATGATAATTTAAAATTTGCATCTTTTTATGAAAGCGTCCAAATATTTCAAAGGATAGAGTGTTGTAAAAAGCTAATAGCGGATAGGTAAAGTTTTTTTTAAATTTGTATTTTATTTTTATTATTTCATTTATTAATTTTTTAAACGGGACATACTGATAATTACTTCAACAGTAACATCACGTTAGAAACCAAATCACAATTTTACTTCAATTTTTGTTAGCTTGCATTTTTTGTATGGTAAATTATTTAAATTTAAGTTCTCATTTGCACTAATTACTTAGTAGCGTAAATGTAAAGTCGGTAACACCAAGATAAAAAAAAAAACATCGCAACAAAAAGAAGTTCTTGAAATTCCTTTCACATCTGACCTCAACTAGCCGTGTATAGGAACCTAGATTGCCGAGCGGTCAAACATCAGTCCCCTTGACACCAAAATTTCGATTCCATCTTTGCAGAAATTTTTTTCTTGCTGAAGGTCGGAAATGTGGGTGTTTCGACACACCGCTTTCCTCAGTCATTCAAGAACTGACAAAAATATTAACTTGTGCATAATACACCCTAATCAAAATCTACCTAAACAAATAGCCGTGGTCGACCTAAATGAAAAAAAATAGTATCCAATGACTTTTGTGCGGTCTTGGATATTTATCAATGGTACGCTTAGTGCATACCTATTAATTAATGTAGGGATAAATTTTTGTTTTACTAATTTGAAATCTCCATAAAAGTACTACCTACCATGGTTATATATGTTACCTCAGTGAAAATAGTAAGTAGGTGTTTTATATAAACATTCTTATTTAAATGATGCTGGAATAATGCTGGATTTCAATATTGTGTTGTATGCATTTGACATTTTTTTTCTAACAAACCCTAGCGCTAGTTACAGGCTTTATTAAAATCAAACAAATAAACTATAATAATTTGTTGACAAGAATTTAGTATGAAACAAATCGCATATTACATGAGCTAATGGGATGAGAATGTCTCGGAGTCCATCCTCGTCCATCACTCATGGGATATCAAATACATTTCCCCCAGTGGTTTAATTAACAGGTGGTGATATTAACAATCTTATTTAAATGATGAGGGGTCATTAGATCTAAAGCATTGTGAGGGTTAAAAAGGTTGTATTTCAGTGTTTTCTATATATTAGGCAGTTTATCTTGGGTTTTTAAAAATAATAGTGTTAAACTTGTGTAGTGTATAAAAATTTTAGTGACAGAGTTCAAATCCTCAAAATATAACGGATAAAACGCCGACAGAAATCTACCGTTAAACAAATTACATGGGTTTAAGGGTTCTGCTTCCGCGCACGCTCACAGATCACAGTGCCACTTGTCGCCTTGGATTTGAATCTCCACTTGGGCGGATCCTAGTTTGAGAAAGTTTGTGAGTTCGCCTGCCGAAGGGTCGGTATTTTTACTGTACACTCCATTTTCCTCCACCATCACAGAACTAATCGTCTCGATATAAATAAAAGAATTTTGACTGGACTTAAAACATTATTTATCCATTCAATCGATAAATCAATCAATCCCTTGTTCGATCCATTAGGTGTCTGTACTAAGTCCCCGGCGCCGGCGTTAAATCTAATGAGAAGCACACATTATCTTGCGACCTCTGGCTTCATTGGAAATTCATCTAAATAGTTAAAATTGTCATTTAGAAAATTCGCTACCAGTCCAACAACAATGAAATATACATAACGTCACATTTTTAATAATATCAATAATAATTAATATTTGATTTCTTGGTAGTTTTTAAACAGTAATTCCAACAACCCCGCGGCTTCTATAGTAATCAGTACGGTCCCAGATGTGTTGACTTTGTATTGTTTGTCGCTTATCTCAGAAACGTGATATGTTTAATGTTTTTTTTTTAAATTATGAAATGTTACGAGATATATAACATTTTATTCAATAAATAAATAAATGCACAGCTGTACTTGATTTGAAATAGATATATTTATGTTATTTTTAAAATAATTTTTGTCTGATCAGTTGTTTGTTGTTTTATTGGTTGTATTGACCGAATTTTTAAAATAATTTTTTAATATTATTTATTTATTTTTTAAAATTCATTTTATTTATTTTTTGATTGGTTTATTCTTATTTTTAAAGAATAGGTATTTTCTCAATTAAATATTTTTTGTAAAAACCTTTCTAATTTGTCTTCAATCGTATAAAGGCTTTTTTCTTTTTTTCTTTCTTTTTTGATTATATTTATTTATTTATTATTAATTAATTATTTATTTATTGCTTTTTTCGTCTTTCCGTGGTGTTAGTAAACCCGCAAAGCTAAAAAGACAAGTTTTTAGTTGCAAAAAATAACGAAATATCGCTACACAAAATAATGTTCCTTAAAACTGAATCAGAATTGCAAAGGGCAAAAACAGAGAGACGAAACGCACCACACGTAAAGAAAAAAGAGTCTACAAAGGCGAGATATTTCCACCCCCCACATACACACACACAGACAGACAGAGAGAGAGAGAGCGAGAGAGAGAGAGAGAGAGAGAGAGAGAGAGAGAGAGAGAGAGAGAGAGAGAGAGATCATACTGTATATTTCAATTTTTTTTTTTTTTTTTTTTTTTTTTTTTTACAAATTTAACTTTTATTTTTTCATATGGAAACATTAAAATGTAATATGAGACATTTTTAAAAGAGTTAAAGATGAAATTTAAGATAAACACCATCATATAAGAGACATTTTTACAATAGTTAAAAATGAAATTTAATATAAACACCGTCATTATGTATGCTCATGGCAATAATTGTCATCGTTTAATATGGTTGTTTATTGAAACAGTTATTATCGGTTCGGTTTTTTAATTGTCCTGTTGATTGCTTCATCGTTGTGCACGGAATGCCAAGTCAATATTTTTTTATTTTATTGCAGGAAATTATTGGGGTTAATGTTAAACAGAGGAATATGTGCAATTAAGAGGAATGTGTATTACATGTTTGACAAACAATTATACTTTACTGGTTGACCCAGACGCGCAATTTCGTGAAGTAATCGACCAACACTTTACATCAGAACCAATATTTAAAAGCAGTGTATAGAATTTGTCATCGACCAAAGTATTCAAACCAAGGTTACCGACAGCACCAGTAAATCTTTAGCTTGAACAATAGTATATCCGCACTATGTCGATTTTATGTCGAGAATTTAAATCTGGATTTTGTTTAGTTTGTGTAATAATCATAAAAATGAGTTCATTAGTCTGAAACTACACATTCAATAATTACTTAATGAAGTACGTCATTGAAATAAAAATACAAACACATTCTGTCAGAAGCAGGTAACTCACGGTATAAAAACTGGCTGTTTAAAGTCCGTTATATATTATTAAAATATTTATACTATCGATAATCCAATAAACTATTATACAAGTTAATTACGTGCGGATTATCACAAGCAATGATAAATTCTGGAAGAAAAGATTTCGCATCGTGTGGTTTGTCATATTGGCATATAGATGGGCACAGAAAGGCACGTATAGAGAGTTAGCATCTAGTGTTTTTATGCAAAAAGAGTTCTTTCACTCATATTCGACAATGTTTCAGATGATCATATTTAACATACCAGCGTCTTTCATTCTGACCGTGTTTGGGACAATGCTTGTTACAATATTACTATATATAAAATTATGTTTATCTTCATGTGAAAATCTACCAAAGTTGTATTATAAAGAATCAACATTTAATTCACAACTCTTACACAAATGTTTAGCACTTCAAGAGGCCATTCAAACAAAAATGGCTGACAACAAACGCTCATATTCAGACTTTATTATGGATTTTTCTTCCACGAGCACCGGTACGTTTTGAACGTGAGTATTTGCAAATGTCAGATAAAGGAGTTATAGCACTGGATTGGACAATAGAACCACTATGTAACTTAAAGAGAAGTAGTCCTCTTTTACTAGTATTTCCGGGTATTACAAGTGATTCTCAAAGTGTTGGTCAAATTTGTGTTTTGGCAATCAAAAAGGGATTTAGAACAGTTGTTTTTAATTACAGGGGTCACGGAAATAGTTACTTAACTACATCAAAGTTACAGAGTTTTGGTGACCCTCAAGATGTTAGACAAGTAATTCAATACATTCGTCAAAAACATCCAAAGTCACAACTTTTCGCACTATCAGTAAGTTCCGGATCAATACCGCTGTTTTCATATCTTGGGGAGTACGGCTCTTCAGCTCACTTAAAAGCATCGGTTTTTATTTCACCCATATACGAAATTTCGGAACTCACTTTAAAAAGCCTTCCGTGGTTTTACGAATTTTTGTTGCTTATGGGTTTAAAAAGAATATTGCTTAAACACTCGCAATCTATCTGTAAGCATATTGATATTATGGATGCAATGCAATCCTGGAACATATTAACATATATAGAGAAAGTGTATACAAAGTTTTCCGGAAGTGGCTCAATTAATCAGTATTTAGAGAGGTTTGATCCAATGCGTGACGTAGACGACATATCTGTTCCTGTCATGTGTATAAACAGCAAAGACGATCCAATATGGCGACAAGAAAACATACCATATGACATTTTCCAGTATTATCCAAATATGATACTAGTATCGTCTGAGAAGGGTGGACATTGTGGATTCTATGAAGGCGATGGCCGATGTACTTCTTGGGCAGAGGAGGTTTCTATAGAATATTTGTTAGCAGTATTGGAATTTAATTCGCTTTCTTTTAAAGAATGAATAAACAGATCCATTTACGTATTAAATGTATTTTATTTGTGAAAGTTATAATTTAGTGAACAAACGATTGTTTAAACATTATTTAAGCACAAGTATTTAATAAATAAGTAGAGAAATTCTTAAATTTTAAGAGTATTCGCGTTTGGTAAAATAAATGTGAACAATAGGTTCTACTCAAGTATTTTAATAAGTTTGGCTTCAGTAATTACTCAGAGTAGAGATATTTAATAAATTCAATAAAAACTGAATAATTATTTTAAAATTAAATTAAAATTTTAATTAAATTTACATCTTTGTTGTCCTTCTCAAAGAAGATATAAAGCAGATTTATATATCACAAACTATTATCAGGCTTACATGGCCTATAGTCGAGGACAAAAGGCTTAAATTTTGAAAGTTTCATTGCCCAAATATAAAAAAGTTCTCAATATAATGATGTTGTGTGCTGCTTTTGAAATTTTGCTGTTTATTGTATGCATGTTAATAATAAATAAATAAAATAAGAAATTATGCTATAAAGTTATTATATAAATCATTCAGCGGGTCGCAAAAAAAAAAAAAACAACAACAAATCGAACAATGAATTGCTTTCTGCTTATAATTTAGAAACGCCTTAGTTGTATATGTCAGTACTTTTATTTAATTCAAAAACCTTCTCTTTGAAGTCTCAGCTGAAGAGCTTTTCCTTCGTGAGCGAGAGGCCATGGGTTTGAATCCCGTTTGGGTCATACGTAAGATTTCAAAATTTGAGATACTGTTGAGGACAGAGTATCGACTGGTTCATCCGATGTCAGTACCACGTGACTATGGGAGTGGTATGCTTCTCAGCGGCATACTGAGTTGGTGAGCTAGCACCTTAACAAAAAGTCGTCCTGATATCGCACTAGTAAAAGGCAGATCACAAAACACGCTCGAACACCTTGCGCATTCACAAATTTGTTCTTAAAGAGATTAATAAATTCTAATTTGTCGCGAATATTTGAAAAATTTGTAAGGAGTTTTAAGTTCTCGTTATTTGTATAATTTATTTACTATTTCAGTAGGATTAACACAGGTTTAAGGCAGAATAAAAAGTTTTTTTTGTGTTGAAAACTTGCCTTTCAAATACATGTGTACAGGGTTTTAGAACGTAGCTGACGATATTACAGAAGTAACAGTATATAGGCAATGTGGTTATGGGTTAGGGGTTGACATTTTTGTAAAAACAAACCGTTTTGTTATACCGGATTGTTGATATAACCGGAATGTATGTTTATCATCACGTTTCAAGCTTGTTTTATCGCACTTCAGTTCGAAAATACCCGTTACAAGATGTACTTTTATGACGTTAAACAAATCAATATACGATTTTGTTGACTAAATCGAGATAAAATTACATTTGAATTGGTTAAGTAGAGTGTTTTACATGACTTTTAGAACTCTCCGTATCTATGTAATTTAATGTGAAGTAACAGGTTTATACTTGATTTTACTGTACACATAGTGATGGGACATCATAAACAATCTGTAATACATCCTACATCTGACGCCATTATGTAACCAACATGCACATCGTGTAATATGAGCCACCACATATGGTAGGAATGTGTCCTTGAAAAACATGTACTAGACAGAAGCGACAAAAAGGATACAAACAAAAACAAGAGAGAGAAAAATGAAAATAAACTTGTTTCATAAAAGTACACATTGAGACCACTGATTATAAAACTCCCATTTAAGACAGACCTCGGTTATAAAGTGTCACTCGACAATCTCGACTTTGTACTTTCGTCAAAAACAGCTAGCAATGCCAAATAGTTCATCAATATTGTCAAATCCAATGTTATTTGTGATGACCAAATTTGTATGATTTTCGTCGTTTGACCATGTTCCATACATAATTTAATCACTTTAAATAAAATCATAAACATATTTACCTTTTTTTCTTCCCTAATCTTTGCATAAAATTAAACTTAAAAATTTCATGAAGTGTGTAGACTTTTTAAATAAAAATTTGAGCAATGACTGACATTGTACATTGTACTAAAAAATTGTCATTTTTTAAATATAATGTGGCAACAATCTATAAACAAGATGCCCGTGGGCCTTAACCCTCACCTGAGTTAATGCCCTGCATCGTTTGCAAAATATACCTTGCGATAACTTTAATACTAGAAAGTTTTGAAGTTTGGAACAGCCACAATAATTACTCAGAAATATTTAGTCACATTTCATTTTTAAATAGCTAAATGCATGTAGTAACTTAAGTGCAATGGATTATTTTCAGATAATTAACCATTTTTGTCTTCTTATGCATCTATGACCTTGACCTTTAAACCTAGGATCTTGAACCATCTATCAAAACAATCGTCATATCAATACCTGCAATATTCAAATATACATACCTATATAAAAAGTTGATAATTTTTAAGATAATTAACATTTGCAATATTCTAATACAGCTATGATCTTGGCCTTTGAACGTATAACTTTGAACCATATATGAATATGATCACCATATCAATACCTGCAATATTCTAATATACATACAAATACAGAAAGTTAATAGTTTTTAAAGAATAGAAAACAAACAGTAATCTAATGCAGCTATTACCTTGACCTTTAAGTGTTTAACCTTGAATCTTATATATAAAAATGATCGTCATATCAACACCTACACTATTATAATATTCATGCTTATACTAAAAAGTTTATAGTTTTAAGTTTTAAGATAATGAGCAATTTCAGTATTTTATGCAGCATTTGACCTTGACCCTTGAACCATATATCAAAATGATCGTCATATCAATGCCTTCAATTTTTGTCCCTGTAAAAGTTAAAAGTTTTCAAAGTAATGCAAAAAGCAAAAAATAACATTTTAGGGGCAACAACTCCTACATTGTTTATCATATAGTTACGAAACTTGATACCTTGTTAAATTTTGCCATGATGAACTGAAACCCTATAGCTATGTCATTATTATTGTTAAAAATCTGCCCAGCAGTTTCGTCGGAAAAGTCAAAAATAGGTGTCAACGACGCACAAACGCATGCGCGGTTTAGCAATCATTTAAGGCAGTATATATAAAATTTGCCCTTTACTATTTTTAAACGTTTTAAAGTATTTTTTAACTTAAAAATTATTCAAATTGCACTATTTCAGCTTAAATTTAACACACGCCTACAAGGATGCTTCTTTGGCACATAAATACATTTTCCTCATTCACAATTGTTTCTTAGTTACAACTCTTGATAAAGAATTGTCTACTAGAAGTGTTAAGTGTCGTTTATTTAAGAACTTGTATAGCCCCAACGATCTCGCTTATTTACTTCTTTTAAATTTCAACGAAAAGTGAAAAAAAGTCTGAAATGTACCGCCATAAAAGTGTTGCTTTTTTGCCATGTGCACGTTATAGGTTATTTCAAACACATCTGTACAAGGTACAAGAATTTCATTGAAATCGACATGACTGTCCAGACAGAGTTATATAAGTTGTTGTTTATAACGAAGACACGTTTGATAAAATATTTGGTAAGTTTTATTAAAGTATTTAAAAAAAGAATGTTATCAAATTAAAGTAACAATAAAACGTTGTTGAGTGTCCAGCACTACACGACAGAAGTTTGTCTGCTTTAAAATGTGCACAGCACGTATATTTTTTAATTACATGTATCCAAAACTCTCTCTCTCTCTCTCTCTCTCTCTCTCTCTCTCTCTCTCTCTCTCTCTTAGTATTATCACAAATTATCACAAATTTTTGTCCTGTTGTCATATGAAATAATTTTGAATTTTTATAGAGCGAAATATTTAAAATTATCTTCCTTTAACGCTTACAAAAATAAAATCATGATTGTTGAAAAGAATTTTACCAAAAACTCCCAATTTTAATTGGAAATTCAAAATATAAAGATTGGATTTTTTTTAGAAAACATTTTCAAAATTTTGCATATGACAGTGTTAATACATGTATAATTACTACTGAGAAGTGAGATTATAGCTGCCACTATTTGTGCTTGATGGAAATAATTGTCCTTCAAACACATACAGTACAATACAGGCCATGCCGAAGAAACCAGCGATCAGTATGGCCCAATAAGGCGCTTTGTTTGATACATATATAACACCATAAAGTAGTCCATTGATAAGCCACACTCCGGAAATGACGTAAAAGAAGATCTCCAATCCCTTCCAAAACTTCTCTCTTCCCCAAACATTATAGTCAAGATTTCTGAATTGTAGAAACGCTATCAAGAACGCCCCAAACGCAACTAACGTAATCATGTTAACTATAAGTAAAACATGAGCCGCTGTTACTCCACGCAAAACCAGACGAAGTTCTTCCGCTATAACAAGTAGACCCTCTCCAAGCCTGCCTTGCTGTTTGTAACTCAGAAATGTTGACTTTATGCTAGTCACTACATCCGATGTCACAACAGACGTGGCTCGCTCTCCAACCGATACGTGTACCTGAAAAATATATTAAAAAATTATTTATAATGATAATAAGTGCCACGTGTTAAAAGCAAAACTATAAAACTCTTAAGATCTAAAGATAAAATGTTTAAATACTAACACACAGAGAAGCAACATAAAAGTCAATTACTATAAACACTTATCAAAGATAAAAAACGGACACAGTGATTATAATCCTACGAATGTTGAGGCTATTATTATTATTATTGAACCAAAGGTAAGTGAGTAAAAAGCATTTGCTTTTGGATCACATCTTTGGTAATAAAATATTTTGATAACATTTAATAAAATAAAGGTGTAAACATATAATCACACAATATATACACTTCCTACATAAACAGTACTGTATAGGTTGTATATCAATCGTGACGTTTACATGTTTTTGTGTCCTTTCTCGTGTAAAGAAGCAAAATATCTCGCTGTGCACTGCATGGACCAGCGATGAGATTTATAATTAATATTTGATTTTTACATATATTTACATAATGAAAATTTAAATTTTCTAATATTGAGCTTTTCTATCAAGAAGTTTAATCCTACCTTACGTTTTACTTAATAATTTTGCTGCTTTTTATTAATTGCTTAATTATTTCTTTTGTTTTAATGGCATTTTGTAGGATGCACCTGTAGCAACTTAGCCAACACTGTGTACCTTTTGAGACACACACACACACACACACACACACACACACACACACACACACACACACACACAACCTTTTTTTAAACACTACAATGTAATTAAATTTTAAAATTCCATAAACCATTAAACATATGCTCTCAAATCAAATTAAACTGAAAAAGACTATAGCAATAAATAAACAAACAAATAAGTCAAAATAATAATAATAATAATAATAATAATAATAATAATAATAATAATAATAATAATAATAACTAAATAATAATAATAATAATTTTCTTTATGAAATTTTCATATTTGCTTTTACTGAAATTTTCAAACATTACAAATTCAAGCCATTTTTGTCTCATCAGAAGTCCATGAATTAGTAATTCATGGACTTCTGGTCTCATATATATGGTATAATAATTGTCAATGTAATACGAAACAGCCAATTCCCAAATCAAACATGGAAACTGACTCCATTGATTAATGCTGAACAGTGAGGATGATCAAACTTGTTCAGTGATACATTCAATATTCTGCAGAATGTGGTTTTGACACTTTAACAAAGGAAGGATAATTACGGAAACACCGCGAGACATGTAATGAACTATCTGGAGGAAGGACGGTAACCCACCAGTACCACGAGTCCAAAATACCTAATGACAAGAACTTGCTTTATAAAATATAACAAGTTTTTGTATAGTTTTATTTTCGTACTTTCTATTGTCATGTATGCTATATATAAATATACGCGTATGTTTTTGCTATTTTTGAATGCATTTATGTCATAAAAATACAAAAATAGCACTTAAAAGAATACACAATAAAGGGTATTTGTATAAAATATTATTAGATTGAAAAATGAAGACCGAACTCTTTGCCTTAACGATGGTAAGTTACTTTTGACATTGTTACTATCGTGCTATAGGAGCAATGTCAAAAAAGTAACTTACCATCGTGAAGGCAGATAGTTCGGTTTCAGAAAAATCTACATTTTTATCTGACAAAGGGATAAACACTATTTAAAAGTGATTCTTGATGTTGCTGTTATTTTTTTCTCTTTACTGTCTACTCTTGCTTAACAATTTAAATTTTCTTTCACTTTAATGCTTGGTAAGAAAGCTAAGTCTAAATTAAGCCATAACTTGGTCATTAATTTGAAATACTAAGTCGTTATTACGGCTTTTTTGTATGTGACATGTGTCGGCTTATTCAGGCTATTTTGTGACATGTGTCGGCTTTTAACGGCTGTTTTGTATGCGGCATGTGTCGGCTTATTACGACTATTTTGTATGTGGCATGAGTCTGCTTATAACGGCTTTTTTGTATGTGGCATGAGTCTGCTTATAACGGCTTTTTTGTATATGGCATGTATCGGCTTATTACGACTTTTTTGTATGTGGAATGTGTCGGCTTTTTACGGCTATTTTGTATGTAGCATGAGTCTGCTTATTACAGCTTTTTGTATGTGGCATGTTTCTGCTATTACGACTTTTTTTGTATGTGGCATGTGTCGGCTTATTACGACTCTTTTGTATGTGGCACGTGTAGACTTATTACGGCTATTTTATATGTGGCATGTGTCGGCTTATTAGGGCTTTTTGTATGTGGGACGTGTAGGCTTATTACGGCTATTTTGTTTGTGGTATGAGTCTGCTTATTACGGCTTTTTTGTATGTGGCATGTGTCAGCCAATTACGACTTTTTTATATGTTGCATGTGTCGGCTTATTACGACTCTTTTGTATGTGGCATGTGTCGGCTTATTACGGCTATTTTGTATGTGGCATGTGTCGGCTTATTATGACTTTTTTGTATGTGGCATGTGTCGGCTTATTACGACTTTTTTGTATGTGACATTGTCGGCTTATTACGATATTTTTGTATGTGGAACGTGTCGGCTTATTGAGGCTTTTTTTGTATGTTGCATGAGTCTGCTTATTACGGCTTTTTTGTATGTGGCACGTGTAGGCTTATTACGATATTTTTGTATGTGGCATGTGTCGGCTAATTACGACTTTTTTATATGTTGCATGTGTCGGCTTATTACGACTCCTTTGTATGTGGCATGTGTCGGCTTATTAAGGCTATTTTGTATATGACACGTGTCGGCTTATTACGGCTATTTTGTATGTGGCATGTGTAGGCTTATTACAACTCTTTTGTATGTGGCATGTGTTGGCTTATTACAACTTTTTTATATGTGGGACGTGTCGGCTTATTACGGCTATTTTGTATGTGGCATGAGTTTGCTTATTACGAATTTTTTATATGTTGCATGGGTCGGCTTATTAGGACTTTTTTGTATGTGGCATGTGTCGGCTTATTACGACTTTTTAATATGTGGCATGTGTCGGCTTATTACGACTTTTTTGTATCTGGGACGTGTCGGCTTATTACGGCTTTTTGTATGTTGCATGTGTCCGCTTATAACGACATTTTAATATGTTGCATGTGTCGGCTTATTACGACTTTTTTGTATGTGGGACGTATAGGCTTATTACTACTTTTTTGTATGTGACATGTGTCGGCTTATTACGACTTTTTTGTATGTGACATGTGAAGGCTTATTACAATTTTTTTGTATGTGACATGTGTAGGCTTATTACGACTTTTTTGTATGAGACATGTGTAGGCTTATTACGACATTTTTGTATGAGACATGTGTAGGCTTATTACGACTTTTTTGTATGTGACATGTGTCGGCTTATTACGATATTTTTGTATGTGACATGTGTAGGCTTATTACGACTTTTTTGTATGTGGGATGTGTCGGCTTATTACGGCTATTTTGTAAGTGGCATGAGTCTGCTTATTTCGACTTTTTTGTATGTGGCATGTGTCTGCTTATTACGACTTTTTTATATGTTGCATGGGTCGGCTTATTAGGAATTTTTTGTATGTGGCACGTGTAGGCTTATTACGACTTTTTTGTATGTGACATGTGTAGGCTTATTACGACTTTTTTGTATGTGACATGTTTAGGCTTATACGACTTTTTTTGTATGTGGGACGTGTAGGCTTATACGACTTTTTTTTGTATGTGCGACGTGTAGGCTTATTACGACTTTTTTGTATGTGACATGTGTAGGCTTATTACGACTTTTTTGTATGTGACATGTGTAGGCTTATTACGACTTTTTTGTATGTGACATTTGTAGGCTTATTACGACTTTTTTGTATGTGGCACGTGTAGGCTTATAAGACTTTTTTGTATGTGACATGTGTAGGCTTATTACAACTCTTTTGTATGTGGCATGTGTCGGCTTATTACAACTTTTTTGTATGTGGGACGTGTCGGCTTATTACGACTTTTTTGTATGTGGCATGTGTTTGCTTATTACGACTTTTTTATATGTGGGACGTGTAGGCTTATTACGATTTTTTTGTATGTGGCACGTGTAGGCTTATTACGACTTTTTTGTATGTGACATGTGTAGGCTTATTACGACTTTTTTGTATGTGACATGTGTCGGCATATTACGACTTTTTTGTATGTGACATGTGTAGGCTTATTACGACTTTTTTGTATGTGACATGTTTAGGCTTATTACGACTTTTTTGTATGTGACATGTGTAGGCTTATTACGACTTTTTTGTATGTGACATGTTTAGGCTTATACGACTTTTTTTGTATGTGGGACGTGTAGGCTTATTAGGACTTTTTTGTATGTGGGACGTGTAGGCTTATTAGGACTTTTTTGTATGTGGCACGTGTAGGCTTATTACGACTTTTTTGTACGAGACATGTGTCGGCTTTTACGACTTTTTTGTATGTGACATGTGTCGGCTTATACGACTTTTTTTGTATGTGGGACGTGTAGGCTTATTACGACTTTTTGTATGTGACATGTGTCGGCTTATTACGACTTTTTTGTATGTGGCATGTGTAGGCTTATACGACTTTTTTGTATGTGACATGTGTCGGCTTATACGACTTTTTGTATGTGGCACGTGTCGGCTTATTACGACTCTTTTGTATGTGACATGTGTAGGCATATTACGACTTTTTTGTATGTGGCACGTGTAGGCTTATTACGCTTTTTTTGTATGTGACATGTGTCGGCTTATTACGACTTTTTTGTATTTGGGACGTGTAGGCTTATTACGACTTTTTTGTGTGTGGCACGTGTAGGCTTATTACGACATTTTGTATGTGACATGTGTCGGCTTATTACGACTTTTTTATATGTTGAATGTGTCGGCTTATTACTACTTTTTTGTATGTGACATGTGTCGGCTTATTACGACTTTTTTGTATGTGACATGTGTCGGCTTCCGTAGTTTGGAGATGTGATGGGAGTTAACTTCATCATTCGATCCCTCTTGTATGAATCTTTAAATCTTTTTCTGATACTACAGATAGTTACACCTGAGTCCATTATAGACTCGTAAGATTGTAGCATGAAGAATTCCATCAGTAACAATAGCTCTAGGGTATTTAAATATCTGAGAACTGCTGTTTTGTTTTTGTTGGTAAAAAGGCAATGGTAAGGCTAGCACTTAATTTCATTAAAAAGCCTACAGCGATGTCAGAATTCTTTCAAACTAAACTTTCTGATTAAGCAGAGGGTACAGAAGGAAGTTTTTCCCTTTTTTACAATGTTGATATACCTACCATGCTTAGATTTTGTGAATAAAAAATGATGACGTCATTTTCACAAGATCCGAGGTCCCATCCTGATCTGAGGTAATTGGCAAAGTTTTCCATTGCAGCACTCTTTTCGGCGTCAGTGGGAGATCTGACGGAAGTGTCCAAGGTTGGATACAGTTCTCCACATGTGTTGATACAGCTAAAATGACAAAAAGAATCAGTTATTAAGTCTAAATAATGAAGGTTTTTAAACAGTAATATCACTGGAAGAGTTTTTAAAAACGCTATAAATGTACAAAAACTAAGAAATTGCCACACAACTTTTACATTGATTCTTGTAATTCTGCTAATTTCAAAAAACGGCTTTGTTTTTCGTTTTGGTTGCAAAAATGGGGTGATGCATTAAAAAAATTACATATATCTCTTTTAACATTCAACGTTGGAATTGCGTTTTAACAATGGGTAATGCATATGTGAAACGTTTTCGGGACATTGTCCGTACTTTAAACAAGCAAAAACGTTGGGTATGCTGTTTCATTGACATCCACAATACTTTTGAGTCATTGATTGAGACGTCATAAAAAATTTATTCGTCTATGACGTCACAACCTTTTCTAATTAGTTACTATGTCAAATTTGAGATTGTAATTTTTCACGTCTGTATTAATGCATTACGCTAAATCAGCAACGTTTAAATAAAACAAATTATCACCTAACAACTTGTAAATGTCGGTAACATGCAAAAAACATGCAATATGTTGATTTTGAATAAAATACGGCTAAAAACAAATTGTTTTTCTCCGGTAGAGCTGTGAATAATCGGGAAATATATAAACACGGCATTCAACTTCCACAATGTAATTTTTATGTTTATATGTAAAATATGTAAATTGCACGTACAAATGCAGGCGCACACACATGAATTGTGTATCACGGTGTACCATAACGTGAACGGCAACTGTAACGGCTGTTCCTCCCGTTCAGCTATCCTACAGTCATTACCGTCTCTTAATACCCAGAAAAGCTGGCCGCTTTTTATTCTTCTGTGTTTTACTTAAGTGTTGTCATACAAACAATAAAATGGTGAGTACACATGATGCGACCCCACCTGTGTCTAAATGCGATCGACGCAAACAATAAAACATTGCGACACAACTTTTACATTAATTCTTGTAATTCTTCAAATTTCAAAAAACGGCTTTGTTTTTCGTTTTGGTCGCAAAAATGAGGTTATGCACTAAAAAAATTCAATATACCTTTCAACATACAACGTTGGCATTACATTTTAACAATGAGTTATGCATATGTGAAACGTTTTCGGGACATTGTACGTACTTTAAACAAGCAAAAACGTTGTGTATTCTGTTTGATCGACATCCACAATACTTTTGAGCTATTGATTGTGACGTCATAAAAGATGTATTGGTCTATGACGTCACATTCTTTTCTTAGTTACTATGTCAAATCCAAGATTGTAATTTTTCACGTCTGTATTAATGAATTACGCTTAGTCAGCAACGTTTAAATCAAACAAATTATCACCTAACAACTTGTAAATGTCGGTAACATGCAAACAACATGCAGTATGTTGATTTTCAATAAAATACGACTTATAACAAATTCTTTTTCTCCGGTAGAGCTGTGAACAATCGGGAAAAATTATATACACGGCATTCAACTTCCAAAGTGTAATGTTTTGTTTATATGTAAAATGCACGTACATACGCGCACATACGAATTGTGTATCACGGTGATTACTCTTCAGATACGATAACGGGAACGGCAACTGTAAAGCCTGTTCCACCCGTTTAGTCATCAAGGTCTATTAATACCCAGAAAAGCTGGCCGCTTTTTATTCTTCTGTGTTTTTACTTAAGTGTTGTCATACAAACAATAAAATGGTGTGTACACATGATGCGACACCACCTGTGTCTAAATGCGATAGACGCAAACAATAAAACATTGCGTCACATCTTTTACATTAATTCTTGTAATTCTTCAAATTTCAAAAAACGGCTTTGTTTTTCGTTTTGGTCGCAAAAATGAGGTAATGCACTAAAAAAATTAAATATATCTTTTTAACATACAACGTTGGAATTGCGTTTTAACAATGGGTTATGCATATGTGAAACGTTTTCGGGACATTGTACGTACTTTAAACAAGCTAAAACGTTGTGTATTCTGTTTCATTGACATCCACAATACTTTTGAGTTATTGATTGTGACGTCATAGAAGATGTATTGGTCTATGACGTCACAACCTTTTCTTAGTTACTATGTCAAATCCGAGATTGTAATTTTTCGAGTCTGTATTCATGTATTACGCTAAATCAGCAACGTTTAAATCAAACAAATTATCACCTAACAACTTGTAAATGTCGGTAACATGCAAAAAACATGGAATATGTTGCTTTTGAATAAAATACGGCTAATAACAAATTCTTTTTCTCCGGTAGAGCTGTGAACAATTGGGAAAAATGATAAACACGGCACTCAACTTCCACAGTGTAACATTTTGTTTATATGTAAATTGCACCTACATACGCGGGCGCACACACATGAATTGTGTATCATGGTGTACCATAACGTGAACGGCAACTGTAACGGCTGTTCCTCCCGTTTAGTCATCACGGTCTCTTAATACCCAGAAAAGCTGGCCGCTTTTTATGCTTCTGTGTTTTTACTTAAGTGTTGTCATACAAACAATAAAATGGTGTGTACACATGATGCGACACCACCTGTGTCTAAATGCGATAGACGCAAACAATAAAACATTGCGACACAACTTTTACATTAATTCTTGTAATTCTTCAAATTTCAAAAAACGGCTTTGTTTTTCGTTTTGGTCGCAAAAATGAGGTAATGCACTAAAAAAATTAAATATATCTTTTTAACATACAACGTTGGCATTGCGTTTTAACAATGGGTTATGCATATGTGAAACGTTTTCGGGACATTGTACGTACTTTAAACAAGCTAAAACGCTGTGTATTCTGTTTCATTGACATCCACAATACTTTTGAGTTATTGATTGTGACGTCATAGAAGATGTATTGGTCTATGACGTCACAACCTTTTCTTAGTTACTATGTCAAATCCGAGATAGTAATTTTTCACGTCTGTTTCATGTATTACGCTAAATCAGCAACGTTTAAATCAAACAAATTATCACCTAACAACTTGTAAATGTCGGTAACATGCAAAAAACATGGAATATGTTGCTTTTGAATAAAACACGGCTAATAACAAATTCTTTTTCTCCAGTAGAGCTGTGAACAATCGGGAAAAATTATAAACACGGCATTCAACTTCAACAGTGTAATGTTTTGTTTATATGCTTAGTGCACGTACATTCCCACACACATGCACACGAATTGTGTATCACAGTGATTGATCTTCAGATACCATAACGGGAACGGCAACTGTAAAGCCTGTTCCACCCCTTTAGCTATCCTACATTCATCACGGTCTCTTAACTACCGACTAAGGGTGGCCTCTTTTAACTCTTCTGTGTTTTTACTAAAGTGTTGTCATACAAACAATAAAATGGTGTGTACACATGATGCGACACCACCTGTGTCTAAATGCGATAGACGCAAACAATAAAACATTGCGACACAACTTTTACATTAATTCTTGTAATTCTTCAAATTACAAAAAACGGCTTTGTTTTTCGTTTTGGTCGCAAAAATGAGGTAATGCACTAAAAAAATTACATATATCTCTTTAACATACAACGTTGGAATTGCGTTTTAACAATGGGTCATGCATATGTGAAACATTTTCGGGACATTGTACGTATTTTAAACAAGCAAAAACGTTGTGTATTCTGTTTCATTGACATCCATAATACTTTTGAGTTATTGATTGTGACGTCATAAAAGATGTATTGGTCCATGACGTCAGAACCTTTTCTTAGTTATACAGCGACACAACTTTTACATTTATTCTTGTAATTCTGCTAATTTCATAAAACGGCTTTGTCTACCTGCCTTTCGAAAGTTTAATACTTTAGTGCCGAATTAGTGCCGACTCGGCAACTCGTCACGGCCACTCGGCAGTTATGTCACGTCCAATTGTAATCTACAGCTCGGCACCTTTTCGGCAGCTACTGTCAATCTCTGTCGATATTCGGCCACTTTTCGACTAATTGGCACCTTTTCGGCTGCTCGGCACCTTTTCGTCCGCTTTGCTCCTCGGCACTTTTTCGCCCACTCGACCCCTCGATCGTTAGTTAAAAAACATCAGTTCAGTAAACACGCCTGCAGTTATGCGTATATCGCCATATTTTAGAGAGAAAATCGTGAGATTATCTAACTCTGAAGTAGTCAAAGAGAGATCAGTGGGAAATTAGCAGGGAAAATAATATTTAAATATCAACAGTGTCACTGGAACAAGTTTCTGCAGCGTTTGATGACAGGTGTGGGAGACAAAGTGTTAAAATAAAACTCAGTTTGTTCGACATTCTTTTGTCTTGGTACCGAAAAGGTTTTGAAAGTCGTGTATTGAAGCCAGGTATCTAATGATGACCGTGAGGGGATTTACAGAAAAGAATTATAACACCTGATGTTTACCTGTATAGGTACTAAATCAAAACTGTGATGGCAGTAGTCCAGTTTTTTGTTTTTAAAAGCGCTCCATAATGGAATATAAAAGATTTTTGCAATTAAAAAAAAAAAAAAAAACACAAATGTATCTTTTCCAACGTCCATTTATTTAATGGTATTTATTTATTTATTTATTTATTTATTTATTATTATTATTGTCGTTGTTGTTATTTAAAAATTTATTTTTTTAATTTATTAAATTTATTTAATTTGCACTTAATTAATAAAGTCCTTATCATTACCGAATGATTATTTTATTATTATATATAAAATTAATCTCTCTCAGATGTAAATTGCTGGGGAGAAATCTAAATTTATTTACTAGTATTTATCTTTTTTAAATTATTTTTTCAATTTATTATTATTATTATTATTATTTAATTTATTATTATTATTTTTACTAGCTAACCACTCGTTAGCTAGTGGCCGAGACTTGGCTACTGAGAGGCCTAATGAACTGCCAAGCCGTGGTTTTGGACTAAATATTTCCTTTGAAATTCTAGAAAATGAGGATAATTATATACCTGCGCGTAGAAAAGAGAGTTGTGCAAGCGACCGTTACTACATTAAGTGGATATTTTTACCAGAACAAAAGAAAATATCGTTTTAAGCGGCAAGGGGTAGGTTTGAAAATATCGAGTATCCGTCCTTGTGGTTTTTTTTTTTTTTTTTTTTTTTTTTGGTGGGATGAATGGTTATATATAATATGTATATTTTTTAAAAGAAACAATTACAAATTACAAGCTCCTGTGACAATACTTTTAAGCTTGAGAAACTGCTTTCTTGTCTGGCGCTAGACAAAGTATCGAATTGTTCACTAGGTGTGAAGATAAAGGGGTGTGATATGCTTGTCTGATGCGCAGATGACTTTAAGACAACATGTTACAGTCTCCTCGGGCCCCAGTGTTCTAGTACAAGGCAGACAATATAACACATTTACATTTCTCGCGCACACAAGAACTTGTTCTTAGATTATTCCTTAGATATTTTTGAATTAACTTGTTCTGGTTGCGAACAGCTAAAACTGTGACATTAAACAACATTACACCCAACACCCAACCAACTTACTTTAAATTGGTCCATAATTGTTTGTCATACGTTTTGTTTTGTTGTTGTTTTTTTTTCCTTATAAATATTACTTTTATTCAAAACTTTCCTCATAAAAATAACAGTAAGATTGAATTAAAACATATTGACCTAACCCAATTAGACTAGTAGGGAAAATTCAAAAGTGGCTTATTTTTCGATGTGGGGAGGACAGCGTGTTCAAAGCTGGCAACTTATGTCATAACCTTTATTGAACTGTACTTTTCATGAAACTTCTTGTTTTGCCCCTGGGCCCATTTGGGGGTAATTTAAGGTCAATAGGTGCATTTTTTAAGAAAATTGTTTCAAATATAACAATCACTAAAACCCAGTCGTATTTTTTGCTTTATATCTAGAGTAAAGATACTTCTGATATATTTGTATGGTCATTAGATAAAAAATCCTAGTTACAACATTCTGTCACATTTTTGTTTAGTTTTATTCAAAAATAAATGGGTTGAATGAGCACATTCAGGCAATTATATTTGTGTCAGTCGGTCTTTGAAGAATTCTGGCATTGTGTACATATACAAATGGTTACCTTGTAATTTACTGTAATTGTTTTTTAAAATAATAATATGGGATAAACATTCTTTTACAGTATAATGCTTTAAAATATCAAAAAGCCAAATATCAATCAAAGTACTGATGGTACAGATGACTCTAGTAAAGAGTTAATGACCTGAAAATGAGTTGACCAGAAAAATTGGTTTGTATACACAATAACTTACCATCTCTGGTTTTATTGGAGATGTTTATCTAGTCAGTCATGGCAAGGGTTTTCAATATGGCACTTACACACCTATTACCACAAGTAACTAGATATACTCTAGCATTGCAAAATAAGCAGAATTGTAAGTAGGAATAAGTATATAAATGGATACAAGTCTTAAGGTTTTGCTTTTACTTAAACTTAATTGGGTTCAGTATATATGTTACACATAGTTATAGTCACAACTATGGCTTGATACCAACAAATTTTTGTTTTTATTTTTTTTCTTTCAGGATTTGGTGAGGCTGAGTTGGGTATTCTGTTTTTCTTAATGTTATATATATAAACTGCACGCCTCATATATTGCTTACTTATACAGTATAACTTATTGATTGTGTTTTATTTTAAAACCATGTTCTCGTCAATTAATGTAACTGGAAAAAGAGGCAGTGACAAATCTGTAAACTTCAACTTGTGTGTATTTTGCCAAAGAGATGATCGAAATGTTCGCACATGTACATTAGGAAAAAGAGGCATTGTTTCACTGAAAAAGGCTATAACAGAACGATGGCAGTTACGTGACTATGAGAATATTGAAAAGATAGATCGTCTTCAAACTATCAATTGGGATGATGTGGACCAAGGAAAACTGAAAGTAGTGTATCATAACAAATGTTATGGGGATTTTACCAGCACTTCACACATTAAGCGGTTGAAAAATAGGATCGACCCCGAAGAAAGTTTAAATAAGTCCTCTGATGAAGTTGCGGGATCTAGTAGTGAGCCATATAGACGTTCTAGACGTAGTATTGTACCAAAGTTAGACAGTAATCTTTGCATTTTTTTGTCAGACTGACACTTGAAAGTCTACAAGCCTAGTTATGACTATTGGTGTTTCAGATGAAATTCTAGGTGCGGCCAAAAAGGATTTTGTTATGCGCAGTAGACTTGCTGGTGTAATAGACTTAGTTGCTGCAGATGCAAGGTACCATCAAGTTTGTAAGATTAAGTTTTTGCGTAAAGTGGAGAAAAATAAGTCAGAAGATGTCTCAAACCCACAAAGCATTTGCCTGAATAAAGTCGTAGATGAAATACAGGTTGGCGTCACTCGAGGTGAGGTGTACACGTTGCATGACGTGTGGCAAAGATACAGTCAGCTTCTTGATACAGAGTTTGAAACTAATGTTGGTTCATATAGAGATAACAAGACTAGATTCAAACAGAAATTGGTTAAACATTTGGGGGAAGATATTGAATTTGTTCCACAGCTGGACCAGAACAAGCCTCAGTTGATTTTTGGTGCAAAACCAGCGAAAAACCTCATGCAGATTTTAAAATCACGAACAGATGAGTTAAAGGATTTGAAAATAGAACAAATGATAAAGCCTTTTAAGTTGTCAGAAGAGGAGACAAATGTTATGACAGCAATGTATTATACAGCACTGAAGATTAGAAATGATATAAAGGAGGTTTCTGGGTTTAACAGCTGTACAGCAATTAACTTAGATAATGCAGGAAAGGTGGTCCCTGAGAGTCTGTACTTATTTCTACGTTTGTTATTCACAGGTAGGGAAGATGTTACTGTAGAAGAAGACAGTCCACTTCATAGAAAAGTACACAGTTTAGCACAGGATATAGTATTTTCTGTGTCCAATGGGCGTAAACTTACTCCAAAGCATGTTGGTCTAGGTATGACTATTCATCAGGCAACGAGATCAAAAGTCCTTGTTGAGCTGTTAAATTCTGCTGGACATTGTATAAGTTATGACACAGTACGCCGAGTTGATACAAGTTTGGGACACAAGGCAGTAGAGGACTTAAAAGCAAATGGCAACATTCCTCTTCCTACTAACATTCAAGCCGGTCGCTTTTTCCAGTTTACAGCTGATAATATTGACATATTGGAAGAGACATTGGATGGTAAAGGAACATTTCACGCAACTCAGATGGTAGCTTTTCAGCGTCGACAACAGGACGATACGGAGCTACAAGAAGAAATAACTATAGGTAAATCGAGGTCTTTACAGGAAGAAAGACATCTTCACGAATTAAGCAACCTCCGAAATATCCAAAACAGCCTACACCTCTATTTACAAAAGAAGTAACCATCGCAGAATATGAACCGGAAATGTCGGCATTCACAACTAGTAAATCAATCGATTTGGCTTGGATACTATCCCGGATTGCTTATTCTGATGAACAGAAGATTCCTTCTTGGACGGGATTCAACAGCATGATATCAACCATTAATCCTGAGAAAACCTCTGTTGGGTATCTCCCTATTATTAATGCACCAGCACATGAAGATGACACCCTATGGACTGTTATTGATCGCTGTCTTAAGATATCTGACATGCTTAACCCTGGACAATCCACTGTGCTCACCCTGGATCAGCAGCTCTATTGCAAGGCAAAAGAACTTCAATGGGCTAATCCCGAAAGATGTTCATCTCTTGTAGTTCGACTGGGTGGTTTTCATATTGCTTTGAACTTTATGCGTGTTATTGGTCAGCATTATACTGATTCAGGTTTAGCTGATGTATGGGTTGAAAGTTCGGTGTTTGGAGAAAACACAGCACAAAACAACATCTCTGCAAAGTCCTACAACAAGACAGTGCGTGCCCACAAACTAACATATGAAGCACTTTGGAGAATGCTATGGCCAGAAGTTGTAAATTGGGCAGAGGAGCAAGGCAATCCGATTGATGACAACATAATGGCAAGAGCTCAGTCTGTAGTAAACGCATCAAATAATAATACAGATAATGGAGCCGACTTTTGTGAACAAGTAAGTCTGCTAGTTGAGGCAATAAATGATGCACATTTAGAAACCGTTATTAGCGAATATTTTGAAGAGCAGTCCCCAACGTCTAAATACTGGTATCAGTATATGAAAATGGTTTCCATACTTTTACAGTTTATCAGAGCTGAACGAGAGGGCAACTGGAACCTCCATTTATCATCATTTGCAGCCATGCTCCCCTGGTTTGCTATATATGACCATACCAACTATACCAGGTGGTGAACTGTTTATCTTGCCGACATGAAACAGCTGAGTGAATGCCACCCCAGTGTTTACCAAGAGTTCCTACAGGGAAACTTTGCTGTAAAGCGTTCCAATCACCTTTTTAACCAACTGTCTACAGATCAGGCATTGGAGCATGTAAATAAAGTGTGCAAAGTCGCAGGTGGTTTGATTGGGATTACACGTTCTGATAGTGCCAGGGATCGATGGTGTTTAACATTCAATGAAAGAAGTAGGATTGCAGAGAAAACATGTCAGATGTATGGAATTCAAACTGATGACCAAGATATAGATGACTTGGGTCATAAAGAAACAGGAACTGCAAGAATGATTAGGGATGAGGAAGATGTACAGAAGATTAAAGAACAGCTGAAAAGGTTTGAAGTATTTCACCAGAGTATGCCAAAATTAGTATCATTAGCCACACATGATGTTGCAACAGAAGAAATAACAGCATCTCTTCTTGCTGCTGAAGCAAAGGGAATTGATAAATTGAGTGACTTTGTTGAAAAACGATTGGAAACGAGAACTGTAAACTTTCATGATACCTTAACAAAGTCAAATTCCCTTACCTTTAAATCCCTTTACATAAAAAAGGCGATTTCAAAATCTTCAGAGGCAACTAAAGTCTTAAAGGCAGACAGGTCTCTATTGCAACGATTATTTCGAGCCCAGTCGTAGTATCGACGTTAACGAATTGTTGAAACATGAACTGTTTCCAGTACCCCTTTCACTTGCCGATACATCTGGGGCTTTGTTGTCTGCAGCTGATAAGTCGGGCCTTCAACATATTCTTGAAGAAGGAGTTTGTACTGAGAAATTGCCATCATCAAATGGTAAGACAACTTGCACAATAATTGACGGACAAGCATTGGTGGTCGCACTTGGAAAACCAAGAGGAACTAAAACATTTGGTGATTTAGCAAAGGTTTATGTGGATACTGTTTTTAGTCACACCAAAGATAACTGTACACGTATTGATGTTGTCTTTGATAGGTATGACAATCTATCAATTAAAGGTGGTACGAGAGACAAAAGAGGTACAGGTCGTCGACCAATAAGGCGAATCATTGACAACGAAGATGTCCCCCTCCCACCAAACTGGTCAGATTTTATTAGTCACCCTAAAAATAAATCTAACCTCGCGTGTTTCTTGTCTAATGAACTTTTAAGGTCAGCTGAGACTTTGGATACTGAAATTGTTACAGCTGGAGGATTTTCGGATAGAGACTATGCTGAGTCATCAAATAAACGAGATGTAAGCAACACATGAAGAAGCTGATACCAGGATTGTGCTGCATACTTATGAAGCCTGTTTGCAAGAATATGAACGAACTGTTGTAGTATGTCGTGACACAGATGTTCTTGTTCTTCCTCTGCATTTCTTAAAGAAACTTACCTTAGAAGTATGGTTCCAGACTGGAACTTCTAAACGGAGGAAATTTATCCCTGTTCACAACATCAGGCTGTCTATTTCCGAAATAGAAATGCTCCCAGCATTTCACGCAATAACTGGTTGTGATACAGTGAGCAAACTGTCTGGACACTCTAAAAAAACTGCATTTCGTGTTTTCAAGGAGAACGCAGGTCTTCTAGCGAGACTTGGGAGAGAAAACTTGTCTGTAGGTATGCTGAGAGATGCAGAAACATTTATATGCAAGTTGTATGCACCAGGAGATAATTACGTATCCACAGATGAATTGCGATGCCAGCTGTTTCTCTCAGGAAGATGTACACTCGAAACTCTCCCCCAAACATCAGATGCTGCAAAACTGCACATTCAGCGTGCTCATTACCAGGCTTCTGTTTGGTATCTCTCGCTAGTGCCAGCTCCGGTTCTTCCGTCACCTATAGGAAAAGGATGGTTCGAGTCCGAAGGTTTTCTGAAACCTGAACTAATGAGGAAAGATCCTGTCCCAAAAGCATGCATTGAACTTTTAACATGCAGATGTAAATCATGTGCAACCACCAGATGCACATGTAGAACAAATGGATTGCAATGTGTTAGTGCTTGCGGCTGCAGTACAACTGGTGTATGCATGAATTCCATGAATGAAGACACCGGAAGTGATGTTGATTAATGGACTCTGTTTCGCACCTAACACCGGCTTTGACTCTGATATAGAATTCCAAACCTTAGCTACTTATATAATTTGAAAGCTTTAATTTTGAAGATTTTGGTCCATTAATTTTTAGATGAACTTCAAGACTTTCAGTACTTTGATTTTTTTTTAAATTTTGAATTAAAAGACAGTATGCTGTGTTACAAACACTTAAGAGTTATTTTTTTCTCTACAAAACAAATACATTTGCCTGGATAATGTAATTACATGTTATGAATTTTATTACAAATGACAATCATGATGGTGTGATATTTTTGTCATAAAAATCGCCATGTAAATGAAAAAATATTTGAATTTTCTGAACAAATAAACGTTAAATTTCTATTTCTAAGAGAATATTCATATAAATACAAATGTTTTGAATAAGAGAGAATAATTTAATTTCCATCATTTCATTTTCTGTATTCATAAACAGTTTATGATGAAAAGCTTCTGAAATTTGTGCTTAATGACCTTTGACCTTTTACCAGTCATACTGTCGGTCTTTCAGCCGGGCAACAAGGTGATTCATGACCCTTGACCCATGATCATATCAGCCAGCTATATTGCCAGCTTTGAACACTCCGTCCTTCCTATTGTGAATTTTCCATTTTTCCCTACCAGTCTAAATTTTATTTTTAAATTAAAAATCTTCTCTGAATTCTTCTGTAAATTTTGGAAAAAAGCTGAAATTTAATGACTTCAATGATCCAATAGGGCCTCACCCAAGATTAAATCAGGGTATTTTAAGGTTAAATGAATTAAAATGCAAATCACATTCCTCACTACATGGTGTTTAATTTAAAAGAAATATGATAAAGAAATTTATGTCCAAAGATGCATTGGATATAATTTAAAAAGTTTTGATTTTTATTCTATTAAAAAATTATAGGAAAGAGCCATAAGTTCATAATTGGGTGTTCATTGTTGTTCGGATTTTCAAGGGGTGATCATCATGAATATTCAAATTATGACAACATACCTTATATGGTAAACTAGGAAGGTGCATAAGGGATATTTTGGACATAGTGAACTTGTTATCTTGTTGAATTTGTTTTAAAAAATGTTATATGCACAGAATTACGGAAACTTTTCAATAAGTCTGGTTATTTTTCCCAATTAGGTCAGTACATTTTACATGGATTTTTTTTATATACTAGTATTTTTCAATGATTTTGTTTAAATATGGAGTTTTGTTATTCAAATATGCATATGACAAACAATTATGGACTGATAGTAGGTTACCTTGTTCCAGACAAATCCGGTATACGAATTCTGTCCACTAGCGCTACGGCAACAATAAAACTCTCTGAAGTTCCAGAAGATGAATAACATTGTCGGGTTGTGTTTGTTTGTATCATCTTCAGAGCCAGATCCACTGCATCAGCTGCAGAATAATAAAAACGTATTTGTAAGTTAACCTGAACGATATCGATGTTCCTGTGAAATAAGTGTCACATAAATAGTATGTCTGTAAAACAGATTTTACTTCAAGCATGCGAATGAAAGAGATTTTAATTGATAACCACGCCTGTAAAACGAATTTTACTTGATAAGCATACCAGTGATACAGAGCTTTGAAACAGATGATACTTAACTAGCAGTTGGTGAATTATGTGATGTCTGACTGATATTGCAATTAAGCATATTCTACCTGATTAGATAATGTCAGATGGTTTAACATGTTACTTGATTAGCATATCTGTGAAAACATGTAACTTGAATAGCATGTCTGTGAAAACATGTTACTTGATAAGCATATTCTGTGAAAACATATGTGACTTGATTAGCATGTCTGTGAAAACGTAACTTGATTAGCATGTCTGTGAAAACATGTTACTTGATTAGCATGTCTGTTATAACATGTTACTTGATTAGCATGTCTGTGAAAACATGTGACTTGATTAGCATGTCTGTTATAACATGTGTTGCTTGATTAGCATGTCTGTTAAAACATGTTACTTAGTTAGCATGTCTTTTAAAACATGTTACTTGATTAGCATGTCTGTTAAAACATGTAAATTGATAAGCATGTCTATTAAAACATGTTACTTGATTAGCATGTCTGTGAAAACATGTTACGTGGTTAGCATGTCTCTGAAAACATATGTGACTTGATTAGCATGTCTGTAAAAACATATGTGACTTGATTAGCATGTCTGTTAAAACATGTTACTTGATTAGGATGTCTGTGAAAACATGTGTTACTTGATTAGCATGTCTGTGAAACGGATGTTACATGACTGTTCTGCCTGTGAAAAAGAATTCGAAGTTTGTATTTGCAAAATGCAAAATGAGAAGGAAAAATCAGAATCTATAGTATTCCCTGAAGTATATACATAAATGATCTGCGTTCTGTAGCATACCTATTGTTACTATGTAACTATTGCTTTAGCTTAATCCAGGTAAATATTACTGCTTTATTTTAATTCTGCATGTTTAAAAGGAACATTTGCTCATAAAAAGATACTTAAAGAGGCCGCCTGATTGCCCTTTGCAGATAAGCTGTGCGGAAACAGATAAAAATCACTCGTATATTTACCGCAATGTTGTGATGATAAGAAAAAAAGTCATAAAGCAAACGTCTTTCAATTTTTGATATTTCTTTGAGTGGAGTGAAGTCTATTAATGGTGTTTACATCCTTACCACGAGTATTTCATTTATATCAAAACGGTCAGTTCAGTTATGATAAACAGCATCCGAAGTAGCCGGATAGCCATCAACCTTCGGCAAGCGAACTGACAAACTCTCTCACACCTAGATCTGGTCATGTGACATTGGACCGAGACGATATGAGGCGCTGTATTCATATGCTTTGGACCACTCGACCAGTAACAACCCACCATTATGTCGATGACTTGTTAACGATTACATAGAGGGAGTATTTCATGAGCGTTTGTTGTGCACCAAAAGTAACATGAGTTACCTACTAATATAATAAGTTTACCTTGTGCTGTAACCATATATTCCGGATCACAAAGAAAATGGTATCCCGTTGTAACCGTCATTCCACACCTGGAGTGGTCAAACTTTGGGTTTGGAAATTCACAATGTGACCAGATCTTTTGGTTATTGGTGTAGTCTATAGTGAATGTGTAGCCTTGGTAGGTGTAAGAGGGATCTG
>CM056607.1:27573036-27653036 GCA_029721355.1 Tegillarca granosa
GGCAGATCACAAAACACGCTCGAACACCTTGCGCATTCACAAATTTGTTCTTAAAGAGATTAATAAATTTTAATTTGTCGCGAATATTTGAAAATTTGTAAGGAGTTTTAAGTTCTCGTTTTTTGTATAATTTATTTACTATTTCAGTAGGATTAACACAGGTTTAAGGCAGAATAAAAAGTTTTTTTGTGTTGAAAACTTGCCTTTCAAATACATGTGTACAGGGTTTTAGAACGTAGCTGACGATATTACAGAAGTAACAGTATATAGGCAATGTGGTTATGGGTTAGGGGTTGACATTTTTGTAAAAACAAACCGTTTTGTTATACCGGATGTTGATATAACCGGAATGTATGTTTATCATCACGTTTCAAGCTTGTTTTATCGCACTTCAGTTCGAAAATACCCGTTACAAGATTTACTTTTATGACGTTAAACAAATCAATATACGATTTTGTTGACTAAATCGAGATAAAATTACATTTGAATTGGTTAAGTAGAGTGTTTTACATGACTTTTAGAACTCTCCGTATCTATGTAATTTAATGTGAAGTAACAGGTTTATACTTGATTTTACTGTACACATAGTGATGGGACATCATAAACAATCTGTAATACATCCTACATCTGACGCCATTATGTAACCAACATGCACATCGTGTAATATGAGCCACCACATATGGTAGGAATGTGTCCTTGAAAAACATGTACTAGACAGAAGCGACAAAAAGGATACAAACAAAAACAAGAGAGAGAAAAATGAAAATAAACTTGTTTCATAAAAGCACACATTGAGACCACTGATTATAAAACTCCCATTTAAGACAGACCTCGGTTATAAAGTGTCACTCGACAATCTCGACTTTGTACTTTCGTCAAAAACAGCTAGCAATGCCAAATAGTTCATCAATATTGTCAAATCCAATGTTATTTGTGATGACCAAATTTGTATGATTTTCGTCGTTTGACCATGTTTTGTACATAATTTAATCACTTTAAATAAAATCATGAACATATTTACCTTTTTTCTTCCTTAATCTTTGCATAAAATTAAACTTAAAAATTTCATGAAGTGTTAGACTTTTTAAATAAGATTTTGAGCAATGACTGACATTGTACATTATACTAAAAAAACTGCCTTTTTTAATTATAATGTGGCAACAATCTATAAACAAGGTGCCCGTGGGCCTTAACCCTCACTTGAGTTAATGCCCTGCATCGTTTGCAAAATATACCTTGCAATAACTTTAATACTAGAAAGTTTTGAAGTTTGGAACTGCCACAATAATTACTCAGTAATATTTAGTCACAATTCATTTGAATAGCTAAATACATGTATTAACTTAAGTGCAATGGATTATTTTCAGATAATTAACCATTTTTGTCTTCTTATGCATCTATGACCTTGACCTTTAAACCTAGGATCTTGAACCATCTATCAAAACAATCGTCATATCAATACCTGCAATATTCAAATATACATACCTATATAAAAAGTCGATAATTTTTAAGATAATTAACATTTGCAGTATTCTAATACAGCTATCATCTTGGCCTTTGAACGTATAACTTTGAACCATATATCAAAATGATCACCATATCAATGCCTACAATATTCTAATATACATACAAATACAGAAAGTTAATAGTTTTTAAAGAATAAAAAACAAACAGTAATCTAATGCAGCTATTACCTTGACCTTTAAGTGTTTAACCTTGAATCTTATATATAAAAATGATCGTCATATCAACACCTACACTATTCTAATATTCATGCTTATACTAAAAAGTTCATAGTTTAAAGTTTTAGGATAATGAGCAATTTCAGTATTTTATGCAGCATTTGACCTTGACCCTTGAACCATATATCAAAATGATCGTCATATCAATGCCTTCAATTTTTGTCCCTGTAAAAGTTAAAAGTTTTCAAAGTAATGCAAAAAGCAAAAAATAACATTTTAGGGGCAACAACTCCTACATTGTTTATCATATAGTTACGAAACTTAATACCTTGTTAAATTTTGCCATGATGAACTGAAACCCTATGTCATTATTATTGTTAAAATCTGCCCAGCAGTTTCGTCGAAGAAGTCAAAAATAGGTGTCAACGACGCACAAACACATCTGTACAAAATACAAGAATTTCCTTGAAATTGACATGACTGTCCAGACAGAATTATATAAGTTGTTGTTTATAACGAAGACACGTTTGATAAAATATTTGGTTAGTTTTATTAAAATATTTTAAAAAAAGAATGTTAACAAATTAAAGTAACAATAAAACGTTGTTGAGTGTCCAGCACTACAAGACAAAAGTTTGTCTGCTTTAAAATGTGCACAGCACGTATATTATTTAACTACAATTATCTAAAACTATTGATCTCTCTCTCTCTCTCTCTCTCTCTCTCTCTCTCTCTCTCTCTCTCAGTACATACAAATTATCACAAATTTTTGTCCTGTTGTCATATGAAATAATTTTGAACTTTTATAGAGCGAAATATTTAAAATTATGTTCCTTTAACGCTTACAAAAATAAAATCATGATTGTTGAAAAGAATTTTACCAAAAATTCCCAATTTTAATTGGAAATTCAAAATATAAAGATTGGAATTTTTTTAGAAAACATTTTCAAAATTTTGCATATGACAGTGTTAATACATGTATAATTACTACTGAGAAGTGAGATTATAGCTGCCACTATTTGTGCTTGATGGAAATAATTGTCCTTCAAACACATACAGTACAATACAGGCCATGCCGAAGAAACCAGCGATCAGTATGGCCCAATAAGGCGCTTTGTTTGATACATATATAACACCATAAAGTAGTCCATTGATAAGCCACACTCCGGAAATGACGTAAAAGAAGAACTCCAATCCCTTCCAAAACTTCTCTCTTCCCCAAACATTATAGTCAAGATTTCTGAATTGTAGAAACGCTATCAAGAACGCCCCAAAGGCAACTAACGTAATCATGTTAACTATAAGTAAAACATGAGCCGCTGTTACTCCACGCAAAACCAGACGAAGTTCTTCCGCTATAACAAGTAGACCCTCTCCAAGCCTACCTTGCTGTTTGTAACTCAGAAATGTTGACTTTATGCTAGTCACTACATCCGATGTCACAACAGACGTGGCTCGCTCTCCAACCGATACGTGTACCTGAAAAATATATTAAAAAATTATTTATAATGATAATAAGCGCCACGTGTTAAAAGCAAAACTATAAAACTCTTAAGATCTAAAGATAAAATGTTTAAATATTAACACACAGAGAAGCAACATAAAAGTCAATTACTATAAACACTTATCAAAGATAAAAAACGGACACAGTGATTATAATCCTACAAATGTTGAGGCTATTATTATTATTATTATTATTATTATTATTATTATTATTATTATTGAACCAAAGGTAAGTGAGTAAAAAGCATTTGCTTTTGGATCACATCTTTGGTAATAAAATATTTTGATAACATTTAATAAAATAAAGGTGTAAACATATAATCACACAATATATACACTTCCTACATAAACAGTACTGTATAGGTTGTATATCAATCGTGACGTTTACATGTTTTTGTGTCCTTTCTCGTGTAAAGAAGCAAAATATCTCGCTGTGCACTGCATGGACCAGCGATGAGATTTATAATTAATATTTGATTTTTACATATATTTACATAATGAAAATTTAAATTTTCTAATATTGAGCTTTTCTATCAAGAAGTTTAATCCTACCTTGTGTTTTACTTAATAATTTTGCTGCTTTTTATTAATTGCTTAATTTTTTCTTTTGTTTTAATGGCATTTTGTAGGATGCACCTGTAGCAACTTAGCCAACACTATGTACCTTTTGACACACACACACACACACACACACACACACACACACAACCTTTTTTAAACACTACAATGGAATTAAATTTTAAAATTCCATAAACCATAATTTAAATATGCTCTCAAATCAAATTAAACTGAAAAGACTATAGCAATAAATAAATAAATAAATAAATAAATAAATAAATAAAAACTAAATAATAATAATAATAATAATAATAATTAAATAATAATAATAACAACTAAATAATAATTAAATAATAATAATAATAATAATAATAATAATACTGAATAATAATAATAATAATACTATATGTAATTTTTCATATTTGCTTTTACTGAAATTTTCAAACATTACAAATTCAAGCCATTTTTGTCTCATATATATGGTATAATAATTGTCAATATAATACGAACGGCCAATTCCCAAATCAAACATGAAAACTGACTCCATTGATTAATGCTGAACAGTAAGTACGATCAAACTTGTTCAGTGATACATTCAATATTCTGCAGAATGTGGTTTTGACACTTTAACAAAGGAAGGATAATTACGGAAACACCGCGAGACATGTAATGAACTATCTGGAGGAAGGATGTTAACCCACCAGTACCACGGAGGCCAAAATACCTAATGACAAGAACTTGCTTTATAAAATATAACAAGTTTTTGTATAGTTTTATTTTCGTACTTTCTATTGTCATGTATGCTATATATAAATATACGCGTATGTTTTTGCTATTTTTGAATGCATTTATGTCATAAAAATACAAAAATAGCACATAAAAGAATACACAATAAAGGGTATTTGTATAAAATATTATTAGATTGAAAAATGAAGACCGAACTCTTTGCCTTAACGATTTTAAGTTACTTTTGACATTGTTACTATCGTGCTATGGGAGCAATGTAAAAAAAGTAACTTACCATCGTGAAGGCAGATAGTTCGGTTTAAGAAAAATCTACATTTTTATCTGACAAGGGATAAACACTATTTCAAAGAGTAACGGTATAGTGATACTTGGTTTTAAACATAAGCTATGTTGCTGTTATTTTTTTCTCTTTACTGTCTACTTTTGCCTAACAATTTAAATTTTCTTTGGCTTTAATGTTTAGTAAGAAAGCTAAGTCTTAATTAAGCCATAACTTGGTCATAAATTCGAAATACTAAGTCGTTATTACGTCTTTTTTGTATGTGACATGTGTCGGCTTATTAAGGCTTTTTGTATGTGACATGTGTCGGCTTTTAACGACTTTTCTGTATGTGGCATATGTCGGCTTATTACGCCTATTTTGTATGTGGCATGAGTCTGCTTATTACAGCTTTTTGTATGTGGCATGTGTCTGCTTTTTACGAGTTTTTTGTATGTGACATGTATCGGCTTATTACGACTTTTTTTGTATGTGGCATGTGTCGGCTTTTTACGGCTATTTTGTATGTGGCATGAGTCTGCTTATTACAGCTTTTTGTATGTGGCATGTGTCGGCTTATTACGACTCTTTTGTATGTGGCACGTGAAGACTTATTGCGGCTATTTTGTATGTGGCATGTGTCGGCTTATTACGGCTTTTTGTATGTGGGACGTGTAGGCTTATTACGGCTTTTTTGTATGTGGTATGAGTCTGCTTATTACGGCTTTTTTTTTGTATGTGGCATGTGTCGGCTAATTACGACTTTTTTATATGTTGCATGTGTCGGCTTATTACGACTCTTTTGTATGTGGCACGTGAAGACTTATTGCGGCTATTTTGTATGTGGCATGTGTCGGCTTATTACGACTCTTTTGTATGTGGCACGTGAAGACTTATTGCGGCTATTTTGTATGTGGCATGTGTCGGCTTATTACGGCTTTTTGTATGTGGGACGTGTAGGCTTATTACGGCTATTTTGTATGTGGTATGAGTCTGCTTATTACGGCTTTTTTTTTGTATGTGGCATGTGTCGGCTAATTACGACTTTTTTATATGTTGCATGTGTCGGCTTATTACGACTCTTTTTGTATGTGGCATGTGTCGGCTTATTACGGCTATTTTGTATGTGGTATGAGTCTGCTTATTACGGCTTTTTTTTTGTATGTGGCATGTGTCGGCTAATTACGACTTTTTTATATGTTGCATGTGTCGGCTTATTACGACTCTTTTGTATGTGGCATGTGTCGGCTTATTACGGCTATATTGTATGTGGCATGTGTCGGCTTATTACGACTTTTTTGTATGTGGCATGTGTCGGCTTATTACGACTTTTTTGTATGTGGCATGTGTCGGCTTATTACGACTTTTTTGTATGTGGGACGTTTCGGCTTATTACGGCTATTTTGTATGTGGCATGTGTCTGCTTATTACAGCTTTTTTGTATGTGGCATGTGTCTGCTTATTACGACTTTTTTGTATGTGGCATGTGTCGGCTTATTACGACTTTTTTGTATGTGGGACGTTTCGGCTTATTACGGCTATTTTGTATGTGACATGAGTTTGGTTATGACGGCTTTTTTGTATGTGGCATGTGTCGGCTTATTACGACTTTTTTGTATGTGGGACGTTTCGGATTATTGCGGCTATTTTGTATGTGGCATGAGTCTGCTTATTACGGCTTTTTTTGTATGTGGCATGTGTCGGCTTATTACGGCTTTTTTGTATGTGACATGTGTCGGCTTATTACGGCTTTTTTGTATGTGGCATGTGTCGGCTTATTACGACTTTTTTGTATGTGGGACGTTTCGGCTTATTACGGCTATTTTGTATGTGACATGAGTTTGCTTATTACGGCTTTTTTGTATTTGGCATGTGTCGGCTTATTACGACTTTTTTTGTATGTGGCATGTGTCGGCTTATTACGACTTTTTTGTATGTGGCATGTGTCGGCTTATTACGACTTTTTTGTATGTGGGACGTGTCGGCTTATTACGTCTATATTGTATGTGGCATGAGTCTGCTTATTACGACTTTTTTTGTATGTGGCATGTGTCGGCTAATTACGACTTTTTTTAATGTGACATGTGTCGGCTTCCGTAGTTTGGAGATGTGATGGGAGTCAACTTCATCATTCGATCCCTCTTGTATGGATCTTTTCATCTTGTTCTGATACTACAGATAATAACACCCGAGTCTATTATTGACTCGTAAGATTGTAGCATGAAGAATTCCATCAGTAACAATAGCTCTAGGGTATTTAAAGTAATATCTGAGAACTGCTGTTTTGTTTTTGTTGGTAAAAAGCCAATGATAAGGCTAGCACTTAATTTCATTAAAAAGCCTACAGCGATGTGAGAATTTTCTAATTTAGCAGAGGGTACAGAAGGAAGTTTTTCCCTTTTTTTACAATGTTGGTATACCTACCATGCTTAGATTTTGAGAATAAAAAATGATGACGTCATTTTCACAAGATCCGAGGTCCCATCCTGATCTGAGGTAATTGGCAAAGTTTTCCATTGCAGCACTCTTTTCGGCGTCAGTGGGAGATCTGACGGAAGTGTCCAAGGTTGGATACAGTTCTCCACATGTGTTGATACAGCTAAAATGACAAAAAAAATCTAAATATTGAAAGGTTTTTACACAGTAATATCACTGGAAGAGTTTTTAAAAACGCTATCAATGTACAAAAACTAAGAAATTGCCACACAACTTTTACATTGATTCTTGTAATTCTGCTAATTTCAAAAATCGGCTTTGTTTTTCGTTTTGGTTGCAAAAATGAGGTGATGCATTAAAAAATTACATATATCTCTTTTAACATACAACGTTGGAATTGCGTTTTAACAATGGGTAATGCATATGTGAAACGTTTTCGAGACATTGTCCGTACTTTAAACAAGCAAAAACGTTGGGTATTCTGCTTCAATGACATCCACAATACTTTTGAGTTATTGATTGAGACGTCACAGAAGATGTATTGGTCTATGACGTCACAACCTTTTCTAAGTTACTATGTCAAATCCGAGATTGGAATTTTTCACGCCTGTATTAATGCATTACGCTAAATCAGCAACGTTTAAATCAAACAAATTATCACCTAACAACTTGTAAATGTCGGTAACATGCAAACAACATGCAATATGTTGCTATTGAATAAAATACGGCTAATAACAAATTCTTTTTCTCCGGTAGAGCTGTGAACAATCGGGAAAAATTATAAACACGGCATTCAACTTCCACAGTGTAATGTTTTGTTTATATGTAAAATGCACGTACATACGCACACACACACACACACACACACACACACACACACACACACACACACACACGAATTGTGTATCACGGTGATTTCTCTTGAGATACCATAACGTGAACTGCAACTGTAACGCCTGTTTCACCCGTTTAGCTATCCTATATTCATCACGGTCTCTTAAACACCGCGGTCTCTTAAATATCGAGAAAAGCTGGCCGCTTTTTACACATACACACACACACAAATTAGGCGAGTTTAGAGTCTACATGGGACCTTGCGGCCATTGTGCAGACTATTTAACTTTATTATTGATTTTTATGATTTTTGATTAGTTGATCGTTAGACTCATTCACAAACGAAGACACCAGGAAGGCAGCAGAGCAGGAAAGGGCATAGGAACAGGGAGCGCCCAGCTGTAAGTGAAGTACCCCGTGGTAAGAATAGGGAATCCCTAACCAGGCGCAAGAGCACGCCAAGAGAAAAATTTTGAAATTTTGATGTAAAATTGATGGGGGTAGGGTTATTTGAAGCCTGTTCCAAAAAAGGAGGCCGCTTTTTACTCTTCTGTGTTTTTACCTAAGTGTTGTCATACAAACAATAAAATGGCGTGTACACATGATGCGACACCGCCTGTGTCTAAATGCGATAGACGCAAACAATAAAACATTGCGACACAACTTTTACATTAATTCTTGTAATTCTGCTAATTTCAAAAAACGGCTTAGGTTTTCGTTTTGGTCGCAAAAAATGAGGAAATGCACTAAAAAAATTACATTTATCTCTTTAACATACAACGTTGGAATTGCGTTTTAACAATGGGTCATGCATATGTGAAACGTTTTTGGGACATTGTACGTACTTTAAACAAGCAAAAACGTTGTGTATTCTGTTTCATTGACATCCACAATACTTTTGAGCAATTGATTGTGACGTCATAAAAGATGTATTGGTCTATGACGTCACAACCTTTTCTTAGTTACTATGTCAAATCCGAGATTGGAATTTTTCACGCCTGTATTAATGCATTACGCTAAATCAGCAACGTTTAAATCAAACAAATTATCACCTTACAACTTGTAAATGTCGGTAACATGAAAACAACATGCAATATGTTGCTTTTGAATAAAACACGGCTAATAACAAATTCTTTTTCTCCGGTAGAGCTGTAAACAATCGGGAAAAATTATAAACATGGCATTCAACCTCCACAGTGTAATGTTTTGTTTATATGTAAAATGCACGTACATACGCGCACATACACACGAATTGTGACGGTATCACGGTGATTACTCTTCATATACCATAACGTGAACGGCAAATGTAACGCCTGATTCACCCGTTAAGCTATCCTACATTCATCTCGGTCTCTTAAATACCGCAGTCTCTTAAATATCGAGGAAAGCTGGCCGCCTTTTACTCTTCTGTGTTTTTACTTAAGTGTTGTCATACAAACAATAAAATGGTGTGTACACATGATGCGACACCACCTGTCTAAATGCGATAGAAGCAAACAATAAAACATTGCGACACAACTTTTACATTAATTCTTGTAATTCTGCTAATTTCAAAAAACGGCTTAGGTTTTCGTATTGGTCGCAAAAATGAGGTAATGCACTAAAAAAATTACATATATCTCTTTAACATACAACGTTGGAATTGCGTTTTAACAATGGGTCATGCATAAGTAAAACGTTTTCGGGACATTGTACGTACTTTAAACAAGCAAAAACGTTGTGTATTCTGTTTCATTGACATCCACAATACTTTTGAGTTATTGATTGTGACGTCATAAAAGATGTATTGGTCTATGACGTCACAACCTTTTCTTAGTTACTATGTCAAATCCGAGATTGGAATTTTTCACGCCTGTATTAATGCATTACGCTAAATCAGCAACGTTTAAATCAAACAAATTATCACCTAACAACTTGTAAATGTCGGTAACATGCAAACAACATGCAATATGTTGCTTTTGAATAAAATACGGCTAATAACACAATACTTTTGAGTTATTGATTGTGACTTCATAAAAGATGTATTGGTCTATGACGTCATTACCTTTTCTAAGTTACACAGCGACACAACTTTTACATTGATTCTTGTAATTCTGCTTATTTCAAACAAGAAGCCCATGGGCTTTAACGCTCACCTGAGGATATGTCCAAAAGACAATATAATTGGTACTGAAACTTTACAAGTTTTCTCAAGTTATGAACTGTCACAAAACTTAATCAGAAATATATCCACTCACATTTCATTTATAAGTAGCTTATATAATATGCATGAAGTAACTGTAATGCTATCAATAATTTCCAAATCATTAACAAATTTCAGTATACTTATGCAACTATGTCTTTGACCTTTGAACATATATGACCTTGAACCATATATGATCGTCATGTCAATACCTACAATATTCTAATATACATGCCTATACAAAAGGTTAAAGTTTTCAAGATAATTAGCAATTTATGACCACATGACCTTGAACCATATATCAAAATGATCATTGCTGCAATACCTACAATATTCTAATATATATGCCTATACAAAAAGTTAACAGTTTTCAAGATAATTACCAATGTAAGTTTTCTTTTGCAGCTGTGACCTTTACCTTTGAACATATGACCTTGAACCATATATCAAAATCATTGTCATGTCAATACCTACAATATTCTAATATACATGCTTATACAAAAAGTTAACAAGGTCAAATATCAAAATGATCATTGCTGCAATACCTACAATATTCTTATATATATGTCTATACAAAAAGTTAACAGTTTTCAAGATAATAAGCAATTTATGTCTTCTTTTGCAGCTGTGACCTTGACCTTTGAACACATGACCTTGAACCATATATCAAAATGATTGTCTTGTCAATACCTACAATATTCTTATACACATGCCTATACAAAAAGTTAATAGTTTTAAAAGATAATTAATAATTTATATCTTCTTTTGCAGCTGTTACCTTGACCTTTCAACATATGACCTTGAACCATATATCAAAATGATCCTCATATCAATACTACAATATTCTAATATAAATGCATATACAAAAAGTTAATAGTTTTCAAGATAATTAGCAATTTAAGTCTTCTTTTGCAGCTGTGACCTTGACCTTTGAACATATGACCTTGTACCATATATCAAAATGATCGTTGCTGCAATACCTACAATATTCTAATATACATGCCTATAAATTTTTTTATAGTTTTCAAGCTTATGCACAATTTTAGTATTTATAAGCCAAAAATAACATTTCAGGGGCAACAACTCCTACATGGATTATCATATAGTTACAAAACTTGGTACCTTTTTAAATTTTGTCATGCTGAACATTTTAACTTTTTTTTTTTATTTCATATATCTCTTAAAATTTGCAAGAAAACTGCATAAATCACAAATTAGGTCATGACCTTGATTTGTGACCTTGACCCTATTTTAAAGGTAATTTCAAGAAAAATTCAAAACTGAAAACCCCATGTCAATATCTGTTCAAATAGTCAAGTTATAACACTTTGAAGCCATTTTACGAAATTTTTAAAATTAAACGCAAAAACGCGTAACCCATTTTTCGACCAAATTTCACGAAATGAACAAACTATAGGCTTAAGACCTAGAGAAGCCAAATATCACATCAGATTTTTTCTCCCATCATAGATTTTGGAGAAAAAGATTTTTTAAGATTTTTAGACCCCTAGGTCACCTTGACCTAGTTTTGGTAGCCATGACAACGCCATGAACAAATCTGAATTGCACCGGCCCATATATGCTTCTGACCAAGTATCATTGAAATCTGTCCAGCAGTTTTGGAGAAGTTGAAATAGGTGTTAACGACGCACACACGCACGCACGCACGCACATACACACGCCGCGCCATGCCATAAGCTCACATGACCTTTCGGTCAGGTGAGCTAAAAACGGCTCTGTCTACCTGCCTTTCGAAAATTTAATACTTTAGTGCCAAATTAGTGCCAACTCGGCAACTCGTCTCGGCCACTCGGCAGTTATGTCACGTCCAATAGTAATCTACAGCTCAGCACCTTTTCGGCAGCTACTGTCCATCTCTCTGTTGATATTCGGCCACTTTTCGACTGCGGGGCACGTTTTCGGCTGCGCGGCACCTTTTCGGCCGCTTTGCTCCTCGGCACTTTTTCGGCCACTCGACCCCTCGATCGTTAGTTAAAAAACATCAGATCAATAAACATGCCTGCAGTTATGCGTATATTGCCATATTTTAGAGAGAAAATCGTGAGATTATCTAACTCTGAAGTAAGTCAAGAGAGATCAGTGGGAAATTAGCAGGGAAAATAATATTTATATATCAACAGTGTCACTGAACAAGTTTCTGCAGCGTTTGATGACAGGTGTGGGAGACAATGTGTTTAAATAAAACTTCGTTTGTTCGACATTCTTTTGTCTTGGTACCGAGAAGGTTTTGAAAGTCGTGTATTGAAGCCAGGTATCTGATGATGACAGGGGATTTACAGATTAAGATTATATAACACCTGATGTTTACCTGTATAGGTACATTTAATGACCAAATCAAAACTGCGATGGCAGTAGTCCAGTTTTTAGTTTTTAAAATCCCGCTCCATAATGGAATATAAAAGATTTTTTCCCTTTTGGAAAAAAAACACAAATGTATCTTTTCCACCGTCCATTTATTTCATGGTATTTATTTATTTAATAACGCGCGTTATTCCGTTTGCTTGCAAAGTTGTTGCCTTCATACTGACAATAAACACCATTTTAAAACAGTTCAATTGTTAAATAATACATTTTATTATTATCATATATAAAATCAATCTCTCTCAGATGTCAATTGCTGGGAAAAAATCTAAATTTATTTATTCATCTTATTTTTTTAATTTATTATTATTTTTTTACTAGCTAACCACTCGTTAGCTAGTGGCCAAGACTCGGCTACCGAGAGGCCTAACGAACTGCCGAGCCGTGGACAGTTCACAGTGTTTCTCGATGTTTTGGACTGAATATTTCCTTTGAAATTCTAGAAAATGAGGATAATTATATACCTGCGGGTAGAAAAGAGAGTCGTGCAAGCGACCGTTACTTAATTAAGTGGATATTTTTACCAGAACAAAAGAAAATATCGTTTTAAGCGGCAAGGGGTAGGTTTGAAAATTTCGAGTATCCGTCCTTGTTTTTTTTTTTTTTTTTTTGGTGGGATGTATGGTTATAAAATATGTATATTTTTTAAAAGAAACAATTACAAGCTCCTGTGACAATACTTTTAAGCTTGAGAAACTGCTTTCTTGTCTGGCGCTAGGCGAAGTATCGACTTGTTCACTAGGTGTGAAGATAAAAGGGTGTGGTATGCTTGTCTGTTGCGTAGATTACTTTAAGACAACATGTTACAGTCTCCTCGGGCCCCAGTGTGCTAGAACAAGGCAGACCATATAACACATTTACATTTCTCGCGCATACAAGAAATTGTTCTTAGATTATTCCTTAGATATTTTGAATTAACTTGTTCTGGTTGCGAACAGCTAAAAATTGTGACATTAAACAACACTACACCCAACCAACTTACTTTAAATTGGTCCATAATTGTTTGTCATAGGTTTTTTTTTGTTTTTTTTGTTTTGTTTTTTTTTTTTGTAAATATTACTTTTATTCAAATCTTTCCTCATAAAAATAACAGTAAGATTGAATTAAAAAATATTGACCTAACCCAATTTTATTTTTAAATTAAAAGATCTTCTCTGAAATTTTTTTTGTACATAGAGCAATTTTTGGAAAAAAAAAGCTGAAATTTAATGATCCAATATGGCCTCACCCAAGATTACATCAGGGTATTTTAAGGTTAATAAAGGTCAAATGAATTAATATGCAAATCGCATTCTCACTACATGGTGTTTAATTTAAAAGAAATATGATAAAGAAATTTATGTCCAAAGAAGCATTGGATATAATTTAAAAAGTTTTGATTTTTATTCTATTAAAAATTGTAGGAAAGAGCCATAAGTTCATAATTGGGTGTTCATTGTTGTTCGGATTTTCAAGGGGTGATCATCATGAATATTCAAATTATGACAACATATCTTATGGTAAACTAGGAAGGTGCATAGGGGATATTTTGGACATAGTGAATTTGTTATCTTGTTGAATTTGTTTTAAAAAATGTTATATGCACAGAATTAAGGAAACTTTTCAATAAGTCTGGTTATTTTTCCCAATTAGGTCAGTACATTTGACATTAATTTTTTTATATAGTATTTCAATGATTTTGTTTAAACATGGAGTTTTGTTTTTCAAATATGCATATGAAAAACAATTATGGACTGATAGTAGGTTTCTTAAAATTACCTTGTTCCAGACAAATCCGGTATACGAATTCTGTCCACTAGCGCTACGGCAACAATAAAACTCTCTGAAGTTCCAGAAGATGAATAACATTGTCGGGTTGTGTTTGTTTGTATCATCTTCAGAGCCAGATCCACTGCATCAGCTGCAGAATAATAAAAACGTATTTGTAAGTTAACCTGAACGATATCGATGTTCCTGTGAAATAAGTGTCACATAACTAGTATGTCTGTAAAACAGATTTTACTTCAAGCATGCGAATGAAAGAGATTTTAATTGATAACCACGCCTGTAAAACGAATTTTACTTGATAAGCATACCATTGATACAGAGCTTTGAAACAGATGATACTTCACTAGAAGTTGGTGAATTATGTGTTGTCTGACTGATATTGCAATTAAGCATATTCTACCTGATTAGATAATGTCAGATGGTTTAACATGTTACTTGATTAGCATATCTGTGAAAACATGTAACTTGAATAGCATGTCTGTGAAAACATGTTACTTGATTAGCATGTTTGTGAAAACATGTGACTTGATTAGCATGTCTGTTATAACACGTGTTGCTTGATTAGCATGTCTGTTAAAACATGTTACTTGGTCAGCATGTCTTTTAAAACATGTTACTTGATTAGCATGTCTGTTAAAACATGTAACTTGATAAGCATGTCTGTTAAAACGTGTTACTTGGTTAGCATGTCTGTGAAAACATGTTACGTGATTAGCATGTCTGTGAAAACACGTTGTGATTAGCATGTCTCTGAAAACATGTGACTTGATTAGCATGTCTGTAAAAACTTATGTGACTTGATTAGCATGTCTGTTAAAACATGTTACTTGATTAGCATGTCTGTGAAAACATGTGTTACTTGATTAGCATGTCTGTGAAACGGATGTTACATGACTGTTCTGCCTGTGAAAAAGAATTCGAAGTTTGTATTTGCAAAATGCAAAATGAGAAGGAAAAATCAGAATCTATAGTATTCCCTGAAGTATATACATAAATGATCTGCGTTCTGTAGCATACCTATTGTTACTATGTAACTATTGCTTTAGCTTAATCCAGGTAAATATTACTGCTTTATTTTAATTCTGCATGTTTAAGAGGAACATTTGCTCATAAAAAGATACTTAAAGAGGCCGCCTGATTGCCCTTTGCTGATAAGCTGTGCGGAAACAGATAAAAATCACTCGTATATTTACCGCAATGTTTTGATGATAAGAAAAAAAGTCATAAAGCAAATGTCTTTCAATTTTTGATATTTTTTGAGTAGAGTGAAGTCTAATAATGGTGTTTACATCCTTACCACGAGTATTTCATTTATATGAAAACGGTAAGTCCAGTTATGATAAAAAGCATCTGGAGTACCCGGAGAGAGCCATCGACCTTCGACAAGCGAACTGACAAACTCTCTCACACCAGATCTGGCCGAGTGACATTGGACCGAGACGATATGAGGCGCTGTATGCATGCGCTTTGGACCACTCGACCAGCAACACCCCACCATTATTTCAATGACTTGTTAATGATTACATAGAGGGAGTATTTCATGAGCGTTTGTTGTGCACCAAAAGTAACATGAGTTACCTACTAATATAATGAAGTTTACCTTGTGCTGTAACCATATATTCCGGATCACAAAGAAAATGGTATCCCGTTGTAACCGTCATTCCACATCTGGAGTGGTCAAACTTTGGGTTTGGAAATTCACAATGTGACCAGATCTTTTGGTTATTGGTGTAGTCTATAGTGAATGTGTAGCCTTGGTAGGTGTAAGAGGGATCTGTACACGCGTCATACTGTAATGACGCTCCAATAAAACATAGCAACAAAATTATCTGTATTCTCATAGTTATCTGTGCCTGAAAAAACGTGCAAGACAAAAATAAAAACTGGAAAAAATGACATTTTACGACAAAACATGTATTTAATTATTGTGCACGTGTACAAAAAGATTATTTTGGAGGTACATTTTAATTCCACTATTTTTTTTCAGGAATAATACTTAACTATAGTATCTGTTAGCAAAATACAGAATCATTATCTGATAGAGAATCAACAAGTTTGACGATTTTAAAATAGTCTTTAAGGAAAGTTTGACAGAACTATAAATATAGATTCAAACCTATTTCAAATTAAGAACGTTATATCTCAATAAAACAAGTACTTGGTAATGGACAGAGCTAAACAAAAACTCCCCAAAACAAATTTACATAGTCAATCACAAATAACGAGCGTCAAAGACTCTACCCACCATCAGCGATGTGTCTTGGGACCGCAAAAGGTCCTCAGAATGTTCAGAAACCCCGGCAAAATTTTTTTTTAAATATTTTCAACCCCGCAAACCTCCCCACCTTTAACCCGCCAATGCCCATTCCGGAACTGCTCACATGAGTGTCGAAGGCAGATTTTGGTCGTGGATATACATGTGTTAACGTTTGTATGTGTATATAATTGTTTTGTGGTCACAGATTCAGTTGAATCTAAGGACCTAATTATAATAGATTTATTTTAATGTCGCATTTAAAAAAAAAAGGATCAAAATTGATGGGATATTGATTGATGGATATTTCCATTGTTCTATTCATTTATAGTTTTTTTTTAAATTTTATGTGGTTTGTGGAGTTGATATTTTATCATGACAAGATATCGGCGATTACTACCTGTGTCGGAATATCAACCTAACTTAAGATTCTATCACTCCCAAGAAAACGTTTAACCAACACATAACACTTTTTTCTCTGAAGAAAAAAAAAGTAATATAGTAGTTTTTATATAATGTAAGGGAAAAACGTGAAATGGAATTCATTATTGTTTACCTTTGAATGTTCATTATGGCGGAAATTGATCTCCCAATACAATATCATGAATCAAATAATTTAAAAATCGATATCAACATTAATTAAACAAAAATCGTTATTTAAAACGACAATACATATCTTGTTACCAATATAATAAATAAACAAAACGTTATATAATAAAGAAGAAACAGAAAATTATTTTGTTGTAAATAACTTACCCCGAGATGAGGAATTTATAACGCAGACATTCACTTTTCTAACGGTATATAGTTACCTTACCCGGGTTAAACGTCATAAAATGAGGGCTTATCTGGGGGTATTAAAACCGTGGTATGTCATAGTATCTATTTTATTGGTGAGTTTAAATCCTTACAACAAACTTTGTTGATAGTGATAATATTTTTATAATAAAATAATACACTTGTATAAGTATTGATTTTAAACGTGTTAATACGAACGAGTAATTTTCTTTACAATTAACAAAAAGTTAAATGAGGATTATTGATTAAAAGCGACATTGTCCCTTATTTGTACCTCTCTCTAAATCATAACTCTAGCGTAAAGATTTCAATACATAGTTATTGTATAATTTAAATAGTAAAATCTATAGTATAAATATATTTTGTGTTGAAGCGTCAGTGAAGTGTATAACTCAAATTTACTTGTATACATGCGCTTGCAATCTTTTATTTATGACGAAAATACAATGTGTCCAAACATGTTTTAGAAAGTTGATAGGAAATGTTATAGGTGAAAATCCTCAACGAAATATAGCACATCGGGTAATGTTAAATTACTGTTTATCAACAAGTAAGTGACAGTCATTTTGCAAAATATGTCCCCAATAAACGGAAAGAGAGACATTTTTAAATAAAATAAATATCTAACAAACATACGTGTTTAATTTTGATGTGTCATATGTACACATTTCGGAAAGTCATTCCTCATCAATAACACTAGGGATCGAAAAGCTAATAGATACAAAAAAAAAAAAAAAAAAAAAAAAAAAAAAAAAAAAAAAAAAAAAAACATAAGCCAAACAGTTGAAAATTACTGAATCCAAAGTTCCAAAATTATATGAATCCAAAATCTAGCCAAGGAATGCTTTGTACGAGGGAACAAACCTTAGTTTTAATCAAGTTTCAAAAATTAAGACAACAGAGATTTTTGCCACATGGTACATTTCCTGTCTGCACAAAGTACTTACTGACTACTGAGTCTTTCTCACAGATGGCCTATCAGGTAATTTCGAAACTTCATAGGAATGGAGTGGTGTAATGGTATTTTACGCCCCAGTCAAACTTCTTTCACTTATTTCGAGGCGGTCAGTTCTGGGATGGTGGAGGAAACCGGAGTGCCAGGAGAAAACCACCGACCTTCGGCAAGCCAGCTGACAAACTTTCTCACACTAGGATCTATCCCGAGTGGTATTCGGACCCAGGCGGTGAGAGGCACTGTGATCTGTAAGTCCACGCTTTAGACGAAACTTCAAAGGGATAATATATTATATATTGAGGTTTGGATGCTCGTTCTTTATTGGATCGGGCTTATTAAGTCCACTTTTGGTTTAATTGGAACCCTAATATGAACTCCAAATGTAATGACGACCAATTAAAAGCAACACTAAATTAATTTCAGTACTCAAAATTATTTGATGGGTATGTATAAATTTGCGACACGTGTGAATTCAAATGTCATATACAATTCCTTGAATATTCTATTTTATAAATAATCAAATATGACATTTGTTTAAAATTATTCGTGATAATTTCTGAATTTGTTTTAATGTAGCAAATCAGTAATTACTTTAACTTGTATTCAAATTAATCCTTAGTGATTAAAAAAAAACCTTGATCTCGTCGCAAAAGAAGGAGAAGAAAACGAAGAAGAAGGACAACAACAGCAACAGCATCATCAACAACAATAAATAGCTGCATGTTGTGAAATGCACTTTAAGGGTCGACTAGAAAAAACATCTTACAATGTTTGTAGCTGGTAGCTGACTGATTTACACTAAAAATTGTCTTATGCCTTAGTTAGTTATAAAGGTCTTAATGGGGCATTTCAATTAAAAAATTTGTTATGTTCTATGGGAATGCACGACATATAAGGCTTCAACAAGATTTCTTTATACCTGATTTTAATATGTTGAAAACAAGATTAAATGATCAGTACATACAAGAATGGTTTGGTAATATGTCTCATTATAATAAATAATATTATTATCAAAGGTTTTAAAAAAAATTTGAATTTGAAGAATATTTAAACGTTATTGCAGAAAAAAATTAGAAGTGTATTGACTCGTTTTAGAATATCTTCACATTGTTTAGAAATTGAGAATGGTAGGTTTTATAATGTGGAAAAAAGTAGTAGAATTTGTAATTGTTGTAATATGAAAGTTCAAGAAATGAATATCATTTTCTGTTAGTGTGTCCTGTCTTTATTGATTTACAGCGAAAATACTTCTCTAATTATTATTGTAACTGGCCTAACATACAAAAATTTACAAGTCTTTTGTCTTCAAAAAATGCTTCTTTAATTAAGAAAACCTAAAAATATTTATACCATGCATTTAAATTGAGGGACGAAATATTATGTTTAATCTAATCTACACTTTTTTGGACAAATGTGTAACTTATTATACATCTAAAATGGAAATATATATATATATATATATATATATATATATATATATATATATCATTGTTATATGTGATGCTCTCTTACCATCTTCATTGTTTCTCTTTGTATTACATGTAATTTGTAACATATTTTGCCACCAGCTATGTAAAATATATTTTTGGCAAAAAGCATATGTATAATGCAATAAAGATTGAATTGAATAGTTATTTAATTCTTCTCTTCTGAATGTTTAGTATTTCTAATGCAGTGTAAATCGGGTGAAATTGTTTCCGTGCAAATTTTGTTTTCATGGTTAATTTCTGTCATGTTCAGTGGTACAGCTAATTTCAATTTGTTTTCCATACGCCATGGAGTATCGATGGCCGATTGGTCTAAAATGCGTGCTTCGGATCACACTGCACGCCTCTCATCGCTTGGTTAAAATTCATTTGTGCAAATCCTAGATAGAAAAAGTTTGTCAGTTCCTTGCTGAATACGTTGTTTTTCTCCGTTTTTCTTCTCCATCCCAGAATTGACCGCCTTGATATAAATGAAAAAATCTCAGTTGACTGTTTGACTGAGGTGTAAAACACCACTACACCACTTCAATCCACTTTATTCGTCCTGAATGGTTTGGTCTTTTCATAACTTCTTCTGTCAGGTTGTACAGTTTCCTTTCTACAGATATATTTCATAGTAACCACGGATGATGTTTATTACATAATAACCATGGATGATGTATATTTCATAGTAACCACGGATGATGTATATTTCATAGTTACCACGGATACACATAGCGATTTCCTGTTACGACTAGAATTAAGTAAGCAGAAGATACAAAACTTAATTTAAGTTAATTGGATTTTCTAAAAAAGTTTTGCATATTCCACTGTAACAAACACAGTGACACAGACAGTAGGCAAAGAGAATTTATTTCATCTGTGTGATAAATTTGTCCCTGTCATAATGTTGTACGTTAAGAAGCAAGATTTATCTCCCTTATGCTGAAGCAAACTTTTTAACTTGCCTAAATTTCGTCCAGGACAATTTTACGGGTAAAAACTTGTTTTCATAAGATAGGTCGGAGAGGTCTAATAGAACCAGTTCAATCAAAGTTGATATAAGCATTGGCCCGTATGTCTGCTATGAAATTATTACCATAGCTATAATTTGTTTCAATTTTGACAATTTTAATATATTGGACAAAGTTGATGGCAATTATCAGGAAGTAGTTAAGAAAATAGACATTATGCGCACTGTCCCCAACAATGAAAGCCCTTTGAAGCCCGTTATTCGTAGCTAGGCTTCAGTAGGAAAGTACCGTTTGATATCTTATGTTGAAAAAGAAAAGTAATTGACATTGGTTATATCCACAGAAAGTCATGCTTAAAAAATTAAACAAAGCTTGATTTATCCTTCTTGCTTGCGTGTAAGAATCTTCTAGACTGACGAACTATATCTGGTAGAGGTAAATTCTTGTCTAGAGGTCTAAAGAGCTGATAGTCCTCGGTTCGAATTCTAATGTCGAACTTTCTATGTATCACATACTGTGTAGTTGGTTTCCGCATGAAAACTCCAGATTCCTTGGATTGAATTTCATCAAACTTTATATCATTTTTAATATGTAGGTTATAGGAAAAAGAGCACTGTTACTGTGTTAATTGGGTCACCGTGCAATAACTTACGTTTGATTTGATGAAAGTTAACCAAACTTAATACACTGATAGATGCTCTTAAAGAAGCATGTTGATTTTTGAATATGTAAAGCCGTTTTTATTCCCCTTCATGACAGAAATACACAAAATCTATTATACTTAAACCTTAATAATTCTCAGTTATGTCAGTCAGTGATATTATCAAAACGGTACTCAAATAAGGTGGAACACGATTTGATGTTGTGGTTATGTTGCTTAACGCCGCATCAGTAATTTTTCAGCTTCTTGCAAAGCGATCAAGTTTATATATTTCTAGAGGTTAACAGAGAAAAAAGTTCGTCTATGCGAGAGATGTGCAAATTTTTTATAGTGTGCCTCCTGGGTGATTTTGAAGGGTTGTCACAGAGCCAGTACGCGGCAGACAAAATCCCCTTGTCGAATTTTCCAGACACCGGGGGGACTAGTAAATACTCTGTTTCTTAAATGTCGATCACCAGCCTAGAAAGTAGTATCTGAACTTTTCAAGTCTAATGTATGACCCGACAGAGGTTTGAACCGAGACGGACATTCTGAGCCTAGAAGGTGAATGACATTATCAAGAATGTTTTCGCTTTGTTTTGAACAACGGTTTCTTATTGGTCCAAAGCTAGCGCTTACAGATCAATGTGCCTCCCAACGTCCTACCTTCAAATCAAGTCAGGACAGAACCTAGTGTGAGAAAGTTTTTCAGTTACTTGTTGAAGGTTGTTGGTTTTTTTTATGGCAATTCTGTCTCCTCGATCATTCCAGAACTGAACACCTTGCTTATAGTGAATGGGTCTTAACTAAAACTCTATTATCCCACGTTATTTTACGGTTTATTACTTTTTTCACATCAACTTTGAAATCGAATTATACTAGCTTTATACAATGTAATCTGATTGTATATGACCTGTACACCTTGACGCAAGGAAACTTTGCGTAAGTTTGAACAAAAAAATCTGAAATCGTTCGAGAAAGCAATACGACCATTCACCTTTAAATACCGGTGTTTGAAAAATCATTAAAGTTACCAACTATCACAAAGGGCTGGATAAAGCAACAAGGTTACTTTCCTTTACTAACAAGCTATTAGCGAAAGCACTCATTTGGTGAAATAAATTATAACATATATTTGATAATGAATAAAAAAAAAAAAACATTTCAAAACAGTTCTTTAAAGAGATTTTAATTTTAACACATTTAACATCAGTTGATAGTACAAGGCCGATGTTTCATAAATATTACTGATTGTAAATGTTGGGATTTTTAAACCAAAAGCGAATTATTATATCAATATTTATTTCAAAAAAAAAAAAAAAAAAAAAAAAAAAAAAAAAAAAAAAAAATTCTCCGACATTTACAATTAAACAATATACATTAATATAATTAATGGAATATATACATTAATATTATGACTTACTTATAAAAAGTTTACATCGAATAATGATTCACGATACATAAATTATATTAGCACTTAATTGTACATTGGTTAAAGAAGTATTTTATTCTATAACATTCTATGATTGTCTTGTTCTAGGTTTGCTTTAAGCCTGTTGCTTTCAGGTCATCACGTTGTCATCTAACTAGAATAGGCTTTAGAGTCTTATATGGCTAATTATTGCTGCTAGAAGTCCGGTTAAAGCCATACTGGACACTACTTGAGAACAGCCGTTGACTGGGACTGGAAGTATAAACCTTTCTACTGTTTAATGCTTGCAATGGGCGATAGTTGTTGACCAACAAGCTATGCTGATCTGGCATAGTTAACTCTGACAACGATCTAAACTTTTGCATCTGAAACAAACAAAAATAACAATAAAAACATAAAGAATGCACATAGACAAATTACATGATAATAATAATAATAATAATAATAATAATAATAATAATAATAATAATAATAATAATAAGGGGGAGGAGGATGGGGAGAGTTGAGTTGAATTGAGTAATGGTGTTTAACGTCCCAGTCAAGAATATTTCACTTATATCGAGACGACACCAGCTATTGGCGAAAGTGCAGAAAGTTTGCATGTGCGTTGGGCTAATGGCAGTATACACCAGGGTTCTTTATCGTGAAACGCCTGCTGTGACACGGGTCCTCTTTAAGTTCCCATCCGAAAGAACCGTGACTTTCATTTCGTAATGGTGAGTGCTTGGCGAAAGAACAGTCACTACCCACTTTCAAATCTTTGGTCAGACCCGGCCAGGATTCGAACCAATGGCCTTCCACTTAGGGAGCGAGCACTCTACCAACTGAGCTACCGCAGTGGTGGAAGATGGGGAGAAGAAACAAAAATAACTAGAAATAATAGATAAAATATATATATATATATATATATATATATATATATATATATATATATATATATATATATATATATATATATATATCTATATATATATAGCTTTGTAACAGTAAACATGTACATGTAGTTGACAGCAGTCAAAACAACCAACCGCGAGAGAGAGAGAGAGAGAGAGAGAGAGAGAGAGAGAGAGAGAGAGAGAGAGAGAGAGAGAGAGAGCAAACCAAGATTAACACAAATTCAGACTACTTGTAATAAAATGGCACTGTGCAAGATAACATAATGGTAACAAGGGATGCGGTTCAGGTTTGTAAATCAAGGGATATCTTATGGATTCTAGTACTTTTAAAAGTCCACTTTAAATCCAAACAAAGGCAAAATATCTTGGGACTCGGTGGCAAGTTGTCAAAAGTGCTAGCTAACGTATTACAGTGCCTTTCAACATATATCTTGAATCCCGCCTGTGCAGATCCCACAGTATAAGAAAGTTTGTCAGTTCACTTTCTGACGGTAGCCAACCTTAAATAGCTTGTATTAGCAGTATCTGTAAAAAACATCAACTTATACACACTGTGGTTGTCTCCTTTGATGCTCTGGTTTATAGAATTGACCGCCTTCACGATAATGAAAATCTTGACCAGGTCTTAAACCATACATCTACTCCTTAAGATACATACCTGTCTTTCTGATATAGGGATCATGGAATTAAACAATGTCCACGTGACTGACTCAAAGCATGGAGGCGTTGTCAAGCTTCCTTGGTAACGGTAGTAATGACTTAGGTCTGATGGAAGAAGATTTTGAAGATTAATTCCGCTAACATTAGCCATTTTGTCTGAAATAACAGATGATGTCAATTTTTTTAAAACCTGTAATTACTTATGACAGATCTGATGCATGGTTAAGATAAATACTGTCTGTAGCACGGGATTTAATATCTATTTGTACTTATCTCTACACATCTGGAAAATTCATTTGTTTATATGATATGTCGTGTATACGTTTAGAAATAAGAAACTTAAAATGTAAAATGTTCCATGAAGCATGTACGCCATTAAATTTGACTACTCCCAAGATATCAAAACTGGTCCACCTAAACGTTTACGACAAAATGCTTTATTGTTTCTGGGACAAAAGACTTAGAACAAATTGGACTTTTCCCGTTTGACTTTTAACAGCGCCTCTCGTCGCCTAGTTTCGAATCGAACTCGGGCAGATTCTAGTGTGAGAAAGTTTTTCAGTTCGCAGTCCAAAGGCCCTTTTTTATGTCACTTCGATGTGAGTGAAAGAATCGTGACAGGGGTGAAAAACAACTTAAATTTAATCCAATACCTTGATCCATGCTTCGATTTTTTTTCGATTTTTTGGTGGGTAGGACTTTCCAGTTGAAATAAACATCTAACAATTTTGTAAATTATTGCTAGTAATATATACATGTATATCTTGGAAAAAAAACGTATCTCACGCTATGACGTGGTACTGTATCTATGTTGTGATTAACTAAATTACGCTTTACGCTACTTATGTCAAGAAAAGTATTGTCTTCTTCACGACAAACTTAAACTTTATGAACGTAGTTCTTAACTAAAGAAAAGTATGGCACGTTACCTTTAAACATCACATTGTCAAACTGACTCAATAATGTATTGTAGTTAGGATTGTCTGTCTCTGAAATCTGTCAAAAGATAAAACACATTAATATAGGAATGTAAAAAAATTAATACTGAAAATGCAACAGAAAAAAAAAACAAAGTAGGTCATAACAAAAAAAAAAAAAAATAAAAATAAATAAATAAATAAATAAATAAATAAATAAATAAATAAATAAATAAAATAAAATAAATAAATAAATAAATAAATAAATAAATAAAAATATATAAATAAATAAATAAATGAATAAATAAATGAATGAATGAATCAATCAATGAATACCATTACCTTAGACGAGATAAGACAATTAATTATGTCATCATGAAAGTCTTGTTAAATCCTGTCTTTGTTGCCTACAACGAGGGTTGGGTGTGTTGTGTGTAACTATTAAAATTTTATATTAAAAAAAAAAAAAAAAAAAAAAAATTTAAAAAAAAATTGAAAAATTGCATATGACAGGTATGTAGAGAATGTTGTTGTTTTGAACTGTGTGTGGTCGAATTTAAAATATGCTACACATTTTGTTCTTACCCTAAACCAGAATCCAAGAACAGCGAGTCCGTCACTTTTGTCGGCCGCAACTGCTAATCCAGGGTACTTACTGTTGTAATTGACGATATGTAACTAAAATTGAATAACCACAAAAAAATCAAAGATGGTCTTTTATTTAATTAATTTTTTTTTTTGGTGTGTGTGTGTGTGGGGGGGGTTACCTGGTGGGTTTAAAATCCCTTTTATTTCACTTTTAATGTTAATTACATATAGGTTATTGACAAAAAAAAAAAAAAAAATACTGACAGTAAATTTAGTAAGTAACATAAAAAAAGACAAAAACAGCATTGACATTAACCCTTTTTTAAATTTCTTTTTTCTCTTTGTTTAAAATATTGTGTTCTTTTTATAAAAGAATTAACATTCAAGTCATACATGTATACAATAAGCGGAAAACGACCAAACCTTCTATACAGAAAACCCAACTGAGACCAGTGTTTTAAGACCAGTGTTTCAAGACCAGTGTTTTAAAGTTCTTTTGCTTCATGTAAAGACCACCTCTCTAGAAATCTATATATCTTAGGTCTAATTAATGGCCTATTTTGTACAGGTGTTATGAGGTATTGATAAAATAGTTTAATTTGAATATTAACCTCCAAAGGATAAGCATTTCCGTTTAGGGTGTGTTCGGATCCAGTGGCTGATGTTTGTCCCCAGTGGAAGTGTAGCTGAGCAGTCTTGAACGTATTTGGTAACTTTCCTCCGGTTACATTGACATTGCCACCAATTGTTAATTGAACTGTTTGAAAATTAATTAAATAATGCATTATAAATCATTCATATGTACAAGAACGAGTATTAAATCGAAAACGCCATGGAATAATGATAATCCAGCATCTACTCTAATGCAATGTAAGATTAAAAAAACAGTTTGTATACCCTCACCAAGGTACACGTTTAACCTTTCAGTAAGTCTCACCTACACGGTGGCGTGTCTGTCGAGGGAGGAAACTTCGCTTGGTGTTGTTGCATGCAACATCGGAAAAGTTAGCGTACAGTAGATTAAAACGGTTTCAGGATTAACGTAAGAAAAACCCAGTTAAATAAGAATTGATTCGGTCTTGAACTTAAATTTAACCACAGTGAATGTGCGAGAAATGATTCAGGGTTAAAGTTAACCACACTGAAACCAGAAATGATTCAGGGTTGATGTTAACAACACTAAAACCAGAAATGATTCAGGGTTGAAGTAAATCACACTAAAACCAGAAATGATTCAGGGTTGATGTTAACCACACTAAAACCAGAAATGATTTAGGGTTGTATGTTAACCACACTAAAACCAGACTAAAACCAGAAATGATTCAGGGTTAAAGTTAACAACACTAAAACCAGAAATGATTCAGGGCTGATGTTAACCACACTAAAACCAGAAATAATTCAGGGTTAAAGTTAACCACACTTAAACCAGAAATGATTCAGGGTTGAGGTTAACCACACTGAAACCAGAAATGATTCAGGGTTGAAGTTAACCACACTGAAACCAGACATGATTCAGGGTTGATGTTAACCACACTAAAACCAGAAATGATTCAGGGTTGAATGTAACCACACTGAAACCAGAAATGATTCATGGTTGAAGTTAACCACACTGAAACCAGAAATGATTCAGGGTTGAAGTTAACCACACTGAAACCAGACATGATTCAGGGTTGATGTTAACCACACTAAAACCAGAAATGATTCAGGGTTGAGGTTAACCACACTGAAACCAGAAATGATTCATGGTTGAAGTTAACCACACTAAAACCAGAAATGATTCAGGGCTGATGTTAACCACACTAAAACCAGAAATGATTCAGGGTTGATGTTAACCACACTTAAACCAGAAATGATTCAGGGTTGATGTTAACCACACTAAAACTAGGAATGATTAAGAGTTGATGTTAACCACACTAAAACCAGAAATGATTCAGGGTTGATGTTAACCACACTGAAACCAGAAATGATTCAGGGTTGATGTTAACCACACTAAAACCAGAAATGATTCAGGGTTGATGTTAACAACACTAAAACCAGAAATGATTCAGGGTTGATGTTAACCACACTAAAACCAGAAATTATTCAGGGTTGAAGTTAACCACACTTAAACCAGAAATGATTCAGGGTTGATGTTAACCACACTTAAACCAGAAATGGTTCAGGGTTGATGTTTACACACTAAAACCAGAAATGATTCTGGGTTGTATGTTAACCACACTAAAACCAGAAATGATTCAGGGTTGAAGTTAACCACACTAAAACCAGAAATGATTCAGGGTTGAAGTTAACCACACTAAAACCAGAAATGATTCAGGGTTGAAGTTAACCAGACTCAAACCAGAAATGATTCAAGGTTGAAGTTAACCACACTTAAACCAGAAATGATTCAGGGTTGATGTTAACCACACTAAAACTAGGAATAATTCAGAGTTGATGTTAACCACACTAAAACCAGAAATGATTCAGGGTTGATGTTAACCACACTAAAACCAGAAATGATTCAGGGTTGAAGTTAACCAGACTAAAACCAGAAATGATTCAAGGTTGAAGTTAACCAGACTAAAACCAGAAATGATTCAAGGTTGAAGTTAAACACACTAAAACCAGAAATGATTCAGAGTTGATGTTAACCACACTAAAACCAGAAATGATTCAGGGTTGAAGTTAACCAGACTAAAACCAGAAATGATTCAAGGTTGAAGTTAACCACACTGACCAGAAATGATTCAATGTTGAAGTTAACCACACTAAAACCAGAAATGATTCAAGGTTGAAGTTAAACACACTAAAACCAGAAATGATTCAGAGTTGATGTTTACCACACTAAAACCAGAAATGATTCAGGGTTGACGTTAACCACACTAAAACCAGAAATGATTCAGGGTTGATGTTAACCACACTAAAACCAGAAATGATTCAGGGTTGACGTTAACCACACTAAAACCAGAAATGATTCAGGGTTGACGTTAACCACACTAAAACCAGGAATGATTCAGGGTTGAAGTTAACCACACTAAAACCAGGAATGATTCAGGGGTGACGTTAACCACACTAAAACCAGAAATGATTCAGGGTTGAAGTTAACCACACTGAAACCAGAAATGATTCAGAGTTGATGTTAACCACACTAAAACTAGGAATGATTCAGAGTTGATGTTAACCACACTAAAACCAGGAATGATTCAGGGTTGACGTTAACCACACTAAAACCAGAAATGATTCAGGGTTGTATGTTAGCCTTTTGTAAAATTCGGGGGTTAATTAACATGGATTGTCTAATTTTATAAACGTGTGTTTTACTAATCGATTGAGAACATTTTAATTAAGCTACATTAAATATCTAATGACATCTCAACATATCTCAATTAAGCAATCAAAACTAACAAATATCATTGAATCCCAGTCAGTATACAAATTATAACTCCTGCGTTCCAATTAAAACCGGTGTTCTCAAAAAAAAAAAAAAAAAAAAAAAAAAAAAAAAAAAAAAAAAAAATGCAAATTAAGTTTATAGACACAAAGTCGTATTGGAATTGGAATCCCCTTGGAGTTAATTTTGAATTTAGTTGCTGTATAAACGAATCAGTTTAGGCATTACGTCTATATTACCAGATATTAGTGATCAAGCTGAGCGACTCGAGATTATTTAATCTGACAATTTTTCTGAAGCTTTTTGTTTTGAAAACAAAGTGACGTCCTTACAAAAAACAACAACAACAATAATAATAATAATAATCATCATCATCATCACCAGCATCATCATCATCATGATAATAATAATAATAATAATAATAATGATGATGATGATGATGATAATAATAATAATGATGTTGATGCTAATAATAATAATCATAGTAATGATGATGATAATAATAATAATGATAATAATAGTTGTTGTTATTATTGTCATTATTAAGGCAAAGGAAAAAAACTTTGGTTGATAGGCATTTTACTTCTTTCTTTCCCTAAAAAATTGTTTGGTCATTTATATTGCAAATGTTTTGTTAAATGAGAGAAATTGTTGAAAGAGAAAACTGATGCATGTGACTTCGAGATATTTTATTTAAGCAAAATACTTATGCAGGCATAAAAATATGAAGTGTTTATAGATAGAGGTCAGTGTAGAACTCAACGCTGAAGCCAAAAATGGTACAGAGGTAAAACTCTGAATCTGGGAATGTAAAAACCTTTATTTCGGCTTTATAGGGTTGCCATGTGCTGATGTTGAATTTCTATTAAAATAATACATTCAAAATCAGCACATGGCAACTACATGACAACTGATTCTGAATGCATTATTTTAATAGAAATTCAAAATCAGGACATAACAGGGTCAGTCGAGAAACAAAAAACACATCTTTTTTGTTTCGCCTTATATTTTGTTTTGATATAGAGGTAAATTACTTAGATAAAAGATAGATTCAAACTTACCAGAATGTCCATTATTTTTCAGTTGGTAAGTTGATGAAGAAGAAGTCCCAAATCCATTTAAAGTGAACTGTGACAGTCCTTCATCATAAACAAGTGATGAAGCCCCTGGAATATTAATTGGCGACTGACTTGATCCTCCACAATGTTGAAATGAACTTGCCCAGTGAGCTGGCCCTGTAAGTTAAACGACAAACATAATAATAATAATAATAATAATTATAATAATAATAATAATAATAATAATAATAATTATTATTATTATTTTTATTGCTCAACACAATTTACATTATTGGTTAAGGCAATACTAAATGATTAACAAAAAATCGTTAATGCCACTCTATAGATCGATCAATCGAGATCACGACCATTGTTGAATGCTGTTATTGATCAACCATTGAGGGAAGAGGTTAACCGATATAATTTTTGTACGCTTTTACGTAGTCAGTATTTGAAACACGAAGCCTTTTTGGTTCCATAGATGAGACTTATTTCAGTTTTTTTTTTCGAGACGGACATTGTTTTGTTCTGTTGTCATAACTTAATTTTGGATTTGTTTCGTTCAGAAATTCCAAAATCAAAATACTACACTATCAATATAAATAGGTGTAGTAACTTATATAAATACACAGTTTTTAAATTTTTAACACAAACCTCCGGAAATCAGTGGGTTAAATATTCAGTGACACTCTCTCTCTCTCTCTCTCTCTCTCTCTCTCTCTCTCTCTCTCTCTCTCTCTCTCTCTTTCTTTCTCTCATACAAACCAGAAACAGAAGCATGCTGTTTATGTATGTTGCCAAATCCTGTTTCAAATTAGCTGTTTTTAGAACATGTCCAAATTAATTAGAGCAAGCATCACTTATAATTTAAAATTCCTTAAAATATTCTTTATCATGGATATTTAAAATGGAACCACGCCGTTGCAAACTCTGGTTTATTTTTTTTTTTTTACAGAGCACTGATAGACGCAATCTTTAAATACACGACACGACCCTAAATGATTACCGAATCTCTGATAAACTTCATGGTACATTAGAACCAATATAAAGGTTATTTTAAAATCTTTCTTTTATTTTTCATTCATTCCATTTATTTTGACTACACCTCTTTGGTATGTTGTAAGATAAGATTTTAAATTTATGTTCTGTGATAAATTCATTAATCTATAAAACATTTTGTCTGAAGTACTAGCCGTTGAATTCAGTTCTCACGACTTAACGTTTTCTTATGTATAAAAACACTTTCGTGAAATAGAAGTGAAAATTCTATGATTAATTAAGTTTGTTTTTTTTTTTAATTATAGCTAATGGGATTATAAAATTATTGGCGACTTCTCCCCACCGACCCCCCTCTCTCTCTCTCTCTCTCTCTCTCTCTCTCTCTCTCTCTCTCTCTCTCTCTCTCTCTCCCCAGAGTAAATTTTGTGTGAAACTGTTAATCTTGTCAAGTTCAAATTTTGTGTCACATTTTATAAAAAATTAAATCACAAAATGTCACCTGTACTAATCGAACAAAAGAGTAACATAGGCGTCTCGGTGGCCAATTGATCTAATAGACACAATCCGTGACAGCACCTCTTACCGTCCGGGTTCGAGCGCCACTCGGGTAGATCTTAGGGCGAGAAAGTTTGTAAGTTTGATTGCCTAAGGTCAAAGTTTTTTCGGGGATTTCGGTTTACTCCATCTAAAAGCTCTCCTCATCGATATGTGGGTCCTTCGGAAGAGAACTTAAAAAACGGTGACCCATTTTACGGCAGACGTGACACGTTAAAGAACCCTCACTGTACATTGCCCTTAGCATACTTCAAAAGGTAAAAATTTCTACCACTTCATCTAATCTATTACTGGTGACTTCTCGATATATGAGATATTATTGAATGGGAAATAAAACCCCATGAAATCAAACCAAATCTTCCATGTGAGTTAAATGTCTGGTGCGTAAAACGTTACCACTCCTGTCTACTCCAAAAGATCAACAACTGAGATGTTGTTAGCGACATAAACCTTTGAATATTGTAAATTTGCTGTCACTTTGATGTGATTTCAGGGCTTGTTATGAAGCATTAACGGGGCGTCATCACTATAGGTCGCCAATTAAACGCAAAGGCTTAAAGATTTATACTATCAAAACTTAAGCACATTTTTAAATATTCATAGTAGATACATCAGCCACACTTGTGTTCTTTCTTCTGAAGCATCTAATTCATTGTTATTACGGTAAAAGTTCTAATATTAAGTCTCTTAATTTATTATCTATGCACATAAAATGTCAATATAATTTTTTTTTAAAAATAAATTTTGCATATGATACTTACATGTATGAGAAAAACGAAAAATAACAGATAATTTTTTTTATTAATTAAGAAAATTATTGACATTTTGCTTTTAATGTTTATTGTAGTACAAAGTATGTATACACTTTTCAATCCTGGAAATTTGTCATCCGTGTCATATTTTATACGCAAATTTCAGTCTGGAATTTGCAAAACATCGATTTTTTTTTTTTTTTTACAAAGTTTCTTACTTCAGTCTTTTTAAGGCACGTCGAATTACCATTAGAGTATATGACTAACCTCTGTTTAAGTTCAAATATCTCGGTAAATACAGATTATTTTTTCCAGATGTATGTCTCCCGTGATTTTGAAATATTAATCACGGTTGTCTGAATCATGTTCATATTGCTTCATTTTTTCGGAAGTTATAAGTTATTAACTTTTTTTTAAACTTTCCCTGAAGTGTATGGCAGCCTTAAAGACACGATCAGAGGTAGATCGTCCGCCTGGATATAGGAGGTTTGTTCGAATCCCAACCGGATCCGGCATACACTATCTTAAATTTGATATATTGTTTTCTTTCCCGTCGCTCGTCATTAGGAGAATAGAATATTGACTTGTTCATCCGGTGTCAAGATATTGTGACTGGGGATTTGTACGCTTGTCTGAGGCGTACTGACTCGGTGAGCTAGCACCTTGCCTTACGCATGCGCCAGTGTAAATTGACCATAAACCACACTCGCATATCACAAACACAACTTGGCGGGATTGTTTTTAGACTAATTCTTAGAGATTTATAAGAGATTTACAAGTTTACTCGCTGCGTATTTTGAAATTAAAAAAATGAAAGATTTTCTTAGCTCTAAAATTGATATAAAAAACCTTTCAGATTTAGAATGAGTGGTAAAAAAAACTTAATAAATGAAATTCGTGTAGTTAATTGGCCAGGATATGTGTTAGAACAAGATTTCAATAAAGTTTTAGTAAAGGATATATGAAGGCATAATGAGTGTATTTCTGTTGTTATTCTACAAAGGAATGCTACACTTTGTTTAATCATTGTTGAAGTATTATATAGATAAGTATTATATATATAAGTCTTTGAAAGACTATCGGTACTGTGCATCGAGTCAAACTCCTCTCGTGGAAGTTAGCAATCCAGCAAAATGATATAAGGTATTTTAATAACAAAGTGTTTTAATTACTAAAAGGGCAATTGGTCTAAACCTGGACCCCAAAATGTACCGAGAAATATGCGTTTTTCTTATTTTAAACACCCCGGTTAGCCGGGAAGAGTGGGGATTTAGGTGGGGGACTAATTAAAAAAAATGTCCTACCATGCTCTCCTACGTATGACCAGCCAGCACCTGAAAAATAGTAAAAAATAAAAGTTAATCATTTTAAAGATCAGTGTGTGTGTGTGTGTGTGTGTGTGTGTGTGTGTGTGTGTGTGTGCGTGTGTGTGTGTGTGTGTGTGTGTGTTACGATATGTTGTCTGTTCGAAACTATTTTACTTGACACATTCAAAAGACTGGACAACCGTTTAATGAGGCAATCTAATTTTTATGAATATGCAATTTTTTTTTTTTTTTTTGCTAGTATCAGGTGAAAAATTTTGAATATTTCTTGCAGATTTTTAAAAATCAATTTCTTAGTAGAAATTCAATTTTCTACACATAAAACAATTATTGATTTCAATTAAAACCAAAGGCAAAAGTTGTGTAACGTTTAGTAACTCGCCATGTTGATTTTTCAGTCTTTTTAAAATTTAATTTTTTTTTTTTTTTTTTTTTTTTTTTTTTTTTTTTTAATTTGCTGATGAAGCATCTGTTTGAATTCATCTGTTTTAAAAACCTAAACTTTTATGTACATGTATGAGGAGATAAACCATCATTATAAGATAAGATAGCGTTATACAGCCAAGGTTATAGATTCCTTACCAACTCGGACCAAACCCTCCGCGCTCAGATAAAAATCAAGGTCACGTCAAGGATGGGAGTGTGTGATAAATGAAAACATAATATGTAAATGGAATTGGTTAGCAAAATAGGCAATGTGTCTGTAAAATTAACATTGATTCAATCAACTAGAATGAAATGACATCCCGGCAATGATACAAATCTCCGTGACAACGCTTCAAAGTCCATTTTACTCCGTGGAACATCTTAATTAATCGAGATACTTGTGAAGCGTATTGCCATTACACTCGGCCTCAGTACATTACAAAGCAAACGTGTCCCATAACAACAAATAGGCAGAAATGCTGGATAAAAGCATTTCAAAAATAGTTTGATAGATCAGAATTCGGTATTAACGGAGATCGATATCTCAAGAATCTTCTACTCAGGAGTACTATAAATCACTCCTACTTATCCATTAATTGTCAAATTGAACTACTCGTCAAAACTCCACAGCGTAAAACAGTGAAGACCCTTAATAACACGGTTTTCAAATCGTCTCTGGTAACTCTATATATTTTCAACTGCGGCATAAGGTTTTTCTCGAGTTGCAAGAAAAAAATGGCAACGTATCATGGTAATAAATGGTAATCAATGTTTTGGGGTGTTACTTGTATTGATTTTTAAAGCTCAGAAATAATGTTTTTTGTTGTGTGTTCTTCTATGTAAGAAAATATCTATGGTTATCCAATTTCACCAACATCAATTTTTAATGTGCAGAAATAAAATTTTGGTCTTTTCCAACCTGAAATGTGAGAAAACTTTTAGCGGCAAATAACAAATCGATATGATGTATTTATAGCAAGTATGGCGGACAATTACTTACGACATTTAAACTTTGAACTTCGATAAATAAAAGATGTCACGGTATCACGGACATTTTTGTTAGTGTTGGTCTTAAACTCGCGCTTACAGATCACGGCGCTTCTTACACCTAGGCTCGAATCCAACTCGGGTCAGACCTCAGTAAAAAAAATTGTCAGTGCGCTTTAGAATTGTCGGGGGTCGGTGTTATTTAAGTTCAAGTATTCCGTTTCCCTCCACCATCCATGAAAGGACCACCTCAAATATAAGTCAAATAGCTTCAGCTTTGGCAGAAAACATCACTTATTCCAGTCCATTATAAATTGAGTTGATATTCTATTCTCTCTAACGTGTCGGTCTTCTCTTGCGAAAACAACATTTCCATTACTTGGCGAGAGAGGTGTTGCTGTGCTTAACTCAATATTATGGCATTTTTATCGTGTATCAACAACTTTAGACCTAATTCATAAAAACAATTATTTAGTTTGAACCAAGTTTCCTATATATTGATTTTAAATTATTTAAAGCACAAAAACAATAAACATTTATATGACTCATTCAGTCGTTATGTTTTTAATTAATTATTATTTTTAACGAATCATGGCTAGAAAACGCTGAAAGTCGACAAATGGATAAAAAAGAAAATCAACGAAAAGCAAGCCGCTATACCAGAAAATGAAAACTAATACATTGATCGGTTTAATCCTTATTCACATTTATCTAGGGTGGCAGTAGCTGAGTGGTTAATCCAAAAGCGTCAAGTTAACAGCTATATGTTCAATTGCAAGTAAGAAATATTTTTTGCTAGTCGTAGGCCTTTCCTGGTTGGCTTGGTATCATCGGGAACATCGCACTAGTACAATTTAGATCAGCCCCAGTTTCACAATCATTCACTCAACTGAGTGTACACTCAACTCAAATTAGGGAATATTCCAATTAAGTTTTTAAGACATTTGTATCGTCAAAATTGAATATCTTATGTTATATTTAAATTGTTTTGTGTAGGTTTGTTGAACAAAACAAAATATTGTATTTGATGATAGATAAATCAGAATTGTCATGTGCTACTTTTGAATTTTTATGAAATAATACAATTCAAAAGTAGAACATGACCATATTATTTGAGTTGAGTTTATACTCAATTGAGTAAATAAATGTTAAACTTGGGCCAGAAACAGTTTAACAGGCAGTCACTTACCACACGAACTTGTTAACAGTAATCCTTGAGATTTATAGAAATTGTCTCGTCGCGAATAGCTGAAAAACTGATGATGTAGCGTAAAACAAAATCAATTAACCATATCTATTTCAGTTATAAAACGTTAGACCGCTCATATCAGCGAGTTGAGTAATGGTGTTTTACCAGTCAAGGTTTTTTCACTTTTAAACCCCAGAGCTTCTGAAAGCAAACTGAAAGTTTCTTACACTAGGATCTACCTGAGTGACATTCAAACCTAGGCGATGAGAAGCACTCTGATACATTATCGCGCGCCTTGCACCACCCGGCCACCGAAGCTTCCATGGAATGATGACCACCCCCCCCCCCCCCCCCCCCAAAAAAAAAAAAAAAAAAAAAAAAAAAAAACCGCCGTCTATTAGCAATGGAACTAACATTATTTGGTAATTTTAATCTTGTTCTTATCTTACATGGAAGAAACCACTGATAAGATACGCGGCCTGAAAACGTTTAATTTGTAAAACCTTGTAATTATCTATAAACACTATGTGTTGATGTTTTTTACTTTTGACAGATCATCATCCAGACGTTATTTCGGATTTCTTGGTCTACAAAAATGATAGTATAGCAGTGTTCTGGCAAAACGAACAGACTAATAATAATGTTTGTCTGAAAATCAGTTTGAAAATGACTGCGTTACTTAAAATTTGACAGCTGTATATATGTTTACAATAGCCAGTCACGTGACGAAGAATTAATATAGATGCATGAAATAAATGTAAATATTTTATTTTAAGGAATTTTTTATTAACAGTTGCAAATACAGGAAAAATGCCAAAATTGCCGTGTTTGTTTTTAATCTGACACAAAAATGTTTCGAATTTCTTCAAATTTAATAGTGTCTTATATTGAGGTCTTTTGCGGTTCATTGTTAACACTTCATAATCAGCACAACATTATGCACGAAAAAGAAATACAATGGGTAATCTAATCGTGCACACACGGTAGTGCACTTCAGATCACAGTGTGTGATAAGTGTCTGTAATCTATTACAGGGTCAAATACATGTAGTATACCCGCCATAGAAATATACACAGAATTTGGAAAAATGTGTGGTCTAAATGATAACACAAATAAAACTACCAGATAAAAAATACATCTCTCTCTCTCTCTCTCTCTCTCTCTCTCTCTCTCTCTCTCTCTCTCTCTCTCTCTAGCACGCACGCACGCACGTACGCATACACGGGATGCACACATCCTTTTTGAAATTAATATTGATGTGTTTTTTGTTAATTTTTCAATTTCATAATTTTTTAACATCTATTAAAATAGTGGAATAAAACCGTTTTAGTATATACATGTATTGTTTCCGGTTTGTTTCCGTTCTCAATCAGTTAGTTTCCATTTAAGTAACTTAAATTTATTGAAAACCAATTGAGTGTTTAGGTGATTATCGATTTCTAATTATATGTTCTTGTCAAAAAATGTCTGATAAAAACAAATTGTGATATATTCTTTAATTTTTTTCAGTTATTCAATTGGCTTTAACTGTTTTTAAATGTAAGTTATGTTTATATATATATATATATATATATATATATATATATATATATATATATATATATATATATATATATATATATATATATATATATATATATATATGTATTTTGAGCGGGAAAACTCAGCAATGAGAACACTGGAACGCAAGGTGATGTAACAGTTTTAAATTTCAAACAATGCTGTTTAACATTTCTGAAGAGTTTTCGGATATGAATCAGATTATATCAGGTAACCTTTACATCCTGCCACGTTCTACGTCCGTATGTTTGCGATATAGAGTTGATATTACTATGTGCATAACTGCAGTTTTGAGATAGGGTAATGGCAAAATTATATGCAGGACTGCAAGTTAGCGATATGCTGATGCTATATCTTACTTATGTATATTCAGCACATTCTGATGTAATGTAACAATGTTATTCATAATGTTAATCTAAAATATATGATTTTATATATATATATATATATATATATATATATATATATATATATATATATATATATATATATATATATATATATATATATATATAAGGTTTGAAAATTTAAACACCCACGACTCGAAATTCTAATAAATGGTATTCGTATTGGAATTTGACCGTACATTTGTAAACGTCCAATGATTCATCCTAAAGTTTAAAAAAAGCGCCGTGACACACACACACACACACACACACACACACACACACACACACACACACACACTGTTACGTTAATCCAAGATGTTAGCTATGAACCAGTATTGTTAGTTGACTATGTGGTTATTATTCATATATAAAGAAACAAAATATTATATATAAATTGCAGAAGTTAGGCTAATATAACCATTTAGGTAATGCCTGCTTTTGGTTATCACTAAATCAGTCGTAATACAATCTTCAATGAAGTACTGTAATAACTCCGTCCCTCAAATATCTAAACACACATTGGCGTTGTACACAGAAAATTTTGAGGTTTAAAAAGAGAAATGCAATGCATAAGGAAGACCTTAAAGTCAACATGCATGATAACTGAAAAAGAAGTAACATCAGAATTAGCTACAAATATGTACAGATTGAAAAAGTCGCTGATAACATGAAATGAAAGGAGTATCATAATGCATTTTTTGAATGTTTTAACGATAAAATTTTTTAAAAATGCATTACGACAGAAGTATTTATATCGTCGTTCAAAAACTGTATAACAATAGGGAGATGACTTAGCATCTAGGTGAAATATTCTGAGTATGAACTGAAAGATATAATATAGTTCATCTTAACAGATAAGATTCTAGTAATTTACAGTCTATGGTGGTTATAAAAAAGTCATTTGTAGAGTAACTATGTAGGTATAGATGATGTATATTAACACAGTACTCTCTAAGTACTTACCAGTACTGTTTTGTCCGTAAACTATAATCAACAAAAGTCATACACATGTCATTTATTTTTACATTACTACATTTGCAAAGTAATTAATCATTGATAATCAAAAATGTTACAGTGCAAGGTCTGGCTGAAACAAAAATTCCATTACCTTTCCCATGATACCTTTCTAACAGTATATATATATATATATATATATATATATATATATATATATATATATATATATATATATATATATATATATATATATATATATACATAATGCATGTATACACCATGGTGCCTTTGTTATATAAACAGTACATGATCTTGCTGATATACAAATTCCAATTTCAATTCCAATACCATTCCTGTAGCCAAATACATGTATACACAATTGTGTACATCACAATCTTTAAATAATGTTGTATACAGCATCCTGTTAGCAAGTAGATACTGACCAGGGGTCTGTTTATGGACAGAACTGACCTTAGTTTCACAAATAAGACTTTCCTGGTTTGAACATAGCTAATTCTGGTTTTTTTTTTTTTTGTAACTACGAATAATCATTTTTTGACAAAACAAAATATAATTTACATTTGTGATGAAAATTATTTTCATATGAAACCATTAAAAGCATTATATGTTTATAGATATAAATTCACATTACCGACTGTTTACATCTGTGACAAACTGAAAAACTGTTAAATAAATTACACTCATGGAATGACAATTTATCTGGTCAGTCGGCCACGGTTGTTTTGTTGTTTGTTTGAGGATAACATTTTTTGCTGTGACTTCTACGATTTTAATACCTACAACAAGTGATACTTTAGTTTCTAAAACAGCAAACGATAAAAAATTACGTCATAAATGATACAGAAAAATACTTTATATAAATAGGAAAACAGTTCTTGACTCGAGAATACCTCGCTTAAAGACACCATTTAGGCTACGCTGGTCAACATATTTTTATTGGCAGAATAATTCTTCTTATAATTCAACAATAAATTGTTCTGTTTCCGCAAAACTTCAAATAGTGAGAAAAGATTATTGTATTTTGAAAAAAAAAAAAAGAAGAAGAAGAAAAAGAAAGAAAAAAAAGATTTTTGACCTTGCAATGTTAATTTAATTCAATTTTCTTTCCTGCAGAACACCGTAAACATTAATTATAGCTCAAAATTTTTAAGATGTTTCAAAAACGATTAAGCAGTGTTGTTTTTATATCGTAAGATAACACGTATAATTTAATAATAATAATAATAATAAAGAATGTAACTTTCTCCTGAGCATTGTGATGGTCCACTGCAATGTCTTTTACACAAACAGAAAGTATATGAAAGCCTTCTGATATTTCAAAGCTCAGGGTCATTTACAACTCAAAAAAAACTTAAATAGATAAAATTATGCAGAATTGAAAAAAAAAATTATTGCATCCAAATTTTAGCCAAAATATAACCAACAGAATTTTGAAAACAGGTGTTTTGTCACAAGGGGTAGAAGATGAGATGTCATTGTATCTTATTTATTTCTTAATTTTGACCGACAAGAACAATGTGAAATTTTTCTTTAAAATGGTAAAAAACACTGATGGAATATATTAATGAACAGTTATTTTATGTAAAGAAACAAGAATGAAACCAGTATAAGTTGAATAATGCCATGCTGTTTTACGCCACAATTAACATTCTTTCACTCATTTCTTGGATGGGTAGAAAACCGGAGTGCCCGGACTTAACCAACGACTTTCGGCAAGCGAACTTGCAAACTTTCTCAGAGTAGGGTCTGCCCCAGTGGGATTGGAACCAAGACGATGAGAGACTCTGTGATCTGTAAGCACAAACTTTAGACAACTCGACGACCCATTGCCGGAAGGTAAAAAAGAGGGACTTCACCTTAGGGGTCATATGACAGTAACTTAGATGTACTTATGATAAAGAGGGTATATTCAAAGGATTTACTCTTATTAAAACATGAACTGATGATTTAAGTGGTACTTGTGTCATAAATTTAGTATCATTGTATCCTGTATTAGTGGAATATGAAGAAGGAAGTCGGGCATCTCTACAATACATGTTTAAGTATTGGGGCAGACAATATAAAGGGATTTATAACAAAACCCACAGACATCTAATTATAGATCAAATTTAATGAAATAATATGTACATCCCACTTTAATTGAAATCAAATATCTTTAAGAAGACAAAAATTTTCCCATACAATTATCTGAAAAAATTGCGCATTTGATGAACTTATATATAAAAACTTAAGAGTTAGTAAATCGAACGACATTTATATGTGACAAATCTCCGGAAATACAATGTAGTTCCATTTACAACCTACGCTAAAATTCTTATTTGAACTGTAGGAAAAATAAAAAAATCAAAATACTTGCATATAAGTCACGTTCGTATCTTGTGGCTGGGACTGGGTTATATATATATATTTGTATGTATATAAATTGTGATGCACTAAAACTGGTTTAATAACACTTAGTGAAATCTATAATTTATAACTTGCAGAATAAGGTGTGACGATACCATAAATATATATTTTTTTAATCATTTGTTTTAATGAGTGGAGTGAAGACTAATGATGTCTTTCGCCCCAATCAAAATTTTGTTTTTAATTCCGAGGCGGTCAGTCAGTCCTGGGATTATGGAGGAAACCAAAGTTCCCGTAGAAAACCACTGATATAAGACAAGCAAACCGACGTACTTTTTCACACTAGGACCAGTCCGATCAAAATTCGAACCTGGGCGATGAAGGCACTGTGAAACGTAACCACGCGCTTTAGACCACTCTGCGCTCTTTGACCCCTCCGAGACATTAACATGAACACTTACTCATTATCATTATATTTAATTGTATCATAATTTTATTATGATAACCATCGTTTGCTTTTATTTTAAAGATTTTGTTTTCAATCAGTTATGTTTACTTTTCCAAGGATATCCTTGCTGACGAGATTTCAATGAAACTTGATTGGTTTAGGCGAAGGAAAAATTGTCAGAAAGGTCAGTTAATTTAGCTCTACGCTTGTGTGAGGGGAAAGTTGAATGGCCACCATTATCAAAGTTTGTCTAACCTAGCAATATTCGAGTTATCTCCCGTTAGTGGGCGTGGTTACAGCCGGCTTACGGGCTACCGTATACCAACAAATTACGAGACTTTCCTATAAATATACATGTGACGTCATTTATCCGATCATTCCAGTGACTGGGCACTAATGTCGTAAACAAAGGGATTCTAGATTTTTTTAAGGATAAAAAACACAAAGATTGAAAATTGAATAATTGAAGTCTTGAAATATAATTAAGGTATGGAAATAATATTATTATTAAGATATATCCCATGATGATGTATTATAAAGATAATCATTTTGACGTTCAGAGCATATCATCCGAAATGCATTACCAATAATCTCATTTTACGCCTCAACCATAATCCAGTTTTGAGATCAGTATTACAAAAACGGTTTGTAATATCGGTTTTACATTGTAGCTTGGTATTCACGCAACCAGTTGCAACACATTGATCAGATCAGTTCTAGCAAACTTTTTTGAAAAGCTATTACTTGTATATTGTTTTGGACTACAGAGACGTTATGATTTCGATCTGACAGTACCAGCGATGTCTTGTGTACTGCATGTTCTTAAATGACTTTTTATTGATTATAACACATAAATAAATTCTCTAAAACATTTATGATAAATTGACTGCTCAATTTAAGCGTAACGAGTTAGATATCAGCGATAAAGGTAGTACACAAGTTTGATAGTGAAATAAATCACTTACTAACGTTTATAACTTATGAAGAGGTTTTTTTTTTTTTTTTTTTTTTTATTGAAGTTTGTCTTGTCAATAGTCCGAATTTCCTCCGACCTTAAAACACTTTATTTGCCTGGTGGCGTGTAAAATAAAAACTTGGGGTTTTCTTATATCAAATAGTATTGGAAAGGGCGCCACCTCACTTCCTTTCGGATTGAAAATTATTAGTGAAACTGTCCGAGTTATCTGACACTTGACAGAACGAGCTGTTATAAATGGTACAATTCTTTGGAAAAATAAATTTGAATTATGAAGCTTGTTACTGAGTTCAACATCAATTGTTTTATCTGTGAGTTTGTAAAAAAAAAGTAGCATGGCATTTCTAATCTCCGGCGATGTGGCTTAATTGTGTCAAATGGAATGTGTTTTGTAGTTTATTAAAACATGTTCATGTACTTGGAAGTAACCATAGCAACCATCATCATGTCGATACGTACGAGATAAGGAAATATGTAATTTATTTCGAAAACTGAATCATAACGCATCAATGACCGCTGGTAATTACTGCGGATTGTCGGAATTCGTTATCTAGAACAGTTCAAACATACTTATTTGTACTTATTATATCATTTTGAATTCATTTACTTCACCTACGGAATATTCTAAAAATTATCCAACAAAAAATACAACATCAACAGAAAATAGTTCGTCATCTATTCTATATCATGACTTTTAAAAGGGCGCAAAAGGTGCAAAAAGCTACTTAAGTTATTTGTTGTGTGTTGATTATGACAAATGTTGGTATATCAAGCGCGGTCCATCCATTCAATATTATAAAAGTGAATTTAGGATTAAGAAGTGTATTTTGATCACAATAAGTACCGGTAATAACAAAGCGTCCCATCTATTTGCTATAACGAATTTGATAAAAATTGGAAAAAAATCAAAAGTGTGTTAATGACACATGCCAGTGTAACAAGCAGTCCATCTATTTAATATAACGAATTTAATTTAAAAAAAAAAAAAAAAAAAAAAAAAACTGGATATTTAATGTGTGTTGAGTATAACACGTGCTGGTATAACAAGCGGTCCATCTATTCGATATAACGAATTCATTTAAAAGAGGGCAAAGGATAATCTGAGGGAAAAATATGTGCCGATTATAACAAATACTGGTACATTACAGCGGTCCATCTATTCGATATTACGAATTTAAAAAGTAAAAAATATATATCAAAGGGAAATTGAGTTGATTTTGTCAAATACTGATATAAAAAGCTTTATAAATACACGTAACTGTCCAGTAAAAATATATAAATAACTTTCATTTTAATTTTAAACATTAATATTGATCGCAAAAAAATTATATATTTTATCTATCTAATATGACTGTCATGTGCAGAATTTTGAATTTTTACAAAGAGAAATATTCAAAATTCTGCACATGACATGACATAAAATAAGTTAATGGGTGAAAATCTGTTGGTTACTTTTATTAAGACATCTTGCCTCTGCGGTTATATGGTCAAATCCGAATATGCATCGCTTTTCCTGAAAACTGGTTTTCCAATTCAGAGGATATGTTTTTTTCCCCAAATAATTCACTTTTTTGCCAGAATCATTTTTGCGAGGCTTACAAATCGCTAAAAACTCAATGCGCGACAATAAAATGGACGAAGTATTTAATTAATAACAGAAAAATACACCATGGAATAGATTTCGCAATATACGGATTGATCGGGATTCGCGAAATTAAATTGACACATACATAGCACGAGGTCTAAGAAACCTAGATGTATTATCAAACACTGATATTCCGGATTTCCAATAATTAAATATAAATACTAGTACATTTCATATTTTGTTTTCATAACGAAAGAATGTTCATAAACGATAGCATCTGACATTTTAGAGTCACCAGAGAATACAACAGGCACCGTAGTTATTATATAGCGTATACTCCTGCTGATTTACACTCAGAAAAAGTCATTGGAATGTACTTGTAATTACCGCTTTATATTGAAAGTCATTGAGACAAAATCAGCCAAAATATCGAAAGTCATTTTATAACAATGTTACAATATTATGCGATGTGTTACTTTTGATCAAGACGATCACGAGGTTTTGTGAAATGAGTATTTCAAACGTTACGGTGACACAAAAGGTGACACGAAAAATATAACTTTATTTTATGTGCTCGCTTTAAGAATTAGTTGTGTGTTTACATAAACGTTATCGCGTGCTCAAGCTTGAGTAATTGCGTGCTTATGCGCATGTTATCACTTTAATGTGAGCACGCAATGCGAACACGCGATAACTTTTATGTGAGAACGCGGTATAGAAAATAGTTTTCCGAGTACAATAAATATCTCCGGATTTATTGGAGATGTTCATCTTGTTGGTTTATTTTGAGAAGAAATTGAATTTTTTTTAAAGAACTTGAAATTGTACGTAATAAGCGTCCTTTTTAGGTAAAATAAACGGAATTGAATAATGGCTGAAATAGTAAGATTTTCGTCTGTAACTCCCTAATAAGATTATTTTTCTTGAACTAACATTGGTAAGTTGCTAAGTGTAATATCGTTAACATATTCAGTTTAACTGCAAGTTGTCTTTTTTGCCAGTCATTTATTTTTGCGCGAACTGCGAAATAATTACCCAGAAATTGCGTGAAACTGCTATTGCGAAAAAAGGAAAAAGTAATTTTGATAGAAAGAAAAAGAGATTTGCAAAACCAAAGTGATATACCACTGCATAAAATTTGTTATACCGGAATTCCTAACCATTATACCCATGACGTCATCAACAAAGGCATAATGCATCTAATTTTTGATAACTTAAAAACATTTGTAACTTCTTAGAGTAACACTTTCGGGGCTATTCCCAAATATGAATTATAAAAAAAGGAAAATGTCTAAAACTGTTTGCAGAAAGAACAGACAGTGTAGTGTTTGATGAAGTTGTGTTATTGACTCATTCTACCTTCCAGTCTGCCACTGTTAACTATTTCTGGTAAATAAAAAGGCGTTTTAAAAACTTAAATGTAAATTAAATATTATATCACCAGCATTTATTAAAACGAAACAGTCGCGGTTATTTCAGAAAGCACAATGTTAGCTTTATGCCAGTTTGTTTTGAAGTTTTGAAGCAGTTTATTGTATGAATCTTATCCCAAAACTTTACTGGAGTCGTAAATTGGCAAAAAATTATGCCAAATGATGTTTTTATGAGAGAAATTACGGCAAAAATAAGCAAGCAACAAATGTTTATGATTTTGTGTTTAGTTTACTGGCTAAAACCCTGGGTTCAGTTCGAATCACTTCAATGTTTATATTGTGTTGATTTGTTAGGATCTGGTATCAGACACTTACCCCACATCAAATACTGATACAGAATTATATTTTTGTAATTGCTACATATAACGTAACTGATTTAAATTCAAAACAAGTTATCATGAGCCAACCAATTTTTTGGTTTCAACTGATTAAATTTCTGGCGACAATGAAACTCTGTCGGTTTTAATACGCATAATTTTACATTTTGACGTTTCATGTACCAATATTAAAGTTTTCGGTTTTAACAGTTTATTCGAAAAAAAATTCCAGAAAAGCCATTTGTGATGGGGATTTATTCACGACAAAAATTAAGATTTGGCTAATAAAATATACAGAAATAACTTTAGAAAATAAGAGTTTCATAAAGACAACGTGTTGCAATCCAGATATTGCCATTTTGCTTTTTTGAATGCGTTACTTATAAAAAATTAAAAAATGCATTGTCCATTTGATAATGCTAGGAGTGGCTAATGCGCAACTTTGTAGCGGTAGACATTTTGACTTTTGCAGCGCGCTAGGCCCAATTTCCAGCGAGGTATGTTAAGCATGTCATATCTACCATGACACCTAGCATCGCTTTTTGATTTTTTCCGAAGGATTAGCGATTTTTTATTTTTGATTGGAGAGTGCTTCCGAAAGAACATAGCATTAGTCTTGACTATGTTTCGGACATTGAACTCCAAAATACGTCGCTGAAAATGTTGTTATTTTGATATATATATATATGCTTGCCGAAAATAATACGATTTCGTTACTTGAAGTTACAAATTGATGATGACATTTATGTTTCTGATAACAAAATTGTCTGAATGTTATTGTAGGGTATAAACCATCTACTAATTAGACAAGATTGTGCTACAAAAAATAATAATAATAATAATAATAAAAAAAAATAAAATAAAAAAACCACACACAACTCGTCAATAGAGCATCATCATCATCATCATCATCATCATCATCATCATCATAAAAAACCAAAACACACACACACACACACACACACACACACACACACACATTGCTTTGTAATGATGATCACATATTTACACCCTTTAAACTAGTCCGAATCGAAATATTTCATAAAACAGGAAAATGATAATATTTGAATTAAGTGCGTTTTATCCGGAATAACATCAAACTTGAGTTTATCGTGATGGTTCAATTTTTATTATCTATATATACATATATACGGTAAAACTTCCTTTTGTACCCCCACCCATTAAATCCGATGTAAAATATTTGAAAAATTATTTTGTACAGGAATGTTCAAAATGGCATGAATTTAGTATTTTTATATCATTTTAATTGAAACTAATATTTTAGTGAAGGCTACAAAAGGAAGTCTTTCCATATATACATCCCGGATACGCATTGTATTCATATATTTTTAGAAATGGACCGATGGGACAAAGTTTAAATAATTGTAAACGGCCCTTCAGCATCAAATGTTTGACACCCCCCCTCCCCCATGAAGCATGCCGGCGAGAGCTTCTACAAAAATGTGCCCAGCTTAGAGAAAAAATGCATATACAGCAAAATATTCTTTTTTTCCCAATATTTTGATCATGAAGACAAACTGACCGTTTAATCTATTTCTTTTTTTTTGCTGTATAATGTGTGCATGTGTGTTTAATTACAATTTTTTTGTTTCTTATCTTTGAGTAAATATCAAGTGCCATAATAATGATAATAATAATAATCAAAATCAAAAAAGAAAATTTTAAAATATGGAAATTGTGAATGCTTTATATTAATTTGAAATTATCACCTGGTACAATGTGAATAATTTATGCATTTATAAAAAAAATGACAAATATGTAAATCATTAAAAAAAAATCATGAGTGTTTAAATAATTAATCAAATATCAAAATATTAAATTTTAATTACTGACCTTCGGAGTGGCCAAATATGAACAATATGATGAAAACAGCATATCGAACCATGATCCTCTTACTTGTGGGTTGTGCTATCCAGAAGGGTTTAAAGAATAAGATACACTGAGACAGCAAAACGCAACCCGGTGTTTTATATAGCCGCTCGGCCGAGGAGTGATCAGCTGTTATCACTGACTAATGACAATTGACTGTTACAGTGCTGAGAACCAACTCACTCCACAGTGCAGGCAAACTGCCAGAAACGGTGTAATTTATACATGTGCATCTTATACGGCGGCTATTAACTGCCACAATATAAACTGATAAAAATCAAACTTTATTCCGTTAAATATGAATTATTTGTTTAAGTTAAATAATCATTTTAGCTTTTTTTTAAATACAGATACCGATTTTCAGACTTAACATTCAAGATCTCTACCATATTTTGTTATTTCCTCATTTCAGTAACACATTTTTCTTAGAAAGGAAGCTACCACGCTATTATAAAAATCGATAAAACATCAAAACCGATAGCTATTTTAAGATATTAAACCTGATAACGAAAACATCTTTGCCTTCATCTGCAATTGCATCCTAAGCTTAGCGAAATAACTGCTTAAGGGGCATCCTAGATTGGATTGCATTATAGATTGGATTGGATTGGATTGGATTGGATTATTGATGATTTTCGTCTTAATGAAAATTCTTTCACTTACATTGAGACTGACAGTTCAATAATATGCAGAGGAAACCGGAGTGCCTGGAAAAAAATACCGACCTGCAGCCAGTGAATTGACAAAGTTTCCCACACTAGAAACTGTCCAAGTGAGATACCAACGGTATCAACGGATACCAACACCCTAGCGGTGTGAGGCACTGTGGTGCGCCTTTTAAACTTGAAATGCTTTTCTGTAATGGTTAAGGTTTTTTTTCAGATTTGTTCGTGTGTTGTTTACATGGGCATGGTTCAAACCATGTGTCCTTCAAAAAAGAAAAAACATTCAAATTTTCGAAGAAACCATTGGTGTTCACATGGGCGTGGTTTCAATAATATATATACATGTACATGTATATAAAAATCTAAATATTAATTAATTGAATCCATTGGTGTTTACATGACCTTGCTCTCAACTGTCTGTCAATAAACAGGCTCAAATTCCAATTTTCTTAAGGAACCATCGGTATTTTTTCATTACACAGATGTTAATGGATGGTGTACAGAAGGGAGACTTGCTGCAAACAAAACCGGGGAATCATTCTTAATTCACCGTGTCACCATAACCGAAGCAACTAATAGAAACATTTTATACTGGTATTAAACGTTTGAATTTATAAGTAAAATTGCATCAACTTAAAATCTTTGTCGATGCTGCACTTAATGTTCACCTTTTATTTTTTGTACAATTCATCAATGCATTCATCATAGCTATTAATTGCATACTCAGTGGTTGTCATAACCTTTATCTGTGCAGAGATGATGACATTTGATGATTACTTTTAAAAGACGATTAATGTTCAATATAATAAGGTCATGACTAGTTTTCATTTAGATTTCTGATCAATTTTTGATACGAAATTAGTAACACCACGATCTCCAGATTAAGACCTCGTCTAGAGGCTGTGATGTTTATGATATTGCATGACAATTTGCTCTGTGACCATTTTCAAAAATTTACTTAATTCTTAACGATAATTTATTCAAGAGTTATTTCTCACAATTCAACTTTAGTTTTAAAGCAAAATAAGAAATGTCAGTTCAGTTATGAGACTCGATCCCAAATACTGCTACTGGGTAGACAACAATGCTACTTTAGAACACTGAGCTACCGTAGAAGGAACGACTTTCATTCAAAAAAAAAAAAAAAAAAATTTCTTCTGCTGTCACAGCCTTTAAAATAGACATGAACAACTGTGATCGTAAGCCGGTGCTCTACACCAAGAGGCTTTGGTGGACAAGTGGTTGATTCTTTTGTAAGAGAGTTTGTCGGTTAACTTGCCGAAAGTTTTTTTCGATGCACTCTGGTTTCCTCCACCATCACAGAACTGACCACCTCGATTTAAGCTAAATAATATTGACTTGGGTGGAAAACACAAATACTTCACTAAACTAAGCTTTACAACACCTAGCCACCAATGTTCGTAATATCGCAATAGTGATGAAAGATGAAATGCCGTTAGGACCAACAATATGAAATTACTGTTTGTTTGGTATTTTAGAAACGAATGGGATCATAAATGTAAAAAAATTGTATACATATTGCATCTAGAATTTTGAAATATAAGTGTCTAAGCTCCCAATGTAAAAATAATTCTATACACCTGTGGCGCTATCTTTACGGTTTTCTGTGCATTTAATATGCATATCCAGGGACCAAAAAGGCCATTATCCTTGAACCTTTGCATGAAATAATTGGCCTGTATTTTATTCATCCATGCAACATTAAAACAAGAGTTCCGCATGGCAGAGCATGATACGCCCGTCAAATCTGCAAGTCATTTATGTGGATATTTTGTTTATTATGAACTGTAAAGGGACTTATACAGTTCATATGAGCTGTTCATAATCAATAAGTCAATTCAATTATTCATCACAATGATACAAAATGCAGTGCACAAGTCAACAAGTACAATAAAAAACAATAGTAATTATTGAGATTTTGGTATTATTTTCAGTAACAAAATAGACTTACCACCAGCCACACCATTTATATAATTTTACCATCATGTTCTTGTAACCTTCATCACAAAATTGAGGTAATCTCTAGTATACTGGGTTGTTTCAAAGACAGCAAGTACTTCAGCCTACAACTCTATGTGTATCTGCTCCCTGGTAGAATAAATTAAGGAAGCTAGAGTTATGGTTCCTGAGCACTGCACTTCGGATCATCGTGGTAAGTAAGCATACCAAGTTTCAAGTCATTCTGACCATAGATGTCAGAGTTATGGGCCAGACAAACCCGCCGCGTACTCTGGCAGCACACAAAGGGGAATAACTCAAAAATTAAGGAAGCTAGAGTTACGGTTCCTGTGCAATGCACTTGGCATCATCGTGGTAAGTAAGCATACCAAGTTTCAAGTCATTCTGACCATAGATGTCAAAGTTATGATCCGAGAAAACATGCTAACAGCATTCAAAGGGGAATAACTCAAAAATTAAGGAAGCCAGAGTTACGGTTCCTGAGCACTGCACTTCGCATCATCGTGGTAAGTAAGCATACCAAGTTTCAAGTCATTCTGACCATAGATGTCAGAGTTATGGGCCGGACAAACCCGCCGCCAGTACGCCCGCCCGCCCATCCGCCCGCCCATCCGCCCGCCCGGACGCCCGCCCGCCCGCCAAGGGTGATCCCATAATACGCCCCGTCTTTGACGGGCGTATAATAAAAAAGTTAATGTTCTGTATCTGCAGTGTATCAGATCAGATAGATATTTTAGCGAATGTGGAAAGTTGAAACATAATTATACTCTAAATAATACTTGTTTGGGGTATAAAATAAAGAAGTGCTGGGAATAAGGTAATAAAATATATATCCATTAAGCGTTGTTAATTTATTTCTTGTCTTTTGTTGTGGCTCTAGACACTGATTTGTTACTTAGCTGAAACATAATTAAAAGCTTTGTGGCTTTATGTGCTTTTTAGCGTTTGTGACAAGATCATGTTTATTAATCTCTTCTCATTAATCCAAAAACAATGTCTTGTATGCATGAGAAGTCAGTATCCAATGCTCTGCATTTGCACTAAAGCACAAACTCGGGGCGACTTTAATGTGCTATCTCAAATAGTCAGTACGCCGCCAGACGGGGACGCAATATCTTAATTTTAAGTTTTATGTCCAAAACCTAGAACTACTTAGAAATATTGTGAAATGTACAAGTGTATTTTTAAATGACACTTCCTTATGTTACTAGTTCTGATGCCAACTTTTAATGTAGGCCTTTCTTTCCATTTCTTTACTCACTGATATAAGTTAGACACCTTTATCTATAGTTGCAAATCAGAAATAATCTTGACTGGGGTGTAAAAACCACTTGCTCGCGCTCCAAATATGACACCAATTTGACAAAAAAAAAAAATCCAGCATTTTAAATTAACATATCTTGCTTGAATGAACTGCTGATTCAGAAAAATCACACATGATTGCAGATGATATTTTTTCAGTTGTAGTCAGTTTCCTGGAATAGGGCAAGTGAATACCAGACCCCAGTGTAGTGAATTCTCTGTAGTTTTATAACGCTAGCTGTCTAATACCCTACATTTATCATTCCAAACACTTTAAATATTGGGAACCAGAAGATATTTTACATTTAATGCTAATACACTTACAACTATATATAAATAAAAATACTTGAATGTTTATTTATCATAACATGATCAACTACATCCAAGAAAGATAACCACTCTTTGTAATATATATAAGGTAGATTATCTCCCTTTATAATAAGAAAGAGAGTTGCCTCCCTTTGTAATTAATAGTTATCACAGTTTTAAATGAGCACAATTAACATCAGATATCACATATATATATATAAAACATTTAACATAGATAATTTTAATGATGTCATCAAAAATCGTCCTGGTTGAAGTGGTATTACACAATGACACTTACATTATTTAATGATTGTTTTCTAGTGAGCTGGAAGCAGAACAAAACAAGCTATGATACCCAAGTGTAGTTTTTCAAACATTACAATTTCAACTTTTTAACCAAATTGTGTCATAATGCTTTGGGTTTTAAATCTATGGTAATTTTTAATTTAAAGTATCTTTTGTGAAATTATGAAGAATAAATTTTCAGCTCCAAATATGATGACTCAATCTTATTCTAATGTTGACAAGCACTTCCTATTGTAGTTTTCATGGTTTAAGAAAATTGTAATTTTTTTTTATTTTTTCCCCCGTTTTTCTGTTGTTTTACTAAGAAGTCAATCTTGTCAATGCATTCAATACTGTACATATCAAATAATCAAACAGTAGCTACAATATAACATTGACAGATTCTTCACATCTATTAGACATTGTGTGCTTTCTTAAAGAAAATACCTGTTAACTTCTAGAAAAACTTAGGTGTTTCAAAGCAAGAAAAATAATCAATTTATAGATATACTTATTCTGAAAAACAATTTTGTATTCATATGACTTGGTGTAACGTGTATATTTAGCAATCTCATATACATTTTATATACTCTCGATGTTCCTCGACACTTACTTCTAGATAATTAACATATAGATAAATAATACTTGTTTGTATCATCAGACTAGAGGAGTTCAATACATACATAGCTTCCTTTATATACACATATAAACCAAGGTACAGTAACTCTACAGGCTATCTCTGTATACAAAGCTTCCTGCTTTTAAAGACTTATACCAATTCTCCATATTTGTGAATAAATGCCACCTGCTCACAAAGACCACTACAACTGCTTTACTTATAACCTTATAAACAGGTTTGACTGAATTTACTGATTTATGTTGTAAATATGAACAAATGTTTCATGGAATAGAAGACAAAAGAGGCTCTACCTGTAGTCCTCACACATTAATTGTAAGATTTATCTCCCTTGGTCCATAAAATTCTTCCAGCACTATAAGAATTTGTAACTCATTATGCCGTATATCTCTGATGCTCTATGTATTCCAGGTATTTCAATTAGGTATATGAATGGTTTATCATCTAGGTCCAGACCTTAAAGAAGCTTGGGAACCATATAAACTTCTAGTCCTATAATTAACCACTTGACTTTGTTCTATTTCACCGTCTAACTGCATGAGTTCTTGTTTTAACTTTTCATTCATGTTGCGAATATTATCTGAAATGGAAAGAAATATAAAGTTTTAGATCTATCCCAAAACACACAATGAACAAATTTTTATTTTTTTTATTTTGACAAATGAACAATGAGACTTGACAGATAAAACATTATAGGGCCCTGTATATAAAAACAAACTGACTTATGAATGATCGATCTCTCCCTGGCATGAAAACAATCCAAGACAAATGTATAAAGCTTTTTTTAACTAACAAGTGTAACAGGAGCGAGAAAAATGCAGGGTCGGACCGGGGATCGAACCCGGGACCTCCCACACTATAGGCAAGTGCTCTACCACTGAGCTACCCAGACCGCTACATTCCTCCCCTGTTATTCTTGAGTTTCCCATGATCCTATGGGAAATCTCACCCCAAATTCCCTCGGATGGACTTTATATGGCCGCATATATGTCAGTCCATCACTTCCGAGGGCCACATTGGCCACCAATCTGTAACAGGAGGGAGAAAAAATGCAGGGTCGGACCAGGGATTGAACCCAGGACCTCCCGCACTATAGGCGAGTGCTCTACCAACTGAGCTACCCAGACCGCTACACAAGAAAAGAATATCAGAGATACTGTTATTTATCAGTTAAAGTACTTCTCAGAAGTTAGCATTTAATCATAAGCCAAAGCAGTTTTTAAATTCAATACAGCTGATTAATATAAACATTTTAAAACAATTGATTTTTCCCCCTGAATGCCATGTTATTAATTAATTATGAGTGGTGGTTAAATATCAGTACAATTCAATTGTAGGAAATATTCATTTAAATTCACTGTAACCAATAATTATCCCCCCCATTAAGGATCACAGCACCTCTCACTGCCTGGGTCCGAATCTTACTTGGGTTTTCTCCTGGCGCTCTGGTTTCCTCCACCATCCTAGAACTGACTGCCTCGAAATAAGTGAAAGAATCTTGACTGAGGCATAAAATATCATTATCCACCCCACTTCATTCCACTGTATTCCACTCAGTAGGACTTAAAAAGTATCAAACCTAAAGTAATAGAGTTATACCTGAACTTGATGAATATGATGACCGTCTGCTGTCAACTTTTTGTGGAGACTCTGAAATTTGGAGATGAATAATGGTATTGATTAATTATGAGGCAAAAAGCAGTGAGCAAGTTATAATTAATAAAGCAAAAATGGGGTTTATTCATGCACCAAATGATACAACAGACATTGTGGAGAGTTATTATTGGTTATAGAAAAAAGTCAGTGTCATGGATATATGGAATAATGATAAATGCATTATGAAATATCATACCTACTGGGAATCAAAGACCCATATAAACAGTGAGGAGTATCATTTGGTACCAGATAAACCCCATTCTATTTTATATAGGTAGTATTATACAGTAAAAACTGGTTTTAATACCCCTTGATAATTTGCAAATAATATATTATTTCATGTCTGTTTTTTTATGAAACTTCAAATTATGGCCAAACCCCTTTATATACCAAATTTTGATGGAACAAATGGTGGCAACGAACCAAGGTTTTACTGTTTTTAATTAAATGTGCAAATTCCCAAAATCAATGATTCAATGTAAATTCCAAAAAGTGTAAAAGACCACTTTCAAAATGTATGGTTATTAAAATAATAAAACATGAAACTACTTCAGATTTGTTCACAATTACAACAGTTATACAATCCTAACACACACCCCCAAATCAGTTCAATGCTTATATTAATATTTACAGCAACAATTAATGTCCTTGATATTTACAATTACATCAATTTAAAGCCAGATAGTCAAAGGCCTCAGTTTCACAATCAATCCTTAACTAAGATTTTCCTTAACTTAAATCTAGCAAATTTCAAATCTTAATATTTTGTTTAATTATTTAGATATTCAATAATTTAACGTGTCATTTTGAAGATCACTTTAAGCTTGTAACATCTGTATTTAGTTTTATCACAAATACATGTAAATAAATTTATTCATAATTCAAAAATGGATTGCTAAAATTTGCTAAATTTAAGTTAAGGAAAATCTTAGTTAAGGAATGATTGTAAAACCGGGGTCTGATCTGAAAATTTTCTAATAACAACCAAGACGAAAAATTATGCAACACAACAAGGATGTAGCCATGTTGTTTACAGGGTTGACATGACAACATTATCACCTGATAGTTGTTGCTATGAGTTGGCCAAAGTTTATATCATGATTATGTCATTTATTTCCCAGGTGTAACTGCAATTATGTTCCGATAATGCAGATAAGTTTTATTACTAAAGAAATGGGGGGGGGGGAGGAAATATAAAATATAGTAATAATAATAATTATCATGTACCAGTATTCACAATGCACCTTTGATTAAGATTTTTAAATTCAAAAAAAAAATTTCTTTATTCAGTAAAATTATAAAGTTTTTCTTTTATGTATGTTTACCTTTAAAGTTTTACATCAAAACATAGCTTAAATTTAAATTTTATTAAGCTCAACAGTGAATTAAAAAAAAAAAAGCTTTTGAAAAAATACAATTCTTTCTCTGTTGACTTTTTAAGTAAATTTTAGCCTTCAAAATGTAATAAATCAAGATTTTAAATGGCTGCATTATTAGCAAGTTGGACAAATTAATAATAACATCACACAATCAAAACAGGAAGAACCTGTTCTCAAAGCCATTACTATACAAGTGACACCTGTACATTAAGATCTCCTTTGTCAACTTTTGTAGTTGTAACTTGTATCTAAAAACCACTTGTATACAAACACTATCTACTTCCCTTTAGTTGCCATGGAAGACAGGTTTTACCTTGAACTGGATATCATCAACAGTGTTCAATCAGTTTGGTCATTCTGGCTGAGGTCATAAAACAAAAACGGCCATAATTTCAAGGGTCAACACTATGTCATGTTTAATTTGAAAACTATCAGGTTCAGTAATTCTAATACATGTAATAACCCCACATACTATTTCATTATCAAATGAAATCTAAAACTCCATTTCTCGTTAAGGTCAAATATCTCCAGAATACCATCCCCATTTGAACTGGTGACCTTGAACTTTGACCTACATAAAATAAATTTGGTGATTCCTCCTTAACCCCCTGCCCCCATGTGTTTGTGGAGTTGGGGGTTTGTATTATTCAAGTTATAAGTGATGATGTCATTATTTAAAATACATAATACTGTCAATGCAACTTCAATTAGGTTTTTAAGACATGCTTACATGGAAGAGATAAAATTGGAATTATTCAATATTACACTAAGATTGAGAATATGGACCAAGGAAGACCTACAAACATATTTTTATGGGCGTAAATTGTTTAAGGCACTGGACCATCTGAAAACTATAAACATATTGTATTTCTCAGTGAGAAACTGAAAAAAATGTGCAAATGAATAAAAGTGATTCATTCTGAGTCATCACATGTTAGTACTTTATGTGTATGTGTAACTGCACATGTGTAAATGTGTTACTCTACATGTGTTCATGCATTAAGACTGTAATGTTTAAACATATGTCAGATTATGTGTAAAATCAACTTTAAAGTTTAAAAAGAGCTATTCAATAGATTTAGATCATTTATCTGCCATGTTAAATTCCACAATGTATGTACATACAATAAAACAAGTTACTTCAACTTCAACAATGTGTTTTCTGAAAAACGACGGATAACTTGGAACAATTGTTTTGTTACAACAGTAATTTTTTTGTCATTTTTTTTCATCTGCCAAAAACTATACAAATGAATAATTAGATCATTTTTTAAAGTTTTTACTTCTATTCAATCTGTATGCCTTTTTTTACTATAATGATAAATAAATGCACAAAAACTCAGATTGAGCCACTTATTGTTGGCTTTATTGCTAATTATTGAGGCACTTTAGCCCAGGTTTTAGAAAAAAAAAAAAGACATATGGCAAGATTAATCCTCCATCTTCTGAGAAAATAATTAACCATTTTGTATTTTTCAATTTTCATTAAATTATTTAATTGTAGAATTTAGTCCACACAATAATACTGAATTCCAAGATAAAAGTTGTATATCTTTACTGCAACAGGTGTTTTCATACAAACACATCTGTATTTTGTGACATATTTTTCTCAAAACATCATATTAACATATAAATGCTGGGTTTTTTTTTTTTTTTGGTTTTTTTTTTTGTTGTTTCAATTGAACTTCTGAATAACTTGAAGTGAAAACTGAGGACCTAAGCACTCTCTGTAATCAAAGTTTCATTGAAGACTGATGCTACTATTACTAGGCTATGGAAAAAACAGCCTTAAAATAGCTGTGAATTCATTAACAGATACATGTACTTATTTTAAGAAAGTTGGAACATTGAGCATAGAAGATATGTGCAGGACAAGTTGTAATTCAATGTACAAAATGTACTGAATTCCATTTCCATGACAACATAAACATGACAGTTCAGCAGCACAAACATTATGGGATTGTAACATGGTAACTTAAATAATTCATTATTAACACTCAATCAGAACTCAAAATATAGCATCTATAAACAAACTCAAACATCTTTAACAAAATTCAATAATTTTAAAATTCATATTTGTCTTATTAAATTTAAAGACAAAAAATATGAATTAAAATAAAGTTTGGTGACCTGAAAACGTTTATAAATACCTGTTACTTAATCCACTAGCTGCATCAAAATTTCAAAATTAACACAAATGGGAATAAGATAAATTACTTCTCATATAGCACCTGTCAGATTACTTCTTATATAGCACCTCTCAGTTTATTTCTTATATAGCACCTGTCAGATTATTTCTTATATAGCACCTGTTAGTTTATTTCTTATATAGCACCTGTCAGACTATTTCTTATAAAGCATCTGTCAAAGTATTTCTTATATAGCATCTGTCAGACTATTTCTTATAAAGCACCTGTCAGATTATTTCTTATATAGCATCTGTCAGATTATTTCTTATATAGCACCTGTCAGATTATTTCTTATATAGCACCTGTCAGATTATTTCTCATATAGCATCTGTCAGATTATTTCTTATATAGCACCTGTCAGACTATTTCTTATAAAGCATCTGTCAGACTATTTCTTATATAGCACCTGTCAGATTATTTCTCATATAGCACCTGTCAGATTATTTCTTATATAGCACCTGTCATATTACTTCTCATATAGCATCTGTCAGTTTATTTCTTATATAGCACCTGTCAGATTATTTCTTATATAGCACCTGTCAGTTTATTTCTTATATAGCATCTGTCAGACTATTTCTTATAAAGCACCTGTCAGATTATTTCTCATATAGCACCTGTCAGATTATTTCTTATATAGCACCTGTCATATTACTTCTCATATAGCACCTGTCAGTTTATTTCTTATATAGCACCTGTCAGATTATTTCTCATATAGCACCTGTCAGATTATTTCTCATATAGCACCTGTCAGATTATTTCTTATATAGCACCTGTCATATTACTTCTCATATAGCACCTGTCAGTTTATTTCTTATATAGCATCTGTCAGACTATTTCTTATAAAGCACCTGTCAGATTATTTCTCATATAGCACCTGTCAGATTATTTCTTATATAGCACCTGTCATATTACTTCTCATATAGCACCTGTCAGTTTATTTCTTATATAGCACCTGTCAGATTATTTCTCATATAGCACCTGTCAGATTTTTTCTCATATAGCACCTGTCAGATTATTTCTTATATAGCACCTGTCATATTACTTCTCATATAGCACCTGTCAGTTTATTTCTTATATAGCACCTGTCAGATTATTTCTTATATAGCACCTGTCATATTACTTCTCATATAGCACCTGTCAGATTATTTCTTATATAGCACCTGTCATATTACTTCTCATATAGCACCTGTCAGATTATTTCTTATATAGCACCTGTCATATTACTTCTCATATAGCACCTGTCAGATTATTTCTTATATAGCATCTGTCAGATTATTTCTTATATAGCACCTGTCAGATTATTTCTTATATAGCACCTGTCATATTACTTCTCATATAACACCTGTCAGATTATTTCTTATATAGCATCTGTCAGATTATTTCTTATACAGCACCTGTCAGATTATTTCTTATATAGCACCTGTCATATTACTTCTCATATAACACCTGTCAGTTTATTTCTTATATAGCACCTGCTAGCTGATCAAATCTCAGATTACAATAACACTCTTAATGAAAACAACATTTTAAGCTTGTAGACACTTTTGATTGATGAGAGAGAGAGAGAGAGAGAGAGAGAGAGAAATCACCATCAGTTTTGTGTTTTTAAGACAAATATTTTTTTATGTGTAAAGTTCTACAGAGCCAGGCAAAGAAGTTAAGACATTAATAACAAAAAAAAAAAAAAAAAAAAAAAAAAAAAAAAAAAAAAAAAAAAAAAAAAAAAAAAATTAGCTCACTGGCATATGCCCAGGTGAGCTAAAAATCTAACTATTAAAAATTGGAAAAATAACTTAAGTTAAACTCCAAAGTCTGAAAACAAAGCACAAACACACACAAAGAAAACTCTTCCAAAAGTTTGTCTTGCTTGGCTTAATTGGGCTTTAAATCTTGTCATAATTTCTGCCTTGTATCACAATATAAAAGTAATCACCACATTTTAGTAATAAAGCTAATTTTGGTACACAATCACCAAAGGAAAGTTTAACTTAATTTGATATTATAAGTTGCAAGGCAAGACCAAAAAAAAAAAAATAAAATAAAAAAATAATTAAAAAAAATGTTAAAATTAAAAAAAAGAAAAAAAAAACTTTGAAGAAAAACACATGACCTATTGTCCTAAAAAAACCGACCTAGTTTTACAAGTTGACTAATGACCTACTTTGACTGGATGTTATTGTGGAGATGACCATGAACTATGAGTTTCCCTATCATGTGGAAATTCATAAATATCTTGGTTTGTTCTAAGCCATTTATAATAGTTTTGTTTTGTAAAAAGCCTCAAGTAAGTTTCTTCTTCATGGTCAAATCCACTCCATGTTGCTGATGCAGGCAAAAAAAAAGTTTTTCATATATAAAATATAACCTTCATGATTCGGTTAGAGTTATATAATGCCATCAGTTACCACGGCAATAACTAATACACAGCAGAACCTGTACAAACTAATCGTCACCTTCCGTTCTTTTGAAATTGATTAGTTTATAAAGCAGGTGTTTCTTCTTGGTTAAAAAAGAAATTTTATACTAGCTATACATTTCTTCCAATGGAAAAATACTGGGTGTAAATAATTCAATCTTTTGTATCAAGCTGCTTCAAATAATTCAAAATTTTTATTCTATTTAAGACAAAGTTCTAAAAATACTCTACATTCCTTATACTGAAACGCATAAAAGGTTTGGCTGAAATAAGGTGACCCCCCCCCCACCCCCCCTCAAACTTATAGCAAAATGATGCATAATCAATAATGTTTTATAAAAGAAGCATAAGAATTACTGTTATAACACTGTATTAAAATGAGTTTTTTCGCACACAGGGCTTTTCCTACCCTAGCATTAAAGTAAGAATAAGGAGACCTTTCTAATTAAAAACTTAATGATCAGTTTTCCAAAAAGGAGAAAACATTTCCTACTCTAATCATTTGTACACTATTTCCATCAGTTACTTCCACCAACTTCATTTCTAAAGGCACTTTATCAAGAAAAATTAATTTTGAACAATTTTCGAAAATTATGCAAGAGTATGTAAAGTGTCCATTCAGCAGCTATTACTTAACAAACTGAATGAAAATCAGATTCAATGCTTATATATGTAATTGAATGTTTTAAAAAAATCATTTCATTATGTCATTTTTAATCATTATTTTTTTAAATAAAAAAAACTAAAATTGAAAACAAATATTCAATGGCACATTAACTGCACAGGACGCTATAGAAATTATCAGTATCTACTGCAAGTTCAAGGTGATTTTTCGATAAAGTATTGACCTCATTGGAATTTCCAAATAAATCAATTTTAAAATGCCTACATTTTGGTAGGAAAAACTCTGTCTTGCTCAATATTATTAACCAAATTTAATTGGAGGTTTGTAATGTTTTATACATGTAATTATGATGTCATACCTTGTCTATTTCCATTCTGATAGGGTTGTCTCCCATTTGGTGACATATAGCCCTCGTCATTATATATACCATTCTGGATCAATTCTTGTGGTGGACTGAAAATAAGACATAAATAAATTTAAACAAAATTTTTCATTTTATTTTCAAATTTTCAGTAATGTTATTTTAACACATCTATATTTTTATGAATAGGAATAATTTGATAAAAGAATGAGATCAAAATTCTATATATTTAAAATATTGACATGTAAATCAAAGTAATGTTGCCTGCTTGTCAGAAAAAAAAATCAAAAATGAAAGCTGAGTTTTAATTGCAATTCAATTGTACTAAAAGAACACTTTATTAGGATTCACTGTGACAAGAAATTAGTTTCAAATTATTTGAAGAAATTTCGGAAAGCTGAACAGAATGCAGAGTGATATAATACAATTAATAAAAAATGTAATACTTGTAATAATGGAGATATAAGGTTTTATCTGCCAAACAGACAAATGAATGGATTTCACCAACATGCCATATGATTCCCTCTTATGTTTGTGCAGAACAATTTTTTTTCCATTTGACATGGAATAAGTTATCTAACATATTTCCAGAATTATATAGGTTTTACATGAAAACTTCCAAATTTCATATTCTATACAGTTCTGATCAAGTTATGGACTACAGCACGGTCTGCTGGTGAACCATAAAGTCTGAGACATATTTTATATAAAACTTTAAATATATTTCACAACACAAATATTTAAAATACTTACGGATGACCCTGTCTCATTATGGGGTCTGGTGGTAGTCTGTGTGGAGGTCTTTTGGGAACACCATGAGGTGGAGGCTTTCCTCTGTTTCCTGCATTAGGACTGTTATATCCTGAATACTGATCAGCCTGAAATCAAGTTAAATAAAAATGTTTAACGTTTATTTAAATAAAACAAATGTCATCAGTTTTGTAAAAGAAGATTTTTAAGAATTGTCACTGCAATCTTTTGGTTGAAATAATGATACCATATACACACATGATTGAAATCTGCCTCAGTTTAATTTCAGATGAAAAGTTTTAAATAGTTGTTGATGATGCAGACATGCACACACACACACACACACACACACACACACATACACACACACACACACACTGCTATATCATAAGCTACTTGGTCTTTTGGTCAGGTGAGCTAATACTCTGTTTCTCCAAAACTGTTTCTTATCTTTGTGATCAAATTTAAAAATATAACTTAATTACTTACTGGATATTGCACAGGCTGGTTTGACCACTGTTGAACATTTCCCTGAGGAGGAGGTGGTCTGCCGTACCCCATAGGTATTGGAGACTGGTGTGGAGAGGTGTAGTAAGGATCTTGTGGGGGTGGATTAGATCGTCTTTCTATTGCCCGTCTACAATAAAAAACAAACATATATTGATTAGATACCTTCTCTACAAGTAAAACAAGAGGACTTAAATCTGCAAGACTCTATCAACTGAGCCACACGGTGTGTCTACATCTGTCAAATTAAGCATTTTAGACTAAAAGAAATTAGGAATATTTTTCATGCCATGCCTAAAACTCATGGATATCAGTTTTATTACATCTTATAGATACCCTATGATTTCATTTCAAAATTGTAAGTGCTTAAGTTTAATCAATGCAAGTTTTTAAGTCTCTGAGCGAACTTAGTTGGAACTAATTCTATCCAACCAAGCAACCTACCACCCATCCACACAACCAACCACCCAACCAACCAACCAACCAAGCACTCACACAACCAACCAACCAGCCATCCATCCACCCACCCATACAACCAACCAACCAACCCACACAACCAACCAACCAACCAACCAAGCAAGCACTCACACAACCAACCAACCAGCCATCCAACCACCCACACAACCACCCAACCAAGTACCCTCCCATCCAACGAACCAACCATCCAAAACACAACCAACCAACCCTTCAACAAACCAACCAATCCATCCAACCACAAATTATTGTAATCATCATACCTCTCTCTCTGTAAATCTTCAATTTTTCTTAATAATCTCTCATTTTCTTTGTATAAATTCTGTTGTTCACGTTTGACTTTGTCTTTGTTGGAATGCATTTCAGAATTTTCTGTTCTTAAAGCTTCGTTTTCAATCATATATTCCTGAAGCATTTCATATAAACCTGCTTCATCTGTGTTTCCTTTAGGCACTTGTGGATCTACATTGTCTAAAACAAAACAAGAATTACCTGTTATCATATGTCCTAACTGTACCCATATCACTTGGTAATACTCTAAAAATTTATTATAAATAAAACTTAATGTAATATGGATATCTACATGAATATCCTGTTAGTTGGTATGACGTAGGCTTTGTTCCAAGTCAAGATAATCTTACTTATATATACACTGTTAAATTATGTTTCATTTAATATTTCAGTAAAATAATTGAGAAAACCAGAAATGGTGAAGGAAACAGGATTAATTAAGGAAAAACTGCTATTTGCAAGAAAAATCAACTGTTTAACACTAGGAATATCCCTCAGAAGAGTTTAGAAGACGTTATATTTGCACTCAGAAGAGGTACTCCAGAAAACTGAGGTTCAAGAGCAATTTTTCAGCAAATAGTAAATTTCATCCTAACAAGTAAGTTGTAGATTTCATCACAATAGGTAAGTTGTAATTTTTTTTATTTATGCCTTTTTGAAGGATGCAAATCTTAATGTTCAGTTAAGTGATAAAGTTCACTATAACAAACTTTTATGTGTTTCTTTCTCTTTCATTATTTTATTTATTTTCTCTTCATTTTCTCTCTGTGTGCCAACAGGTCTGGCAGTTTTGGCAGGAAATTCCAGCTGTAATAATAATACAGGTAGACATAAGTTACCATCACGTAACATAACATTACATAACATCACACAACATAACATAACATTACACAATACAACATGACATAACATAACATAACATAACATAACATAACATAACATAACATAACATGACATGACATGACATAACATAACACAACACAACACAACATAACATGACATAACATAACACAACATTACATAACATAACATAACATAACATAACATAACATAACATAACATAACATAACATAACATAACATAATGAATCTTATAAACTACAAGTATATCCCAGCATGCAGTTGGGTGGAAAGATATCCCTAATACCATGACACTTATTTATCTTACAATGGAAGAAATTTGAGTACCAATAGAAATCCATCAACTTTAGTCAAGGAAAGTTACACATTGTTCTCACAACAGTAAATATATAAAGAGGAAAAGGATCCTTGGTTGTGAGTAGTAGTGAAATCTTTTGAGTCAACACTTGCTTTATATTTCAACCAAAAAGAACTTCTAGATAATGATGACCACCTGTCTATGTTTTAGTCCTATGAATAGTCTTTATTCACAGGTTTTGGAGCACTTTTTCTGTGTTAACCAAAAAAGTAATTCATAGTAGTATACCTATCCAAAGTGAAAATGCTGCCAGTAACTCTAAATATTTATACTTACAGACAAAAATACAAAACATTTAAAATTCTTAATAATCTCAAGCCCTCGTAGTATGTTGGGTAGTTGGATAACGATTATCAGACATTCGTATTTATTAATTCGTTACCTGTTGTCTTAAGTAGACATTTTCATTCCGTAAAGCCTTGACTTCTCGCTTTAAACTCATAATCAACTTCTCCCTTGGATCCTAGAAACAAAATAATATAAATAACATAAATAAACAAGAGATCTACAAATCACAAGTCTCGCCTAAAAACTGGCATTATGTCAAAAATTAAAAAAATTTAAAACTAATAACTAGAAAGTTGTTTACAGATGATGATGATGATGCTCTTCTCAGTGATCTCTGGACTGCTTTGTCTGAAGCCTTTTAAAGTGAGACAATTTCATTTAGTCAATCATAGGAACAAATTTAAAAAAAGCTGATATCAGATGAGGATGCTGTTTCTTGTCTATCTTTCTTGTAGGTGGTTGGTTGTATTGTTGTTTTACATCCCATCAGCAAATTTTAAGCTATAAGTGATGAGAGTAAGATTATTAATTTATATAAGGATTAACCATAAAACAAGACAACTTTATGTATACCTGAAGTGTGGCAGTGTGTATTATGGTATGTTTTTAATTAGCTTACACTTAGGACTACTTTCTGATAAGACTCTAGCTTACAGAGTCAGTTTGCCACAGACAAGCATACCATTGCCCCTTCACATTATCCTGGTACTGGCTGCACAAGTCCATTTTTTGTTCTCCTAATGTCGAGGGCCAGGCAAAGAAGCAATTTGTCAAATTTAGAACTTTTATATATAACCCGACCAGTGTTAAAACCCCAAACCTTCTGCTCTTGAGGTAAACACTCTACCACTAAGCCACCAAGTTGGTAGGACAATCTTAAGCTAATCACTGTTATATCTAAAACCTTGTCAGGTAAGACTACAGAAATATCCCAACAAAGAATTTTTATTTCTTCAAAACTTTACAAAGATTTTTACACAATTATAGGATAAGATATTTCTGTAAAACATTTTAACTAGGTAAACAATTTAAACGTGTGATATTGATTTATATTTATGAATCTATTTTGTTGTTAATAAATCACAACTTTTATAAAGGAGTGTGTTTCTTTTATATTTTGAATTGAAATATACATACATACATTTATATATATATATTAGGTAAATTTTAAATTTATATTATATATATTACATATATGTATATATTGTTTGTTTGATATATAGGAATTTTAAACCAAGGTCTTGTATCAATAATAATTATTAATAACCTATAACCATTCCAGAAAATTAAATTTCATAACAACATGTTGAGTTAATACAAGTTTCAAAATTTAACGTAAAGTTTTACACAGTCTTGTCTTGCATTTAGTTGTTGTTATAACAAAAATGACTATGTATAACATACCATTTTAACAATAGGCTTTGTTCTAATTCGTTTAGCACGGCTTGCATAACGCAAAGTATTTATAGATTCTGCTGCATGATGGGAAGATGGAGTAACACAAGCAATCTGAAAGTAAAAACAACAAACATGTTTTCTGAAAAAAATGCTTAAATAAGCTGCCGAGACGCTTGGTTACAAAATTTACAAGTATAACCCTAATCATGTATCAAACTCTGTCAGGGGCTTTATCAGATTGATATTGTACGAAACTCCAGAACCAGTTCAACAAATATATACTCTAATTTTGAATTTGCCCTAGAATTTATCAGTACATTTTAAGTGTCATTGAAAAAAGTAGAAGATAATAGAAGTTATTTCTCAGAAACAACAGAAAAAACCAATGGACAGGCTAATCATACTCAATTAAGTCATCTGTGGTAAGGTGGAAAAAAAATTATGGTTGATATTTTAGAAACAATCTGTATGTTTAGTTATTTTTGAAACTTCACTTTTTGAAGAAACCAGTTTTGACTTTTTATTTAATCCCTGATCAGAGACAAGGAGTTGAGTGGAGAAGAGTATTAAGGTGATTTTTGAGGCAGTCAACATCCTGGTACCTTTATTAAGGCAGCTAGGTCTGAGATAGTGGAGGAAACTGAAGCACCTGAAGAAAACCACTAAAATTCCGCAAGCAAACTGTTGAATTTTTTCACTCTAGGATCTGTGTGGTGGGCATTAAAACCTAAGCCGTGAGAGGCACTACAGCAGCACAGAGACAAAACTCTATTCTTAGTTTGCTTACTATCAGTACCTCTCTCTCTCTCTCTCTCTCTCTCTCTCTCTCTCTCTCTCTCTCTCACACACACACACACACACACACACACACACATTGAAAGTCCATTTATAAAACAAGTTAATTAACTTACAAATAAAATATCTCCATTTTGTCCATAATTGTAATAAACCAATCCAGATAACTATTAATCTTCTGATAAATTAAACACAGAATATGTTCTCAAAAAAGTGAAAAATTGGACAATTTTTAGTAGTACTGAATTCAACTGTAAATGATTTTCAGTACTTAATCCCAGATATTCAGTCACATATTTTGCTAGGTACATATGGAAGGTTAATCATTTTCACAGTTTTCAGTAGCACTTAATTAAACTGTAAAGGATTTTCAATATGTTAATCCTGACTTTTAGTTAGCATCGTCGACTCGATACACAGGGTAGGTTAATCAATTCATACTCCGACACAGTTTTAAATGTTCTCATTACCGATCAGATACATGACATCTTTAATAAACACATTAAAATTTCATTATCATTAACCTTGGTATACCTATATTCATAAAGGCTTGATAGTAATTCAATTATCTACCGCAGTCGTTTATCAGGTTTAAACAAAAAGCTGTGGATTTTTTTTATTCAATAAATGAACATTAAAATCAATGTTACAAGTTTTAAGTCAAGGTTTCGTGTAATAACAGCAGAAATGAACCTATCGGTATTGTAATCTCCTTTTTATTCACCGATTCAACTCTCTATAACACTGTCCTCGGGAAACATGTACCACTTCCAGGGGAAAATCAATAAATTCTTTTAAAATCTTGTTTATCTGGAATTTCATGTTATTATTTTTTCATTATTGATATTTTTACAAGTTAATGACGATGAATATTGAAAATCTGAAAGCTTCATCTCAAGTTTTATAGATATACAACTATAGATCCTGTACGTCATATATGTACATGTATAGAACTTGTAATAGATGTATACATCTTCTCATATATATATATATATTGAATTTTTTGTTTCTTTTAAATTTTGTGTTTTTTTTTGTGTTTTTTTCAAAAAATACTTTTAGACTAGAAATCTGAATGATTCAACTAATAATAAGATGTATTTTTTAAATCTTGATAGATTATATATAAATATGAAATTTGTTATTATTTTTGATTGATATTTAAAAAACAATAATTGACAATAAATTGAAAATATGAGTGGTACAATAAATAGTGTGATTCTAATTAGTGATAAATGTTTACTTTAAATTTCTCAAAAAAAAAAAAAAAAAAAAAAAAAAAAAAAAAAAAAAAAAAAAAAAAAAAAAAAAAAATGATGCTCATTAAAATCAGAAACAATTTTAACATCTTGTTTATTTCATGTGATGGAAATTATTTCACATTTACACATGTATTTTTCTGAAATAACGGAGAAGAGAAATAATGTTTTACTTCCAGGTCAATTTCTGCTATAGTGGGATTGGATCGAAGCGAGAATGAGTGACCCTATGATACATAGGCATGTGGTTGAGACCACTTGTCCACTGAGTTCCACCCAACCCCCAACCCCGACACACACACAGTTCTTCACAAGACTATAAACAATGTGTACACCGTTTTATTTTTCATTGCTGATAATTTTCCTTTTCATTTAGATTTATTTTTCTACTTTCTTATTAGTCAGTTTCTAGCTTAATAAAAAAAAATTGTGAACTTTATAATTTTCAAAACAGGTCACTCCCTGTTTAAAATTACTACTTTACTATTTAAAGAGTTTAAAACATTGATTTTAATATATTTTTATATTTGTTGTTCTTATTCAATGTTTTTGTTTTGTTGATTTGTTTTGTCAAGGTTACTATGGCAATAGCCAAACAGTTATTTTTATACCACAAATCTATTTCTTTATCTCCTTTAATCTTACCATGAGAGTAACACCTTGTCCGCCCAGACTGTCCGCTAACAATTTGGTCAGCTTACTATCTCTATATGGAATATGTCCTTGGCGCTTTTTAGCGTCACCCAAAGATGAAATACAATTACCTAGAATAATTAAAAGTAAAACATTTACTGAGAAATGTCATGCATTTTTAATTGGTAAAAGTATTACTTGGGATGAAAAAAATAATTAATGCAACAATGATATCCTAGCACCACGCTAGCTGTGTTTGTTCAGCTAGCACATCAATAATTAGTCAATCAGTATATTTTGAATTTAATAATTTACTATCGGTTTTTAGTTGTTAATTTCCCTTAAAGTGTTTTCAAGCATAATTTAAAGGAAAATCATTAATTTTAGAATAACTGAACTACATGTATTAATCAGGTATTTCAAAATTTGAAAATTTCAGCATATATTCTTTAAGAAAATTATTAATTTTAGAATAACAAAATTTTTGGTCAGGCATTTCATAATTCGTAATTTGAGTTTAGAAACCGAGTTTTACACCCAAGTCAAGACTCTTCCACTGATATCAATTCTTTGTTAAGTCAGTTCTGAGACGATGAAAAAAACTGGAGTGTCCAGAGAAAGTCACCCACCTTTAACAAATAGAACTGACAAATGTTATCACACTAGGAACTGTCTCAGATGGATTCAAACCTATGTGATAAGAGGCCACATACATTGACCCATAAACCAGTGTTTTAAATGACTCAGCCAATGTAATTTCCAAAGGATTTGTAACTAAGACAATTCTAAAAACCCTTAAAAGGTGATTTTTTGGTTCTTTAAATCTTATCATATTTTTATTGTCTCACTGTGTAAAAATTTTAAGCAAGAACAACCATCATGACTTACCAAGCACCAAAAGACTTCTGTTGATATTATTTGATTCTATTAAAGTTTCTGCTGAAGAATTGGATTCTTTTACTTTTTCACTTCCTGTAAAACAACAACAACAAAAGATTATAAATTGAACAATGAACAACATTTAATCATTCATTCATAAGGTAAAACAAAAAACAGAGTAGAGTTAGACCAAACTTGCACAATCTGATTCAAAAAAATTTCCAGTGTTTGCAATTGAAATATTTCTGATGAGAGAAAAACTTGGAAAAATTGGGATTTGTGCAAATAAATCCTGTGTACCCTACTAAGTAAGTAAACATTTTGGTAGAATTAAATTTTGTATTTACTAACTCCATTTAAATAGAAAAATTTAACCCCCATGACCAATTGCAATTTTTACAGTTTTTAGTCAGGTTTAGCTAAGTGATCTCTTACTACATGCTTTGAACCACTTGGCAACCAAGTCCCCTCTCCAGATTACAAAATTGTGCTAAACAAACTCAATTTTCAAATTTAGTACCTTTACATAATGAGTTACATACCAGCAAGATCTACAAATGTTAGTTTTCCCCTCTTTGTTAGATATAAATTTTCATCTTCGGGATCTTGTATCTCAGAATCGATGGTAAGTGTTAACATGCTATGGCTTCTACTGGATGTCTCGTTTAAACCATGTGATCCTGTCTGTCTGTTACGCATACCTATAATAAATATTACATAAATAACAATAATTTTGTCACATGATTAATTGCAGCAGATTGATTGGACAATTAGTACATAAGTTCTGTGTTCTGTAGGATTCAAAATTTCTTGACTACAGGTAAAACACCATTGACTACACTAGACAAGAGCTTCAATTTGTGCTTCAATTAGAGAGACAAATAGACAGACAGACAGATGAATAGCCAAACATACAGACTGAAATCAAGTCACATAAACTCTAACATAGACCTCCATGCATAACACTGCACACTTTTATATGATAAGTATGGCAATTTTCATTCAAATCCCTGATTATGTTCAAAGTAATGAAATATACACGGAATGTGACCTTGACCTTTGACTCAGGTTTTCATGCATTGCACCTTACACATCTCAGATTGATATTCACAGTATGTCCAATTAAAATCCTTCATACTTTATAAAGTTATAAAGAAGACATGGGAATATTAACAGAAACTAAAATATTTAGATTTCGGAGTGCTGTGACCTTTGACCTAAAACTCTGACCTGAACCTCATTGCACTGGGTTCAGCATTTGCTTCAAATGTTAAACATTCACTGCCAGTTTAATAAAAATACTCTACTTTACTAAAGCAGATACAGTGGTGTTAGGAGCAACTCAAAATTTTAATTTTCTTCTTGCTGTGACCTTGACCTACATGTACAAAACAAAAAATACATGTAGGTCACATTCCCTATATATTTCATTACTTTGAACATTATCAGGGATTCAGGGATTTGAATGAAAATTGCCATAGATACTTATCATATAGAAGTGTGCATTGTTATGCATGGAGATCTATAGTGGAGTTCAGGTGACACATCTTCTAATAAAAATAAAAATTTATTCAAATCCTTCGAGAGGACAAAAAATGTTAATATATGAATGGACAAACAGATAATACCATAACACAGTGTCACCAGCAGTTCATGGACATATTAAAATGTCAACAATAAATTAAGAAGGTATAAATATAAATCTTTTAAAAGTTTATGAATGCGTCTGACACAAATATCTTGATAGCCATAATAAAACAAATAAATTTATTCATACTTCAAATTTTTTCAGTGTTTATTTCCAAATTGAAGTACATGTATCTGACTTTTTTATATTTATGTTCTGTAATTATCAGTGAACAGCATTAAGACCCTGACCACCTTTGGTGGCCCTGTGGTTAAGTGTCTGCCTCAGGAGGTTGGTTCATACATAAGACTTTAAAATTTGAGATACTAACTTCCTTGCCTGGTGCTTGGTATTATGAAGAATAGGAACTGTTCACCCTGGGCCAAAATAATGTGACTGGTGTAGTAGTAAGCTTGCCTGCGGCATCCTGATATGTTGAGTTAGCGCCTTACCAACGAGTCGCCCTGAGTGTGCGCCAGTACACATCAGGCCATAATACACATTCACACATTGCACACATACATGAACTTATTCTTGGATTAATCCATAGGGATTAATAAACTTTCTCTAATCGTGAATAGCTTAAATAAATGCTGATGTGACAGTAAACAACATTACAACAACAAGAAGCAACAGACCCTTATAGAACACATTATTACCATTAGATGGAAAGACTGACTTGAAAAATTATTCAAATCAATGACAGAAAAAACTTAGGCCTGTTACTGTATTAAAAGAAACAAATATTACCAGAACACACAACTAGTAAATAAAATATAAAACAAACATCAACAAATATATTTTAAGTGCTAATTAACCTTTCAGTAAACAGATGAAAATCATAGGGGAGCCATTATTTACAACATAAATCACATTGCTGATATTTAAGTTCATTTTGCATGGCCCATTTGACGATAATTTAAAGTGGCAATAAATAATAAATTAAACATCTTTACTGCTTAAATATGTGTAGATCTAATGGATTGGAAAATGTTAAGCTGGGCCTGTATCATCTTTTATAATACAACATGGGGGGGGGGTATCACACAGATGGTGATCAAAACTCAACACAAACCTTACAGACCACTGATCAAACAGTGGCTGAGTGGTCTAAATCATGCATGCTTACAGATCACAGTGCCTCCCCCCCCCCAACCCTAGGTTTCAATTCTGCTTAGGCAGATCTATGTTTGCTGGTTGAATGTCAGTGGATCTGTTCAAGTGAGATTTGAACTTAGGAGGCAAGATGTTTTTGACCTGTAAGAATCACTCTTTTGCTGTTAACTATTAAACCTTCTAATGCTTCTAACTTGTGGTTGACTGGGATTGAAACTACAGTGGTGATAAGGACTGATATGTGAACCACTGGACCACTAAAAGTTACTTTTATCTATAAACCAATCCCAATCACTACTTTTACCAATGAGCCAATCCCAATCACTACTTTTACCAATGAGCCAATCACAATCAATACTTTCACTAATGAGCCAATTGCAATCAATACTCTTTACCAATGAGCCAATCACAATCAATACTTTTATCAATAAGCCAATCACAATCAATACTGTTATCAATGAGCCAATCATGAACAATACTTTAATCAATGAGTCAATAGCAATCAATACTTTTATCAATGAGCCAATTGCAATCAATACTTTTATCAATGAGCCAATTACAATCAATATTTTTATCAATGAGCCAATCACAATTAATACTTTTATGAGTCAATTGCAATCAATACTTTTACCAATGAACCAATTGTGATCAATACTTTAACAATGAGCCAAATGCAATCAATACTTTTATCAATGAGCCAATTGCAATCAATAATATACTAAAATAATTCAATTCTGCACAAATCGAGGTGAATTATTTTCATACTGGTAAGTACAAATTTCTTTATATTATACTCAACCAGTTTCAAAAATTTACTATTTATTTTATTGAGATGTCATTAGGAACTAAACAGCAAAGTCTATAAAAAAAACAAACTAACACAACAGTTCCCTTGCAATGGCTTAAAGTAAAATACATACATATATATATATTATCAACTATTCAAAACAAATCTCATGACATGAAAGGAATAAACAAAAGTTAAAACATTATTACAAAATTCTTGTTAAGCATAAAAGTAAGGAAAAGCCATTAGCCCTATTTGACTGGCCATTTTGATGAAAAGGCTTTTCCATTACCAATATTTTCCTGCCACAGAGTGTATTTGTCATTCAAGTACTAATTTAAAGTGCTTGACAGGAGCCACTTCTAAAATGACTTGTTAATGAAGGACACATTGAGAACTTTTAAAGTCAAACAACAAATGAAAAGTTGTGGTCTTTGATCCGATTGGTCAAAATCAAAGGTGAGAAAAAAATCATTAAATGGGAGAGCCTCTTCAAATGAAAAAAAATACCAGTCAAATATGGTTAATGTCCTTATTTTGACATCATTAATTACCAACTCTCCAATTCTAAAGTGAGGCTTTTGTGACTGATTGGTCTAAAGTGAGGCTTTTGTGACTGATTGGTCTAAAGTGAGGCTTTTGTGACTGATTGGTCTAAAGTGAGGCTTTTGTGACTGATTGGTCTAAAGTGAGGCTTTTGTGACTGATTGGTCTAAAGTGAGGCTTTTGTGACTGATTGGTCTAAAGTGAGGCTTTTGTGACTGATTGGTCTAAAGTGAGTTTTTTTGGATCAAAGTAACCTTTTACTAACTAGGACAGAATCTCACTCGGACAGATCCTAATGCATCAGTTTGCTCGTTAAAAGTGAGTGGTTGGTTTTCTCCAGACACTCCTCTTTTCTCTACCATCCTAGAAATGACCTCTTCAATAAAAGTGTAAAAATCTTAACCAGGGAATATTAAAACACTATTTTACTCAACTCATTTCCACTACTTAAGTTATAAAGAATTTAATTAAAGTTCCAATTTTTTTTTATGACTGACCCAAACCACTTCTTTTAAAGATTAAACCAAAGAGATAAAGATTACTAATTCATTTTTCATTGTACACTTGGGTATAATATTACATTAATGTTTTTAGACATTTGATAAAAAATTATTGTCAAAATTTTAAAAAATCCTTTTCAAATTTTTTTTATTTCTTAAAAATCTCCGAAAATTAAACAATTATAGTAATTTATAAAAGTAATTTAAACTTATCTGATAAATAAGTAATTTAATAGGTATAAAATACCTATTGTAGTTTTTCTTAATAAAATAATTTAAGTACTGACTATGGTCTAGAATTTTACTTGTTAAATTCATAATTATTTCTGGACAGCATACCCCCTCCATTCTTCATTTTTATTTTAAATAAATTTTACAAATTCTTAATAATATATGGCTCCCTAATCGTCAAATAAAAAAAAAAATAATAAAAAATAATAAAAATAAAAAAAAATAAATAAAAATTAGCTGTTTGATGATTATCCTTAGCTGATAGTCTCAGCAAGCTGGTATTTATAATGGTGGTTTTGTTAAAATTAAGCTATTGAGAGTACAAAATCCCTTTTTATGGGATACCAGTCTATCACAAGGTTATTGACTGGTACACATTCATTTAGCTGCTAGGGGACTGACTGGTAGTGAAACGTTTTGCTCAAGAACATATTATGGTTTGGGTTTAGCATCAACAACCTTGAAACACTTAACTTTGGACTTAATCACTCAGCTGTGTCTAATATTACCATTAATTTAGGTGCTTGGTGGACTGATCATGGAAGGGCTATGTTTTGCTTATGGACCATGAACACTAATTCAGGTTTAGCATCAAGAATCTTGAATCACATGCCATGAGGATTAAACCACTCAGCCATGTCTAATATTATCATTCATTTAGAGGCTTGGTGGAAATGACCATGGCAGGGTTATGTTTTGCTCATAGACCATGAACAATAATTCAGGTTTAGCATCAAGAACATTGAATCACATATGCGAGAACCACTCAGCCATGGCTATTATTACCATTTATTTAGGTGCCTGGTGGACTGACCATAGCAGGGCAATGTCTTGCTTATGGACAATGAAATCCAGGTTTGGGTTCTTCACTTAGACCCTTGAATCATATGCCCGAGGACTTAACCACCCAGCCATGTGTAATGTTATATTTACCTTCATCATTTTCTTTTTCATCATTTGTTTCTGAATTCTCCTGTAGATTATTTTTATTGTTATTAAACTGAACCTGACTAGGTAACCCAATCTGAACATTGTCTATATTTAATTGTAATGGCCCGGCTATAGCACCACTCTCGGTCATCAGATAACACAAATATATTTCATTTTCTGTGTATTCCTCCTCTATATCATCAGGGTCAATATCCTCAATATCATCAGTATCTGGGAAGACATATCCCTTCCTGGTGTCAGATTTACCCTCATCTAAATGTTTTTCTGCATTCATTTTTTTCTGTTTCTCTAAATTAACTTTATTTTGGTCACCATAATTCTCATGCCTGTCTGTTTTCTCTGACAAATAATTTTTGTCCCAAGCATCTAATTTTTTATCCCCTGATTGCGGCGGTAACCTATTATCCCCTGGTTGCTGTGGTATGCGATTGCTTTGTTTGCCTGAAACCTGTCTTCCTCTATCACCTGGTTGCTGTGGTAACTGATTGCTGTGTTTTCCTGACATAAGTCGTTCTCTACTTGCAGACTTTGATCTCATTACATATTGCACATCACGATTGGTATCAATTTGAGGATCTGTTTTTTCAGAATTCACGGAATCTCTTCGTCTATAGACCAAACCAGGACCATGTCCCGAATTCTGTTGGTTTACAGGGTATCTGTTTGTAGGGTTTTCACGTTGTTCTATATGAACATACCTTGTACCTTCATAGTGATTTGGTTCAGGATCAACAAAATCCTGAGAAGGGCCGTGTCCATGAGGAAGAGCATTTGGAACATATTTTTTTATGGCTTTGCTGATATTTGTTGCACGTCGTTTTTGAGGCTGATAATTTGTATTAGCATTCCCAGCACGTGATTGTTGAACATTAAACTGATCTCTGGATGGATGATTGTATTGTGGGTGTTCATATCGATCATAGTTTTGCCTTCCATTTATAGGAGGTCCTCTTTGTGGATAGTGAACATTTCCACCTTGATTTACTGATGGAAAATGACCATGTCCATCTCCCCGATTTCCTCTCTGAGGATTATGAACATTTCCACTTTGATTTACTGATTGAAAATGACCATTTCCATCTCCCCGATTTCCTTTCTGTGGGTAGTGAACATTTCCACCTTGATTTACTGATTGAAAATGACCATTTCCATCTCCCCAATTTCCTTTCTGTGGGTAGTGAACATTTCCACCTTGATTTACTGATTGAAAATGACTATTTCCATCTCCCTGATTTCCTCTCTGTGGGTAGTGAACATTTCCACCTTGATTTACTGATTGAAAATGACCATTTTCATTTCCAAGATTTCCTCTCAGTGGATAGTGAACATTTCCACCTTGATTTACTGATGGAAAATTACCCTTTCCATCTCCTTGATTTCCTGGAAAATTTGGAGCTTTTACATTCTGATATTGAACGTCTTTTCTGCTATTTGGCGTTATGATATGTCCATGATGGAATTGATTATTCTTAAAATGTTTTGAATTGTCTATTTTTCTCTGTGATAACAAAGACCTTTGTTGTAAATGTGAAATCTTTTTACCATGAGACTGAGGGGGTAGCTCCCTCATAACACCCTCATATACAGGCTGTCTCTCATAATTACCTCCCTTGTTATGGAACCCTTTTTGTTTTTCCTCTTCTGTAATGATTTCTGTGTCAATATCAATTTGTTGATGGCTATCACTAACTCGGTAATAATTATCACGATGAGATAGAACTTTTGAATCTATTTTCTCAATATTTTTGTCTTTTTCAAAACCAACATGTCCTCGTCTTTGCTGAACATGTTCCGATTTTTCTACAGATTTTTCTTTCATTTTTGCTTAATGTCTTAATTAAATGAATAGTAAGAAATGTCATTAACTGTACTTACTTTCTTTTTCTAATTACCTTTAAACTGTTTGTCAATATACTCAACTTAATATCTTGATAACTTCCAATTAACTAGTATCCCAGAAGTTGTCACTATCAACATTATTTAAAACACACCATTTTTTTCTTATAACCCATAAACTAACTGCTAACGTAGCTGACATTGTGTCTCATAAATTTCCAATGTACCTGTATCCTAATTACTTAGAAGCCTATCACTAAATTAATTAGCCAATCCAGTGAAAATTGAATCCTCTGTACTAAACACCAGAGAGTTGCACTGAGAAAATACAAACTCTTTATCAACACAATAAAATCAATCGTTCCATGATAAAGTCTCGTATGTCACTTGGTTTTTTAAAAACACAAAACAATAGATTACAATTACATATTAAAAATTCATTTCTTGATATTAATTGTCTATACAGCATCTTTATTTTCCTATGCACAACATCTATATTTCACCATAGTCACCTGTATGGGTATACACGTGTCGTAAATATGGTCCGTTAAAATAATCCAATGAAAACAAAAAAGAATCAGAATTCTTAATTGCTGTTAAGTGGTCTAAGAAATACGATCCATACACAGAGTACCATGCGAGAGTTAACATTTAGTATATATAAATCGGAAATATTGTCCATAAAATAATCCAATGGAGGCGGAATTAAAATTCTGAAATTTATGTTAATTGATCTAAGAAATCATACACAGTGTACTACAGTGGAGTTGTTCAGTTAGTGTACATAAATATATATCATAAACATGGTCCATTAAAATAATCCATCAGTAATGAAAAATTAAAAATTCTTAATTAACGATAAGTGTTCTAAGTTTTCATATGACGACGACGAGGCAAATTAATCATATTCAAATTTTAAGTATTAATACCATAACACTTTAAAATCACTTGAAAAAACTAAATAATGTCAGCCAAATCAATCCATGATAGCAGGTAAAGCTGTGTATGTGTTAAGTAAACATTCTGTTTCAATGTATATATATATATATATACTAATTCAAACAATTTAAATTTCATGATTTAGTTTTTTCCATTATGTATCATTTTCTTTCTGTCTAAAATGAATTACCGACCATCAAAATATTATTTCAATTCGGAACCATAATGTGGCATTATTGGTTCTACTATAGACTGGTAATAATTGGTCTTGTTACAGGTGGCAACCAAAGAATTTAACATAAAGAGGTGCACCAAAAGCTCTTCACCTTGTGTTATACCTAACACAATAATAACTAAATACTTATTTGTTATAACTTCAATGTAGATTTCCTCATATGTTTGTCTGTAAACAGTCATATACATCACACATTCACAAAACGACACAAAATGAAGTTATAATGCATGATTAAATTCAGCTATTGAAAATTTTACCGTTACCCAACCCAACTGGGGAGATCAGAAACTAGATTTATATAAGTATTTAACCAGATAAAACCCTATCTTATGTCTTGGTTAGTATTATAAACATATCTATAGCTTGTAGCTTTATTGGCACATTGTATTATTGACCCCATTGTGGTATTAGAATGCAGCAGGTAAC